>ML685848.1:676602-732159 GCA_007922175.1 Pelusios castaneus | reverse complement strand
ACGAAGTGGGATTTTCTCCCACGAAAGCTCATGCGATAAATAAATCTGTTAGTTTTTAAAAGTGCCACAGGACTCTGTTGTCTTTCTACAATAGACCAACACGGCTACCCCTTTGGAATTTGACTGGGTGTACTGTGGCTGCTAGCCACTTGTCACCAGAGCACCTCGCAGCCTGATCCTGGGCCAACACTTCCCCCCAGGTTCTGGGGCTGGGTGCCACACAGACACCGAACACGATGGTGCATCTGCCACAGAGCTCGTGTGGAAAGTGCTGCAGGTGGTGTGGCCTGGGCAGGGCGGGGATGTTAATAGCCTGGGTTAGGGGTCTGCTGGTCCCTTCCAGCTGACATGCTTTGCCTCTGCAAGCCCACTGTGTGGTTTGATGACCAGCCTCTTTCTGGGCTCTTCAGCAGACGAAGAGGAGCTACGAAGACCAGGCCTAGCCCCAGTCCATACAGAGTATATTTTACTAACAACCCCTTTTTCCTTCCCCCTTGCTGGTGGAAACACAGCTGGTTTGGTTAAAATGCTGCCACAGAAACATTTAGTGTTGAAAAATAAAAAGACTTTAATCTCTGAAGGTAGTTTAGGTGCTGTGTTTTTTACACCCCCTTCCCACTCACCCCTCCTCTGGGCTGGATCTTTGGAGCTGTGGTGCCTCCAGGTTGGAAAGAGCCATTTCTCCAGGGAGATGTTCACCCTAAAGCACGGAGCTAGCCCCAGGCCGAGGCCAGCTTCTTCCACTGCCTGGTGGTCAATGCAGCCAGTGGGTCTCAGGCTGCCAGCACCGCGAGATCTGCATTCCGGCTTAGTGTGTGTGGTTTGCTTGGCCACGTACAAGGGGGTGCCAGCGTGGGGGATTGTTTTCTGGCTGCTGCTAACGGAGGCTTCAACCTGTCACAGCAGGACTTGTCTTACTCCACTGGGGGGAAAGGAGAGGGGGATGCAGCTCACCGGGGCCCTCTGCATCCACATTGCCTCTAGGGGTAGCCATTGCCCATGCTCTGCTCCAGCCAGCTCTGGCTGCTCACTTGCATTTTTCTTATCCTGCCCCTGCAGCACAAATCCCTGCTGCACTGCCCCCTGAAACACGTTCAGTTTTAACTCCTGCCTGGACAGCGCCGAGAGCTGGTCCCACAGGGGCCCTGAGCCATGAACCCTGCTGCTTCTAACAGGTTTGAATCCTGGGTCTTTGGTTTCTGTCTCCCTCCCCAAGCAGGCTCTTGCGTGTCCAGCTGGCAGCTGTATAAACTACTCATCCCAGCATGGCGATTTACAAGCTACATCCTTCCCTGCTGCCTCATGTCTGCTTTGACTAGTCCAGTCTGGGCTGAGCTGTCGACATAGCCCATCTCCGAGCCCATCTCCTTCCCCCTGCAGCCCCTGCTCCATGGAGCACAACCAAGCCAGGCTCTGGAGCAACAGAGACGCACAAATGTCTCCTGTTTTAGTGCCACTGTTGCCTACAATCCAGCTGTGTTTGGCCCCAAAACGTTTGCATCAGAAGACGATTCTGACCTATACTGAGACAACGGAAAGGGCTCGCCAGCATTTCACCTTTTCTGTGGGAATACTTTTGGCCTGGCCCTGATTTGGGGCCATTGTGCCTCACTGAGCCGCACGTTTGGGCTAGGCCTGGCTGAGAGGGTGTGGAGGAAAGTCTAGAGCCCGTGACACGCTGCGCTAGGTGCTGTTAGCAACAGAAGCGCTCAGCAGTTGTGCAGCTATGAAGGGGAGAGGGGACCAAATTCCCAACCTTCTGGGGCATCCCACATTGCCTGCTTGGTGGAGCATCAGTCTTGGCTTGCTTGTTGTGCAGAAGAAATTAATAGAAATGCACAGGCGGTCCCGAGACACATTCCCACAGCAGGGAGTGACCTACAAATAAACAGACCCCAGTGCCCCAGACCACTAGTCTGCAGTCAGAGGTGGCAAGAAGTGCTGCAGACTTGGCTGGTACTGAACGAGCCCTGCTCATAGCCCCCGGAGCTAGAACAAATCTGGTGTGATGGCCCACGCAAGTCACACTTAGCTTGTACGGGGCTTTGGACTGCAAACCTGGGCTGCCAGCCGATTGGGTAGGCAGCTTGTTGGCCCCTGATGGGTCTGGAGTTTGCTTTCCATGGGGAAAGCTCTGTTGATCTCTTACAGGAAAGCAAAGCTCGGGTTGAGGTGGAGGCTGCATGTTTCGAGGTGTAACTGTACCGCAGAAAGGGCTGGGATCCTAGTAGTGAATTTCACTTAGCTTCCCGTGAGGTAGGATTGTAAAATGCTACACACTGGAAGCGCCGAGGGCTTAATGCACCAGCAGCCACCAAGCTTCAGGACTCATGGCTGTGACACACTCATTGGCTGCATCTACACTGGTAAATTAAGTCGACTTAAACCTGCTTAAGTCGACTTAATTTACCCTGCGTCTACATTGCAGTTTCCTTAAGTCGACTTAAGCAGCTTGCTTAAGTCGACTTAAGGAAAATAAAGTTGACTTAATTAAAATTAAGTCGACTTTCTAACACCACTTTCCTAATCAATCTAAGGCTTAAGTTGACTCCCTAGAGTCAACTTAAGCCCATGTAGACGTGGGGTAGCCATAAGTCGACTTTGTTGACTTAGGGCATGGGTCCCTTCTCACCGGGACCACTCAGGTCCCGGCAAGAAAGGACCGCGGGGCTTGCTTCCTTCTCCCCAGGACCCGCACTCCAGCTGATCAGCAGCTGGAGCGCAGACCCTGGGGAGAAGGAAGCCCCACGCTCCCCACACTCCCTCCTAGCCGGGACCATGCGGTCCCAATGAGGAAAGAGAGCTGGAGACCCACACTGCAGCTGCCATCTGCTGAGTGGGCAGCTGGAGTGGGGATCCCAGCAAGAAGGAACCTCAGGGCTCCCTTCTCGCCGGGACGACTCAGTCCCTGTTTGGCTGCTCCATTCAAGCCATGAGAGACACACAATTGGGGATATGGGAGAGCTTCTTAGCTGTACACATGTATGATACTGCAGGAAAATTGCTACTATAACAGTAATGTTCTGTATGTCATGAGCATGCCAAAAACACCTTACCCAACATACTTTGCATTAGACCATACACAGTACACTGTAAGGGTGAACATGAACGATCGCACCATGAGAGTGTATGTGGGGTTCAGCACGTCACACCCTGGCCTTGCCAGAATTCCCTTTCCTTGCACCAGGCAGTGGTGCAAAGGCCAGGCAGTGGCCAGGGGCACTAGTATGACATGCGTTGTTAACTTTCCTTGCATCAGGCAGTGCTCAGGGTCACTGCTGCCCTGTGCAGTCTTAACTTTCCTCGCACAAGGCAGTGGCTAGGGGCTCTGGTGCCCCATGCAGTGTCACCATTCCTTGCACCAGGCAGTGGTGCAAAGTTCAGGCACAAACAGAGCACTACTGTGCCATGCAGAGTTAACTTTCCTTGCACCAGGCAAGGTCTGAGCACTATTGCCCTGTGCAATGTTCCCTTTCCTTGCACTAGTCAGTGATGCAAAGGCCAGGTGGGGTCAGGGGCACTAGTACCCCATGCAGTGTTCCCTTTCCTTGCACCACGTAGCAGTGCAACGGCCAGGCAGGGGCCAAGGGCACTAGTAGTCTGTGCAGTATTAACTTTCTTTCCACCAAGCAGTGGCCAGGGGCACTGATGCCCTGTGCAGTGTTAATTTTCCTTGCACCAGGCGGGGCCAGAGCACTATTCCCCAGTGCAATGTTCTCTTTCCTTGCACCGGGCAGTGGTGCAAAGGCCAGGCAGCGCTAAGGCACTATTGCCTCGTGCAGACCCAGCTGCTGGCTGCCCGCAGCTCAGGGGCGCTCTGGCCCCGCTGCTCCGATGGCACCATCTGCTCATCCCGTTCGGTAACCGCAAAAAGCAACAGCTGCCTCAGCTCCATTCCCGACAGGCCAAAGCGCTTTGGGCCGGCGCGGAATGGATTCTTGGAGCGTGAGTTGCTGGGAGGGGCGGAGCACAGCGGGACATGTAGTCTGCGAGTTCCTCGTCACCCGCTGACGAGCGCGCGCTTCCTCCCCGCGCAGGACTACCCCTCCCAGCAGCCCCGGCCGAGGCTGCGCAAGGCGCTCTGGGAGTTGTAGTCCGTTTCCGCCCGCCTCCCCCCTAGCGGCGAGCGGCGGGCGGGCTGGTAAATAAACTACGCGCCCCGCCGTGCCCCGCGCCGCCGTGTTGTTCGGCGGAGGCCTGCGGCCTGGCTGCGAGCGAGGCGGCGCGGCAGCAGGAGCTGCCCGAGCAGGGAAGATGGCGGCGGCGGGCTCGGGGGCCGGGGCCGGGCCGGGCTCCTCGGCCGGCGCCGGCGCCTCCAACCCGCGCAAGTTCAGCGAGAAGATCGCGCTGCAGAAGCAGCGGCAGGCGGAGGAGACGGCGGCCTTCGAGGAGGTGATGATGGAGATCGGCTCCACCCGGGTGAGCAGGACGGGCCGGGGGGACCCGGGGGAGCGGGCGAGGCCGGGGCGCGGGGGTGGGGTGGAGTGTGGCCGGGCCCGGCCCGGTGGCTGCCCCGCTCCGCAGGCCGGGGAAGCCCGGGGATGTTCGTCGAGCCCGGCCGCCGGAGCATCGTTGTCCCGGCCCGCCCCGGGTCCCTCCCTGCGGCGGCGGAGGCGGGGCTGGGCCGGCTGCAGGTGCTGGGGTGCAGCGCCGGGAGGGTCTCTCTCCTTTCCTTGGCAGGGGACTAAGCGAGGTCTCGCTGGGGTCTCCGCCCAGGGCTGGGCCGCAGTCGGGGATGTGGGGTTTTCCAGCTCTCGCCCCCGCTGGATGGGGTGGCCGGCGGGGGCTGTCCCGTCTCGGTGCTAATCCGTGTCTGAAAGGGGCCGGCGTGCGCTCTGCCTGGCGTTGCGGTGAGTTTGGGGCTGTGGTCTGCAGCTCAAGCAGCGCCGCCAAATGGGAACATGATTTTGGGGCCGGACAGCTAGCAACAGCGTGGGGAAACTGGCCTGGCTGAGCCATCCTCCTGGTGCTTCGGGGTCGCCCAGGGCTTTTCTTCTGCTGACAGCTGCCGCTTTCTGTGTCCCGAAAGTTTTAGGCTGGATCTCAGGCAAACCTTCCTGCCAGCAAGGCATGGTGTGACAGTCTCCCACGAGAAGCTGTGTCCCTAGAGAGGCTTAAAATTAGCCTGGGCAAAGCATGAGAAAATGCAGTGTAGGGACCAAATCTGCACTGGCCAGAGCATCCAGGCAGGATGCGACCAGTTGGGATGCTTCCAAGTGTGATGTCCCAGTCTGGGGGGTGTTAGGGAGGTCCTCCTGAGCAACCCTCCCAGGGGGGCATTGGGTCTTAGTATCAGACCTCCCCCCCACGAGTGCTTTGTCCAAAGCTTTCAGAAAAGGTTCCAAGTGACTATAAATAACCTGGGCTTAGACCCTCTGCTGGGGGCACAGCTGGGAAGCAGAGCAGGAGGGACGGTGCTGTATTTCTGCTGACCTGGCCCTGCCACAGGTGAGGGGTTCTGGTTCCCGTTTTTCTCTGCACAGCCCCACGGAAGCTGATGGAGATTGCATGAAGGTTGCCAAGGGTCGGACTCGGCCAACAGTTGACTGCCTGAGACGCTGATCCTGCGTCCCAGACTGCAGCAAGCTAGTAGGTCATGGGCTCCCCAAGCCTGGAGGCTTGGATAATGCCATTGATCCAGGAGAGTGCGAGGCCAGACTTTCTTCCCAGAAGACGTGCAGAGGGAGTGAGATTGAGGGGCAGGCACGTGGGGAAGGGATGAGGCTGGCATTGGAGTGTGGGGCAGCCAGCTCCAGGAGACAAGTGGGTTCTGAAAAGGATGGACTCCTGGGGTGACAGTGGCGTGTGAGCTCACAAGAGGGGCTCAATCCTGGGAGCAGAGTCCCACCTGGCTGCAGTCTGGAGGAGCGGAGAGCATTTTGGCAGAGCAGGGGCTGAGGCTGGGAGGGGATAGAAGGAAGCTGACTTGGCTGATGTCTGGCATCGGGGTCCAGGACAGAAGGCAGTCCTTGGTCCTCGGCAGCTATTTGTCCCTCTGCTCCCTGGTGGGTGCCTGGGCCCTGCCCCCACCCGTGCAGATAAGGGATGAATGAGTGGGAGATCAGGTTGGCCAGGGCTTTTAACCCCTCCTTTCACGCCCTGTTGGAATACTTCAAGGCAGGCCAAAGACAGCCAGCGGGCATCACTGCTCAGCTTGGCCCGGCCCAGAGGCTCCCAGGCTGTGTTTGCACAGTAAACAGCTGGTTAATGTACAGCAAAGCTGGGGCACAGGGGCAGAAACGCCCTCCTGGCTAGTCCATGCCCTGCAGTGCTGCCCCGGGGAACGCCAGGACTGGTAGGCCAAGAAATATTGCATGTGAGATCTATAGCTCGGTGGAGGTGTCAGGCCACTAGTGCTGATGTTCCCTCTGGGCTTTCATCCGCCCTGTCCTGCCATGGAGGAGCAGGGTCTCCTTGGGCAGGCAAAGCACCAAACATGACTTGCGAGGTGTGGGTGCCCAGGGTGTTTGGCTGGCGGCAGAGTTAGAGATGCTGTGATGGACTGGGCTGGGTTTGGGAGCTGGCTGGATTGTCTTGTGGAGACCCAGGCTGGACTGGGGCAGACTCCCCGGTGGCAGAGTCCTGATCTGCAGCAAGCAGAGGGGCCCTGGGCATGTTTTCTGAGAGGCTCTGTCACAGGTGTTACCCCTGGGAATGTGCTGTATGGAACAGGTCTGCCCTGGCTCATCTGAGGGGATGTCTGTCTCCGGAAGTTGGGAATCGGGTCCCTGGGCCCTTTCCTACCTCCTGCTGGCCTTGCTCAGTGCTTCTTCATGTGGACTAAGCCCTGGGGAATGCTCCAGGTCCATAGCCGGACAGGGGTCCCAGCTGGGGTGAGAGCCATGGATTGGCATGGTTCTGGTTCCCTTACCTCAGCCCCACGTTCCTGTGACTGCAGAGGGCAGGTCTGTCGGCGAGGCAGGGCTGCGGGAAGCTGGCTCACGCTCCCCAGGGCTGCTTTCTCCTGGGGCGGGATGTTCCCAAGCAGAGACTGGCTGTGGCAGGCCTTTGTCTTTGCGGCCGGTTTATTCTAAACGAGCTGGCGCTCTCCTCTCCAGAGGCCGGGTCAGAGTCAGCAGCTGGATTTCAGTGTGTGTGTGCGAGAGAGATGCCAGCCTGACTCCTCTTGCACAGCAGCCCTCCGACTCTGATGTTATTGAGACAGGAGCTGGGAGTGTGGCCCTGTGAGGATGGGGGACTGGGAAGTGCCTGTACGGGGGGTGGACGCGCTGTCAGGTCAGGAAGGAATGCGTCCCTCCTTCTCTGAGCCAGCATCCCCTGGGCTCTTTGGACTCGGAAAGGCCTGGCTGTGCTCAGCTGACGGATGGAGCTGCCGGGGGATGGGGAAATGGAGCTGAAATCCGGAGCCTGGGGAAGCTCCGAGCCCTAATCCTGACTTGCGGCAGACAGCTGGTGACTAAGTCGCCCTTTTTCCAGGGTCTGGATTTTGCTAGTTTGAAGCTCAGGAATTTACGACTGTGGATTGTAGCGTTCCTCCTCGCTTCCCGGGCTTCTGAGCTGCCCTCCGCATTGGCGGCTCTTTAGCCTCCGCCATCCCGTCCCACCCCACAGGCTGGCTCCCAGCAGCCACTGGCTGTTGGTGTCCTATGTTACAGGTGGCCTTTGGTGGGTGCCAGGATTGAGTCTCTGCCTCCCAGTTCTGCATGGCTTGGATGGCTTTTCCTGGAGCCCTGCAGGGATAAGCGGGTGTTGGGGGGTGTTGGTGGCAGCTTCCAGCTGGTGAGGGCCCCCATTACAGATACCCACTTCGCTCCTACTGTGAACTGGTGCCCTTCTCGGTGGCACCCCCAGCACGGAGGCTGAACTCTGCCCTGCGCAGAGGGATTGGGCTCTGTCCTAGCAGTGTCTGCCCCGTGCGCATCAGCCTGCCCACGGGCCCTTCCACCAGTGCTAACTCCCCTGCCTGCCCTTTCTTACTTGCCTCACAAGTGGGACCAGGTGCAGGAGAGGGACAGAAACCAGCCAGCCAACAAGCCAGGCCCTGGCAGTGAGGGGGCGGAGCTGTGATGCCCAGTGTGCCCACAGGGAGGGACTTGGCTGGCAGGGGAGTGTCACAACTGGCCTTGTGTGGAGCAGATTCTCTGCCCACCCAGCAGTGGCAACTCTCCAGATCAACTGACCGCCCCTCACCTCTGGGAGGGGACAGATGTCTGGGGGCATCTCCTGCCAGGGAATGGGGTCTGTGTGCTTTTGGTAACAGGAGGGGTACAGTGCGGGTGTGTGGCACCGGGGGTTTCCAGCAGCAGCGGGAAGTGGCCTGTCTTGCGCGGAGACCTCCTCCGCATCTGCCTCCATGGGTCATGGCTTTAACCCCCCCTCCGTGGCCACAGCGTGTGGGCGGAGCCCTGTGGCCGCTGGGAGCTGTTTGAAAGCTGTCTCCTGCAAAGACCGTGGGTACTTCAAAGGAATTGGCAGCCTGTCCTCAGTCCCCTTCCTGCTGTGCTGAGGCGTGAGGTGGCTGGTGGGTGCAGCTGGCTGGGCTGGAGGAGAATCCATATCTGACGGTTCCCAGAGGCCGCTCATTCCTTTCCTCACTATGGGGGCCACCTGGGACTGCTTCCTGGGTGCCTGCAAGCCAGAGCTGGACTCGTGCCAGGTGGGGATTCTGGAACCCTGCTGGGGGTGGATCTGTCCCTACCAGTCGTCTGTCTCGCCTCGCCCCTGGAATCTGGTCTCTGCACTCCTGCAGCCGTTGCCCCCAGCAGCCGCACAAAGCCCCGACCTTTAGCCACAGGGATTACGGCGGTGAGTCGGCCGGGGCTTGGCAGGCAGGATCCTGAGTCAGCCGCTGGAGCTTGCCCTGGAAGTGGCAGCTGGGCCCTTTCCCGGGGTCCGGGTCACAGCAAGGTTCTTCCTGCCTCTCGTCACATCAGGGGCAGGATGAGGAAGTGTGTGCCTTTGGCAGGTCTGTCCCCGGCCCCCAGCTGGAAGGGTGGAGAGGGCAACGGGAATGGACTGCGCTCGGAGACTGAACCTTCAAACTCTGGAGCTGTAGTGCGCCCCAGTGTCCTGGGTTCTCCAGCCCCATCTGCTGGTTGAGGGGAAGAGTGTTTAACCGTGGGGGCCTTGGGCTCCCGGTCCATGCACCAGGTTCAGTCAGGCCCATATCCCCTGGGGCCAGAGGTGGGCTGTCTCCTGGCACTTGTGGCTGAAGGCTCAATGGCAGAGACATGTGCTAGCTGGGCTGCTCCATGGGCTGCCGACTGGAGCCAGGATCTCCGCTTCCAGGCTCCGCTGACTCCATGACTGGCCCTTCTGCCCCAAGCCCGGCTCATGGAGCCTGTGGCTTGGCTGTGCAGCCACCTTACAGAGCTGTCCAGTGAGGGCACCTCCTCAGAGCTTCCCCCGCTGGGTCCCTTCTTCTCTAGGGTGCTGGGGGAGGAGCCCCGAGGGGTGCATGGCTCGTGCTTCATTTTGTTCTTTCTGGGACAGCTCAGGGCCAGACTCGAAATCAGTGCACAGCTTTCTCCTGACTGCGAGTTGGTTCAGGGTGGCCGTGATTGACTGTGGCTTCACCCCAAGGCTTTTTTCCCACAGTGGGACTCCGTGCCCTCCAGCCTCAGCACCCTCACTTGTTCTAGGCCCTTTGGCTTCTCCCTGTCAGGACGTGAAGCCCTGAGACCAGGCTCCCTGTGCCGGGCCCCAGCCTGGGGCGAGCTTGGCGCTGGAGTGGCTGTTGTGGTGCCCACACCATGCTCATTCCTGTCGCCTGAGGAGGGCGGCCCAGCACAGCCGTTCTGCTGCACGGCATCAATGGCTTCTCCTGGAAGCTGAGTTTGTAGGCGGGACGCCCATCTCCACTTCCTCAGCTGGGCACTGGCTCACTGGTGGGAACATGCCCCTGCCTTCCCCAAGATGGGCATTGGGAAACCTGCTGCTGCTTCTCTCTGGGTGCTGGCTCCCCTGGGTCATGGCCCCATGCCCCCCTTGTTGGTGAGGCTGGCAGGCTCTGCCCCTGTCAGCTGGCAAATGCTTCCCCTCCTTGCCGTGCCAGCAGTGAAGTCGGCCCTGGTGTGTGGCTGGCAGCTCTGACCCGCTGTCCAATGGTGCCTCTCTGCCTCAATGCCAGCTTGTGTTGTGAACAGCAGTTGTGGGCTCAGGAACTTCCTCGGGGCTTCCCCCTCCTACTAGGGCTTCCGGAGTCCTGTTATCTCCAGCCTGTAGTTCTGTCAGACTTCCCCCGGCCTGGATTTTGGGCCTTCCCAGTGTGCTGGGAACCTGCCTGGACCTGAAAGCATCAGGGCAGAGAGAGGATCTGGCTCTAGGGCTAGTACTTGGTGTGAAGTCTCCAGCCCCTCATTGTAGTCAGCTGGGGACTCCTGGGCAGTCAGCTGTGCGTTACAGGGGGTACCGAGTAGCTGGACCATGTTAGCCAGGATCATGGTCCTGAATGAGGAGATCTGACCCGGGCGAAGTGAATCCAGTCTTTGGGGTGCAGTTGGGTTGCTCAGCGCCTGGGCACGCAGATCTCTTGGAACCAGAGCCCCCAGCCGCACTCGTCACAGCCATGGACCTAGAGCTCTGACCTCCAGACAAACAGGGGATTTGGACCTTGCGTCTTGTCTGAGTGTTGGCCTCTCAAGCTGGTGCCAGCCTGTGCTGTGGGCAAGGATATATCCTGGCCTTGCCTGGGGCGCAAGCCTTCTGTACCCAACCAGTTTGAGGCCTTTCCTAGTGGTTCCCAACATCCCTAATTACTTTGGTTGCCGCTGCCTGCAGGACAGATGTTTAGAGAGCTATCCATGGTGCCCTGAGATCCCTCCCTGAATGGAACAGCTGAAGCAGCCCTGATGGTTGTGGGTGCCTAGCTGGGTTGTTTCCACCATGCATTGCTTTGCATTTATCTGCGTGGAATTTCATCTGCCATTCTGTTGCCCAGTCACCCAGTTTGGTGAGATCCCGTTGTAATCTTCCCAGTCAGCTTTGGACTTAACTCTGTAACTGTGTATTGTCAGCAAACATGGCCACCTCACTCTTTACCTCTCTTTCCAAGTCATTTACAAATATGTTGACCAGCACCGGTCCTGGGACCCCGGGCGACACCACTGTTTACCTCTTTGCATTGTAAAAGCTGCCCTTGGTTTCCTATCTTTTAGCCAGTTACTGATCCAAGGGAGTTCCTTCCCTCTTATCCCATAACCGCTTATGTTGCTTAAGAGCCTTTAGTGAGAGACCTTGTCAAAAACTTTCTGAAAATCTAAGTATGCTATAGCCATTGGATCACCGTTGTCCACATGTTTGTAGACCCTCTCCAAGAATTCTAATAGACCAGTGAGGCATGATTTCTCTTTACGAAAGCCCCCTTGACTTGTCCTCAACCTAGAGTGTTTGTGGCATGTCTGATAATTCTGTTTTCTTCTATAGCTTCAGCCAGTTCACCTGATATTGAATGAGGCTCCCTGGCCTGTAATTGCCAGGATTGTGTTTGGATCCTACCTTGGCTGATCTTCAGTTCCCTGGTACAGAGGCTGAGTTAAATGATAGGTTCCAAGCCCTGCTTGGTAGTTCTGCAGTCCCATGTCTAAATTCCTTCAGAACTCTTGGGTGAATCTCTTCTGGTCCTCTGACGTTTTACCATTTCACTTATCAGCTTTTTCCAAAGCCACTTCCGCTGACACCTCAGTCTGGGACAGTTCCTCAGAATTGTCACCTAACAAGAAGGGCTCAGCAGTGGGAATCTCCCTCAAAGCCTTTCCCGTGAAGACTCATGCAAAGAATTAATTTAGCTTTTCAGCAACGGCCTTGTTTCTTGAGTGCTCCTTGAACCCCTCTACCATCCAGTGGTCCCACTGACTGTTTGGCGGGCTTCCTGCTTCTGATGTACTTAACATTTTTTTCTGCTGCCTCCTCTGGTTCCAGGCCCTGTCACCCCCTGCCTAAGGCACTTGTGGAGTTGCTGGGGCTGGTAACGCTTCTGCTGAAATCAGAGAGGTGGCTAAAGTCCTGTCCCTGGAGCTAGGCTGGGGAGCCCTGCCTCCTCTTGGGGACCCAACTGTCTGCAGCCTCCCTGCATATCCCCTTTCCTGGCTTTGATGTGATTATAGAAGGGAGAAGCCTTCACTTGGGAGAAGAATGTACCGGCCAGGCTGGGTCAGACACATGGTCCCTCCCGCCCAGTGTCCTGTTTTCTGGCAGTGGCCAGTGCCAGGTGCTTCAGAAGCAGTGATGAGAACAGAGCAGTTACCCATTGCCTGGTCCCAGGCTCTGGCAGTCAGAGGTTTAGGGCGCCCAAGGTTTGGGGCCCCCCAGGATGGAAGAGGAGGGGGAGTTGGGGTCCGTGAGAGCAGGATGTTCCCAGCTGTGGAGCTGAGCTGGCTGACAGGCATGTGTCACTCTGGATGGACTGGAAAAGCCAGCTGAGCACTGTTTCTGGAGGGCAGGCTGGATTGGGACCCTCAGAGCCAGCCAGCTAATAGCAGCGTGGGCTGTGGCTGGCCCGGGGTGCTGTTCCCAGCTCAGAGGAATGGTGACTAGGGCAGAGCTGGCCTGTGGGTGCATATTCCTGGCCTTGCTGCTGACGGACAGGTCGCTCTAGCTGTCTGAGTGTCCCTGCCTTCAGCAGATGGCTTTGCCCTCCGTGACAGGCTAGTGTGGCGGCTGGGTGGGACGGCCTTGGGGCTCGCTGCAGGGGCTGAGTGGCTGTTCTTCCTGAATAGCCAGCTAGCTGACTCGGAGCTTGGGCTGGCAGAGGGCAATTCTGGGCCAGGGAGTGTTTCTGGTCCACCTCCTCCAACTGCCCAGCAGGCTGTGACTCTGGCTTTTCTCTCTGGTCCAGTTGCAGGCTCAGAAGCTGCGACTGGCTCACAGCCGAGGACCCTACTACAGTGGCTCACTGCCCAACGTCAACCAGATCGGGAGTGGCGTCTCTGAGTTCCAGGTAACTGGCCAGAACAGCAGCTGGTCGTTCCCCCTGCAGGCACAGGCAACCTCCACACCTATCCTGCCAGTCACCTGGGACTGATCCGACACGGCCATGTGGAGTAAAGGACCTGAGAAAACCAAAGGGAGGGAGACCTGGGGGCAACATAGGTGGTGCTCCGCTTGGGCGTCTTGGCTCCCAGCTGCTGAGCAGGAGAGCGAGGCTGTGTAATGAAGTTCTCCGTCCTGGCTGGGAGGAAATGGTAGGTGCTGCGGTGGGGCCTGCTCCAGTACTGACTCTTCGCCAGCGTGTGAGGGAGGAGTAGGAGGAGTTTGCCTTCCAGGCTCCAATGGGAACATTTGTCAGCAGTTGGGATGAACAGGGGACAGCAGAGCCAGGCCAACCCCTGTTGTGCTCGAGACGTCCCCATGGAAGATCAGAGTAGTTACCCCTTTGTGTCTCTGCAGGGCCCCTTGCATTCGCCTCTGGACTCAGCGCGTGGCACCCGGCACCACGGCTTGGTGGAACGAGTGCAGCGGGATCCCCGGCGGATGATGTCTCCTCTGCGTCGATACATGCGCCAGATATCCTTTAGCAGCCTGCCGCGTGTCTGGCCCCCCGCGTGTTCTGTGCACAGCACCCGCGTCTCTGCTGCTCCAGCAGCTTCAGGACTGCCTCCTATTGGGCTCCAGGGGCTGTGGTTAGAACGTGTAAGCCCACTGCACTTGTGTGGGCCATCAGCAATCACTCCTGCCCTGCCACTGCCCCTCCTGGGGGCTCAAACTCTGCTTCTTCCTAGATGCTCTCGGCTTGGTCCTTAACTCAGCTCACATCGACAGCTCTCCCTACAGCCCGGCCTACCTGTCGCCTCCCCCCGAGCCCAGCTGGAGAAGGTAAGTCGATCCCAGTGCCTAGCGACATACGGGAGGCCCTATGGGGTCGTGGGGGTGAACTCTGTCAGGTTCTGTTGGCTGGGATACGAGCTGCAGAGAAAGTCACTGCCCAGTCCCCTGGAGAGAGTCAGTGTGGCAGTATCCCGTCAGCTGCCAGCCCCAACTTTGCAGGGGTCCCCGCCTCGGTGGCATTAGCGACTTGCCAGGAGTCCAAGAGGTGCCTGAGATCTGTCCAGAGAGGAGCCATTTGCTGCCCCAATTTCACGTGAAAGCTCCAAGGCCCAGCAGGCAGTGGCTTGGCTCCCTGCATCCTCTGCCTCGATCGGCTTCGCTGCAGAGCAGCCTAGGGTATGCGTCGTGGTATCTTTTCTGGGAAAGCCTGGTTCCTGAGTACCATCTTCCACCCGGGCCTGGCACCTCCCCCACATCAGTGTCGCATCTCAGGGCCCTTCCTGTCGCAGGAGCCAGCCTTTAGGAGAGATGGTTTCATGGGGCTGGTGTCATTTCTCCTCTCCTAGTGGCTGTCCCACTGGATAGGGTGCACAGACATCCCAGAGCTGCCTGGGCCATTGGCTCAGAACATGAGCTGGCTCCCAGCTTTGGTGGCAGCCCAGGCTGGGACTGCTGGCAGGGAGCCACGGCAGTGCCCAGAGCTGCGCTGGTTGCTCTGCTCTGGGCTGCATGTGGCCCTTCATCCCCCAGGAAGCTGGTGGGGATGGTAGGTGGCGGGACTGGCTGCTCTGTGTGGCTGGTACAATGTAAATCTGCCAGGCTCCATGTGATGAGCAGATGTGGCTTCTGTTCTTACTGGTTCTCGCTTCTGCTTTGACTGGCAGAGGACAGAGATCAGGTGTGGCACTCCCACAGTCTGGCTCAGCCCCCAGCCTCGTGGCCAGGGGCTAGTTCCCTGTTCCCCTGGATTGCCAGAACATCTCAAGGCGGAGGGCCCAGTGTTCCCAAACACAGCTGTGGCTTTACCTGAACCTCTCTCTCGGGCTGGCTGCAGATCACAGGAGGCAGCTGGCAGGATGCTTCCTGTTGGAGTGGCATGAGATGGGCTCATGCTTCTACCCCGCCTGTGTCCAGGGGTACGGGGGAAGGCCACAGTTACCCAGCATAAGGGCCCCTTGGCAGAAGCAACCCTGGCATTTCCTTCAGCCCCAAGCTCTCTGGTAAACAGCCCATCTGGGCAGTGGATCGGGGCAGCTAGAGTTGGAGATTGGGGGATCAGCCAGGGGCTGTCTTGTCCCCTGTTCTTGCCAGAAGTTCCATGCTCAGGGTGCCAGACAAGCTGTGGGGCCCTGGGCGCTCTTCCCCAGGGACTGGACCTGGGCCAGAATGGCTGGTTCTCTGACGGTAGCTGGGCAGCCCCCTCCCCGTAGAGCAGCACTGAAACTGCTGGTGCTCATGGTTCATGTGGTGCTGAGACCCAGGCCCAGGGGGGTGAAATGTCTGGAGCCCCAAGGGACTGGAGGGGGCCCGGATCGCCCTCTGCCAGCCAGGCATTACCCTGCTATGCAGGGCTGGGAATGTGGGCCTGGGATGCCCTGTCCAGGAGCCCCAGCTGAAGTTTGCCTTGCATGAAGCAGATCCAGACCCTTTCTGCTGGTGTCTGGTGCCAGGACTCCTCAATGCCAGCTGCGCTCGCTGGAGCCAGCCCAGAGATGGAGCTGCCATTGCAGAGCCTCTTGGCTTTCCACGTTGGTTGTCCTGGGTGTGAGGAACCCCCTGTCCCAGCCTGTGAGGTGGGAATCTCTGTGGGCTAGAGGAGTTAAGTGCTGAGCTCCCAGCCTGTGTCCCAGCTCTGCACCAGGACATGTGCCCAATGCTGGCCCAGCTCTCTTTGGCACGTGCTGGCTCCTGACGTTGAGTTGTGCAACCCAGGAACTGGTTGGGCATGGTGCCAGCGACTGGCGGGGTGCCAGGTGGGGGTGTGGCCACAGGCGATGTTGCTCTGAGAGTCACTCCTTCCTGCCCACAGGGCAGCTGGATCTCTCGCCCCATTCCGAGCTCTCTGACTCTGGGCTCTGCCCACCCTGGGCACCATGCTGCTAATTCGTCCACCCTGCTTTGGTGCTTTTCCCCTTCACATTGCTGCACTCAGTCCTTTCGCTGCCAGTCTCTTCACCTGCTACAGTACTCTTCCTCCAGCAACTGCCTTGCCTTCCTGGGCACCAGGGAGTAGCTGGCCTTGGCGGGTGTCCTGGGCCGGGCAGAGGAACCGTACCTGGGAGGGACAGGCTGCTGAGGGGCTGATGGCTGGATGAGAGATGCCAGCTCACACAGCATGCTGGCTGGGGGCCCTACCCTATCCCCTGCTTCCTTCCCCTGGGTTCACAATACACAGAGCCTCTGGACGCTCAGTCCCCCATTGGAGGGCTCTTGCATCTCTAGGAGGGAGGCACTTGGGCACATGACAGTTCAGCCAGGAGACCCCTTAGTGCTCCTGATTGAGGTCTCTCTCTCCAGCCCCAGAGATTACCGGCACCCGTGTCCTCTCCGAGGTGCTACCCATGGCACAGCAGTGTGGGTGGCGCCACATGGCCAAAGAGCTCCATGAGGCTTCTTCCTCCAGCTGGCCCTTGCCCTGGCCTCCCCTCTCTCTGCTGTCTGTGCGGGTCCTGTGCCTGTTGCTTCCTCCTCAAATAACCTCCTGTTTTCCTTCCAAAGGACCATGCCCTGGGGTAACTTTCCCATGGAGAAAGGACACTTGTTCCGGCTGCCCTCGGCTCTCAACAGGTGAGTTTGTTTTGGGTTCCCTTCTCTCCCGTCTCCCCTGTCTCCTGGCCTCACAGAGCCGTCTGACTCAGTGGTGCGCTGAGCGGCTGCCGATGGCCCCTTGTCCAACAGGCGGTGTCTGGCTGGGGCGGGGGGATCCTGAGGTCACAATTGGGGTTTGGGGGTTATGTACAGGACCAGAGAGTCCAGGCTGGGGTGACTCAGTGCAGGTCCCAGCTTCCCCAAATCCAACCTCAAACTGCGCTCGGTGACCCTGAGCTGGCAGCTGGGAGCAAGTGGGGCCTGGAGCTCCAGGTCTGTCCCTTGGGCACAAGGGGGGCGCTGGGCCATGCCAGGGTGCAGCCAGCACCTGTCGTGAGCCCTGAGCTCCCAGGGAGGTGCCCATCCCATGGGGGAGAGATGAGGATTCATGCGGGGCTTGACGCCCACAGGCTGGAGCGATAGGTGTCTGTGCAGCCTCTGCCACCAGCTGTTCCCCGGCCTTCCTGGATCATTGCTCCCCATCCCGTGGGCTGAGCTTGCCCACCAGCCCCCCCTGATTTCCAAGGGCTGCTGTTCTAAACCCCTTGCAAACCTACCGTCCCACCGGGAACTCGGCTCCTGCCCCAGCAGCATAGCTGGCATGGGGAGAGGGCACGGAGCATGCACTCTGCCCCTTCAGACCTGGCAGAGCTGGGGTCTCCTGAGGCCAGGGGCTGGGGCCATCCCCACCCTGTTCCCCTAAGAGCAGTTGCCTGGGCTAAGGGGGCGAGGCGCTGGCTGCAGCTCCAGCCGCCCTTCCTCAGTGGTTGGACTGGCTTTGGAGAGCTGCCTCCCTTGCCTTCCTCTGCGATCCTGTGCCAGATGCTGGGGCCATTCTGTGGCCTTGTGTGCCTAGAGGCCGGGGGGCAGGAAACACCTGCCAGCAAAGGGCAAGGAGCTGTGAGGGCAACTCACTCTGCCACGCCCCAGGTCAGGCTGACCCAAGCCCCCGCCTGGTTTGCCCTGCTCCCCCCAACCTCCTGCTCCAGGCTGATCTGTCCTGCCCCTCTTGGGGCAGCTGCCCTGATGTCAAGAGCTCCTGGCACCACCTGTTTCCCAGCCCCCCTCCCTATCATTCAGGTGCAAGCTCTGGAAGGGCTGCAGGAGGCGCTGTTTGCTGCTGGCGCCTGTGATGGAGCAGAGAGGGCGGAGCAATTGGCCTCGGCTTTTGCAGGGGGCCTTCCCCCGGTCCCATGTGTCCAGTTGCCCTGTCCCAGCCGGCCTCGTCCTGGGTTCTGTGCTACCTCGGCTGGCATGGCCAAGCCCCTATGCATGCCACATGTGCTGGGAGTGACACCAGCATCCCTATTAATGCTGCTTGGGTGCCCATGTGGGGCTGGGCACTGACGTCAGGCCTCCAGCGGGCTGGGCTTTGTGGCTCCCACGGCGTTTCGTTAGCACAGAGTCAGGGCCCTGGTGGGACCAAGAATTTCCTGCTTACAAGCGGGGTAGGCCAGGCCTCAGCTGAACAATGTCTCCCTTGTATGGTCCCAGGACACATCGTTAGGTGGAGCACCCTTCCCCCTCACTGTGCGCCAGGCTCACTAATTAGGAGCACAAGGAGCATATCTCCTGGGCCCTGGATACACGAACCCGTCCCCTTCTCTCCAGTGCGGGCCTTGTGCCATGCTAGGAACCGCAGCAGAAGAGCCCCTGGCTCCAAGGCCCTAGCGTGGCCATGGGCCCAGTGTGAGGTAGCCTCCAGGTGTACACCACGCTGCTCCCCTGATGCCTCCTTGGCCTTGCAGCCCCCACTGGGCTGTAGCAATCTCCTGGCTCCAGCCTTCATTGAAGGTCATAGACGTTAAGCTGTCTCTTCGGGGAAAGGCCGGTGGGTTCTAGAGCAAGGGTCCAGAATGGCTCCTGAAGGGACGGGACAGCTACCTCAAGAAATAAGCAGGGGCTTCAACCCTTGCTAGGGCTGGCCGTTCCCCATGGGGCAGTATGTGTACATGGGGCTTCCCTGGGGAGGATCCCAGGGATGGGCTGGCAGTTTCTGTGGTAATTCACTGAAAACAGCCCCTCTGCAGCCAGACGTCTCGGTCTGTGCTGGGATCCCTGCACACGCCATCCAGCCCTCCTTGCTCTGGGCAGCCAGCTGACCTGTGAGAACGAGCAGTCAGGTCTTAAGAAATAGGAGGGATCTTTTGGCACTCTGGGAGTCCAGGCAGTTTCCTGCTGGGGTGGTGCCGCTTGCACTGGTTTGGGGGTTGGGGGGCTGGGGGGGCATTGGTCCCCTTAGCTAGTAGGGCGTGTGGATTCCTCGCAGGCTGTTCTCTGGGGATCTGACTGGAGCCTTTTCTTTCTCCATTAGAACAAATTCGGATTCTGCGCTTCACACGAGTGTGATGAATCCCAACCCGCAGGACACGTACTTGGGCCCCTCGCAGGGCCCCCCTTCCAGTCGCAGGAGTGGTGAGTATCCCCACCAGGCCCTGCTCCTCCCACTTGCTGCAGTGGCCAGCGGGTGCCCATCTCACTTGGCTCCATTTCGCTGCTCCACACTGCGCCTCTTTGCCTAGCTCTGGCCGCTTTGTACCCTGGCTGCGACCGGGGGCTGTGTCCTGCGGTGGTCCAGGAGGGCAGCTCCAATCGTCACACTATCAGCAGGAACAGGCTGACGGCAGGTGGAGTCAACTTGCCCCGGCTCCCATGTGCCAGAAAAGCAACAGACTTTCCCAAGCAGTTGTGTCTGCTGGATCCAGCCCTGGTCCTGGAGACTTCCTGCTCCACATGGCCTCCTGCTGCACTGTGCCACCCCAGACATTCATCCTCCCCTTTCCCTGCCCACTGGCTCACCTGCCGGGTGACTGGCCCATCCTTTGCTCTGATCGGTCTGAGCACTGGGCCTTGGTCCCCTGCATCTTGCAGTGCCCAGTGGCAGAACAGTTGCTAGGGGGTGGCGTGTTGGGGCAACTGCATTGGGCCCTGCAGTTTGGTGGGGAGGGAGCACAGCAGTGCAAGACTGGGATTGGGCTGGGGAGACAGCGTATAGTGGGGGGGCTATGGGGTGGCATGAGGCTGTGATTAGGGTCGGGGCACGGCGCAGGGCAGGGGCCTCACACGGGCTGATTTGCCCTGGGCCCCACCCACCCCTAGAGATGACCCTGCCTGGGGGGTTGGGTATCCTCCCTTCTATCACCCTGGCATTGAGTCATGTCGTAGGTCCTCCCCTAGCCTCTCTCCTGCACAGCTGCCCTCACTGCACAGGGGTGACTGGTATCCGCTCATCCCCTGCTCCTGGCTAACCATGCCCCAATCCTTCTTTCAGGTTTCCTGGATGGAGACGGGGACAGTAAAGGTAAATACCCCACCATTGACTCTCCAGCCCTGGCAGTCAGTGGCTTTGGCATGGGAGGGGTGTGGTCCCAGCCCATGGGATGGGGGGCGGGGGAGGGGTTGCTCCTAGTCCCTGCAGAGGTGGGAACTTTTGGGATGCCAGGGGAGGGTGGCCCAGGCTGCTTACTGGCTGTGGACAGGGAAGGGAAGCCTGCCTGGAGCTGAAGAACAAGGGTCTGGCAGAACTACAGCTCCCAGTGTGCACTCTTTCACGTGGAAGCAGCTTTGTATGCTGGGACATGTAGTCCCTAGGGCCCATTGCCCTGTATTAATGCCAGGTGTGGTGCACCAGGGTTTGGCTGGCCCAGGGCTGACACTTGCTCTTCTCCCCTTGCCAGTGTTTCTTTTCCAAGTGCCTCCCATCGACGAGAACTTCCTTGATGACAACAAGGACTTACTCAAGCCCTGGGACACCAAGAAGGTGGGCGTGGGGCTCCGGGGGGTGCTGTGCCGCTCTCAGCGGTGGGGCAGGGGTGCAGACGCCCCACTAAGTTTCCAGTATGGGGCTGGGGCAGGGCTCCCTGTGGTGGAGGGTGGCCTGTGTGATGGGGTTGGAGGCCCTGGGGCAGGGGTTGTGCTGCGCTCGCAGTACCCGCACGTTTCATCTCCGCTCGAGCCGTGGCCGCCTGCTTCCTGCCTCTGGAGCGTGGGGTGTTGCAATGTGTTGCGCTGCTTTCCTGCTGCGGCAGCCACCCATGCTGCTCTGAGGGATTAGCGGCCCTCCCAGGCTCACCCCCTCCCTCTGTCTCTGATTTCCCAGCTCTCATCGTCCTCGGCACGGCCAAGGTCCTGCGAAGTTCCCGGGATACAGTAAGTGATGTGCTCGGCCAGGGATCTCCTAGAGCCTCCCTGGCTGTGGAAGGTGGGTGGGTTGTTGTCCCCCTTTCACGCTGGGGAAATAGAGGGAGCCAGGAGCTGGGAACAGAGTCCTAGTCTGCTCTCGTCCATAGGGCATACTCCCTCCCAGAGTAGGCCCAGAATCCAGGAGTCCTGTTCCTAGGTCCCTTCTCTGGCCCTGGATGTGCCATTCTGAGCAGCATTTCTCTGTTTCTTTCAGTGTCTTTCCATCCCCCGACCAGCCTGCCAACGTCCCCCTCATCCCCACAGCTCTGAACACGGGCGGCTCCCTCCCGGACCTCACCAACTTGCACTTTCCCTCCCCTCTGCCCACTCCCCTGGACCCCGATGAGTCGAACTACCCCAGCCTGAGTGGCGGGAGCAGCACTGGTAACCTGGCCAACACCATGACGCACCTGGGCATCAGCAGCAGCATGGGACTCGGGACAGGCTACGGCTCCGCAGGTGAGGACTCCGGCTGTGTCCGTCCCAGCAACGCCGCCCAGGAGAGGAGCCGGGCAGGGGATGGACTGGGCTGCTTCCTCCTCGGAGCCCCTCATCCAGGCTGCCGAGGCACGAGGGAGTTAGCACCCCCCTTCTCCCTCCTGTCTCCGCTTGGCCAAGGGCCAGTTGCTGGGGAGAAGATGGGTGGTGTCTCAGTCCCCACGGAGTGGAGAGCTGGGCCTGGGTGTGTGTGGGGCACAGCTCCCCGAGCGTGTGCTCTGAGAGATGTGGTGGGAGGTTGGGCAGGGATGGGAGCAGCCTGGCTCCATTACTGAGCGTCTGTGGCCGGGTCTGGTGGTGGTTCTGCACCTCCAGCAAACTGCAGACTGCCCCATCCCAGCGGGGGCAGGTGACTCCTCCTGCAGCGCCCACTCCGTCCAGTGTCAGGGTTAACAGGACAGAAGCTGGGGCATCGCATCTGAAAAGAATGAAGGCCACCCAGTTCGGAGTCTGCAGCAGCCTGTGATGCGGTTCCCCCAGGACCCCCATGCTGACTCTCTAGGGTGGGGGGTGTTCTCTTCGGGAGAGAGCTATTAGATCTGCTGGTGCCATTGAGGAAGACCCACACAGCCCAGCTGGGGTGGGGGGGGGGGAGGGTGCTTCTCGGGCCATGATCTGATTCCATCGCTGGGTTTGTTTGTTTCTGTTGCCGTCTCCATTTCTTTGGTCTCCTCCATCCCCCTCCATGCGGCCCGGGGGGCGGCAGCCTGGCTCGCGTGCGGATTGCCATGGGTAACGGTGGTGTCTCTTCTTTTTTGTCCCCACAGGACTTACCTCACCTATGCAGAGCTCCCTGAGTAACCCAGCCCTGCAGTCCTCGCTTAGCAATCCCAACCTGCAGGCCTCCCTGCGCCCCCAGTCGCTGCAGTCTTCCCTTAGCAACCCGTCCCTGCAGTCCTCGCAGAGCAGCTCCTCCATCCCCTCCTCCCTCAGCACCCCCTCGCTGTCCTCCTCCCTCAGCACCCCCTCGCTCCCCTCCTCCCTCAGCAGCCAGTCCATGCAGTCCTCGCCCAGCACCCCCAGCCTGCCGTCCGGCTTTAGCAGCTCCTCCTACTCTCCCCTGGTGCCGGCGTCCCTAAACACGTCACCCCGCCGCCGGGCCCCGCTCAGCCCCCTCACCCTCCCCATGGGCGGCGACTCGAGAAGGCAGCACCCCAAACAGTTCTCACCAACAATGTCACCCACATTGTCCTCCATCACCCAGGTATGCATGATCCATCGCGGCACCACCAGTGGTGGGCTCACCTCCGTGTCCTCTTTCAGTTCCTCCCGTCGTGTTTTTTCCATCCTCATCTCAGCGGCAGGGACCTGGCGCCAGGTGCTGCCCCTCCCCTCAGGGTCCCTGCTGAGCGGGGGGCTTGGAAGTCGGAGAGCAGTGTGTGTGTTCCTAGGGCTGCACAGGCGGTCCTGGCCCAGAAGGGCTTGTGGGCCAAATAGACAAAGTGGGGGCAGGGGAAGGGAAGCATTCTCTCCATTCCCAGGCTGGGGCCCAACACCCCCAGGGACCTGGGAGCAGAACCCTACTGTCCCAAATCCCAGCCCAGAGCAGCTCCTCCACCAGCCTCTTTGGCCTGGGTTAGGTGGGGCTAGGTCTGAGGCACAGCCAACACCCCTCTAGGGTTGGTCTCTGTACAGAGGCTGAGGAGTGAGGCAGCCGTGGGGGCCCTGAATGTGTGCTGGGCCGGGGCCTGCTGGGAACTGAGCACTGGGGAAACCGCAGCTACTCCTGGTGCAGAGGACTCAATCTGACAGCGGGCACACCGGCTTCTCTGGCTGCTCCCGATGGCTGGGCCTGGCTCACACTCCCCACTGCTGGCACTGTTGGCACACACCTGGTGCCTCTACAGTTCTCCAAGTGAGGGCAGCACGGTCTGTCCCTGCCGTTAGGCTGGGGAGTAGCACCGGGGCCCAGGGAAGACTGGGAATTGGAGTCCCAGCAGTGCCCTGCCAGGGGCCTGGAGGGACGTGTGGATCTCTGCCCTGACCGCCCTGAGCAAGGCAAGGCTTGGCCGATGGGGGCGTGACTACTGGAGCCCAGGAGCTGGTGGGGTCCTGGGATCTCCAGCCTTGTGTACCTGGACACTGGTCTCTGCCTTAGTCCTGCCTCGCCTGAACCTTCAATCAAGGGGAACCCACTCCCCCTAACTTCACCGGGATCATATGACAGTGCAAGTGCGCTACCCTGCACACAAACTGCCAGCCTCCTGCTTGTCTGCGCAGCTAGCTGCACCCTCTGGAAAGCCAGGGAAGTGGGGGGCTGAGCCTGGGTTGTTTGGGTCTGTGTGTGCACAGTTAGCCTGTGGAACTCTCTGCCACAGGATCTCACTGAAGTCTGGGGTGGAGGTTGGGTGGTGTCTTGGAAAGAGCCCTGCCAGCCCTTGCGCTCTGGGCCTTGCCCCCCACCTGACTGTAACCCGGGCTGTGCTGGGTGTTTGCAGGGTGTGCCACTGGACACCAGCAAGCTGCCGGTCGACCAGCGGCTCCCGCCATACCCCTACAACCAGCCTGGCCTGCTCGTGCAATCCCAGCCGCCCTTGCAGCAAACCCAGAAGCCCCTGCACCAGCCACTGCAGCAACAGCCACAGCTGCCCCCGGCGCGCCCGGCCCGGCAGCAGCAAACTGCGCAGCACAGCGCACCTCCGCCACGGCCGTACCTCTCGCAGTGCCAGCATGATTCTTCGCTGCAACAGCAGTTCCGCCAGCCGCTGGGCGACTTCAGCCTGGGCAGCGTGAGTACTGGCCGGGTCCTCAGGTGTGCTGAGCTCTGCCAAGGGGCCTGGGTGCGGCTTGTGGGGGTGGTGGGATGGAGGCCCTGAGCTGGCTGATGCTAGGGACAGTGGATGTTCTCGGGCAGGTTGGCTCCTTCCAAGTCGCAGGTGACTTAGCCGCTGGGCTGCCTTGGCCTAGCCTGCCCACCACCGGTTCAGCCAGAGTGGCTGGTAGTGCCAGGCCAGCACCCCTTTGTGGGCCTTCCTTGCCCTCCCAAGATTTGTGCTTTGCTGCGTCTGGGCTGCTTCCCCCCAGGGCTCTGACACAACCTCCCCCTGCCCCGTTTCAGTCAATTCTTGGCTCCCTGGGAGCTGGGTTCTGGGCCCCTCCCAAGCCAGGTCCAGATCCAGCCCTGACTAGCCTGCGGGAGTCCTTGTGGGGTCGGTTGGTTTGGCACATGGCCTGCAGCACTGAAGGAGGGGAGTGTGGCGTGGATATGAGGGCGATTATCAGCAGGGGGACAGGCTGGGTTGGGAGCAGGACAGCCAGGATAGTGATTTCAGCCACCACTGCTGCTTCCTCCCCCTCCCCCCCCCAATCTGCGGGCGATTCCTCACATGCCCCTGGGGCTGTAGACACTGAGGGACCGAGAGGACTGCTGAGTGACTGGCCCCTGCTGCTGAATCCATACAGTTGCTCTCCTTTTGGTCCAGGAGCCCTGGCTCCCAGTGTCATTTCTGCCTGTGGGATGGGCTGGGTGCACTGCGGGCCTGTCTCTGGGTCACTAAGCCCTCTTCCCCCTTGTCTCCCTCTAGTTCGAGCAGTTTGGTGTGACAGAGAGTCCCTTGGGCAGCCTCCCGCTCAACCACAATGCCTTCCCCGAGGATCTGGGTGCCTACAACTACCACCCAACGGAGAGCTTGGGCTTCCCGGCCAGCAGCAGCCACTTCCACGATCCCCATCTCCTTGGCCGGCAGGGCTTGGACAACTGCAGCCGCCATGGACCCATCCCCAACATCATCCTCACAGGTGGGTGGGTGTGGACTCGCTGCCTGCCATCAGTCGCCCCCACACTGGGTCCCATGTGTGCCAGGGCTCAGCTCCACCCCTTGGGGGAGCCCATAGCCAGGTCTGCGCTGCAGACTGACCTCGGTGTGACCATGTTGCTCAGGGCATGACCTCACCCAGAGGTTTCCTCATGGACAGGGCTGGAGTTCCTGGGCAGTGGGTGCAAGGAGCCTCTCCTGCTGTTGCCCCAGTGGCCTCGGCCCCTGGAACACAGCTGCCATCCCCCAAGATGTGCCAGGGGCTGTCCCATGTCCCCCCCTTCCCAGGGCCCCATGGTGCTGGGGATGGGCTCTTCCGGCTGGCTCCCAACCACGCAGGGGTGCCCTGGCTCTGACTCTTCTTTTCCAACCCCAGGGGACTCCCCACCTGGGATTTCCAAGGAGATTGCGACGGCACTGGCCGGGGTTCCCGGCTTCGAGGTGGACACGTCCCTAGGCCTGGAGGAGGATCTCAAGATTGAGCCACTCACCTTGGACGGACTGAACATGCTCAGTGACCCCTACGCCCTCCTGACGGACCCAGCGGTGGAGGACTCCTTCCGGACGGACCGTTTGCAGTGAGGGGGCACTTGCCCCTGGGGAGGTGGCAGTGGAGTGGGGGAGAGGAGGGAACAGACTTCGCGAGCATCACAAACAAGCCAGACGTCCCCAGACAAATCGCTGCCCTGGGGATGGGCAGGGACTGCCCCCAGTGCCGCGCCCACGCTCGCTGTCCGGTGTATGTGGTGAAATGTCCCAGGGCGAAGAGCACGGAGCAGCAGGTGCCTCAGGCACCAGGACTCGGCTAAGAATCACTCGCCTCTCGGCAAATGCCAGCTCTGCTCTCAGCAGCACCCCTGCACCAGCTGGCATCCAGGGATCACTGTGCTTGAGCCCAGAGAGAAAGTAGCGTCCTCTAGCTCTGTGCCTGAGGGAGCCTCTACTGCTGCAGAGAATGGAGTCCGCAGCCGCTTAGCCCTGTGCGCAGAGACCTGCGCCCTCACCCTGGATGAGGGGTGGTGAATGCAGCATCCCCGAGCCCTGTGCTGGAGGGCATGAGCCCCCCTGGTGGGGGAGGGGCATCAGGGTCCCTAACCCCATGGCTGCTGGGGAAGCTTTGGGGTCTGGAGCCCCTGCTCCTGAGCAACAGTCTTTCCACATGGAGGCATTGGCATGGCTGTATGTGCAGCCCCGGGGCCATGTACATAGCTGTCCTGTTAGCTAGAGCCTTCAGCCTGGCGTGCCTGGGCTCAGGGCTTGGGGTTTGGGTTGGGTTTTGCTAATCGTAACCTTTAAAGACAAAATTTATTCCCCGTCTTACTCCGCTAAGCCGTGTATCCCCCGGCCCCTGCCGAGCTATGTGCACGGGGGACCCTGTCTCGGGCAGGGGTGGAGAGGGCTGTGTATAAAGCACTTGTAACTTTGAACCCTTGTCTGTCGTGAGGTCACGTCTTGTGTCCGTGCTGGGGAGAGGGTCTTGGGGGGAGCAGATGCTGTGGGACAGAGGGGAGTGGGAGCCCCAGGATCCTGCTCTCCCTGATGGCCCCCTCGCTATGGAGAAGAAAGCCAGAGTGATTTATTATTATTTTTTAAATATATTCTATGTTAATTACAGAAGTTGCATTAATGTGGGGTGGTTGGGGGGAATGATTCGGGCAGGAGGCTGTGAGCGATTCATAGATTTTAAGGTCAGAAGGGACCAATATGATTATTTAGTCTGATCACCTGCACAGTGCTGGCTGCAGAACCTTGCCCACCCCTGCAGTGGACGCCTAACCTATGATTGAGTCATTGAAGTCCCCAAGTCGCAGGGTACAGAGAAACCACCAGCAAGTGACCTGTGAGCCATGCCCCATCCTATAAGGGAAGGTGAAAGCCCCCCAGGCCCTTGCCAATCTGCTGTGGGTAAGAGCAGGACTTCTGGGGCGTGCAGGGGTGAAGAAGGGCCTTGGTCCTCCTTTGTGAGCTTGTCTTCCCCTTCCTTGTAGTCTGCCAGGGTAGCCCCTGCCCAGTGCTGGATAGGCTTGCTGGGACAGGGTGCATCTATACTGCAGCTAGACACCTGCAGCTGGCTCAGGCCAGATAACTCCACCTAAGCCTCCCCACCTTGCAAGGGCCTAGAGCCCACCCTTCACTGTAAATTACGTGCCCCTTAGCCTGAGCCCTGCAACCTGAGGTGGCTGGTTTTCCTTGAAGTATAGATGTTCCCTGGGGGGTGATGGTGCATGGCTGGTGGAGGTGTCAGGGGCCTGTGGCCAGAGGGGCTGAGACTGACTTCTCTACGGTTGTCCTGGGCACACAAGAGGCGCCAGCTGACCCTCCCAGGAAGCTCTGAGGCGCTGCTGAGCTGCTCTCCGTTCACCTGGAACAGCCGTCCAGCCACCCTGATCCCCGCCACTGCTGCTTCCAGCTTGGCTTGGTGGAGCTGGCTCTGGGGGGTGGGCCAGAGCCCCTCTGGCTGCAAGACTGGCTCTACTGAGACAGGCCAATGGTCCAGTTCATCCACCTTCCAGCCTCTGAGTCTGGCCAGGCCAGGTGCGTCAGAGAGAGGACAGACCAGGCAACCTCACTTGATCTATCATCCTATTGTCCAGTCCCACCTCCTGGCAGCCAGCGGCTCAGGGACACCCAGAGTAGGGGCCTGCATCTTGGCTAAGAGCCATTGATGGACTCATTCTCCAGGACGTTGCCTCACTCTTTTTAACCCAGTTACGTTTTTGGCACCATGCCCTGGCTCCACAGCTTGCCTGTGCAGAGAATCCGGCCTTGGGTTTGTGTGAAACCTGCTGCCTGTTCCTTCCAGCGTGGCCTTGTGCTGTGTGAAGGGGTAAATAAAGTGTCCTTGCACACGTTCTTCTCACCGGACTTCTCTCGTATCAGCTAGATGGCTCCTTTCCAAGAGGAATGGTTCCTGTCTTTTTATTCTCACCTCTCATGGAAGCAGTTCCCTACCTCACCTTTTTGCAATTATGACTTTTTTTGAGCTGAGGCACCCAGACCTGTAGGTAGTGCTCCAA
This sequence comes from Pelusios castaneus, assembly GCA_007922175.1. Taxonomy (NCBI): domain Eukaryota; kingdom Metazoa; phylum Chordata; order Testudines; family Pelomedusidae; genus Pelusios; species Pelusios castaneus. The sequence continues at coordinate 704,174 of ML685848.1, read as the reverse complement.
GTGTGAGCATCCCATGGATTTATCTCGGGGCGTCAGAATGGTTTCTGGTCTGAACTCACCCTTTTACCAGTTTTAGCTTTTTTTGCTTGCCCCTGCACGCTGATGGATGTTTCCAGAGAAGTACTGTCTGCCATGGCTCCAGGATCTCAAGTACCAGCTAATTTAGATCCCATGATTTTGGATGTAGAGTTGGGATTGTTTTCCAAGGTATGGGATTTTGCATCTATCAACACTGGGGTTCATGAGCGCCTGCCCTTCTGTCGCCTAGCAGCTGTTTTATGAGATCCTTTGTCATGCTTTACAGGCAGCTTTGGACCTAACTGTCTTGAGTAGTTTTGTATTGTTGGCAGATTTTGCCAGCTCCCCAGGTTACCCCTTTTCCCAGCTTGTTTATGGACAGGTTGAACAGGACTGGTTCCTCTACCAAGCCCAGGGGGACCCTGCTGTTCATCTCTTTCCAGAAGAATGGGGATAGATCCTGGGCCTGATCCAGTTGGGTGTTACAGTCCCCCATCCCCTGCCACCTTGCTAAGTTCTGCCCTTCATCAACATCTGCAGCCCTGAATCCCCCAAACCATAGGGACACCAAACTTGCCCCTCATGGGGGCAGAAGCTCCTCAGCCTGCCCCTGCTTGAACCATGCTGCGTAAAGCTCTGGGCTCAGGAGGTCCCAAAGGAAGAAGTCCTGGGCCCTGCCCCTCCTCCCCGCATTGTCACATACATGGAGCTGGTCCTATGGACTCATTTGGTCCAGTGCCAGCAGCCCCCCTTCACTGAGCGAGTTGCCTTCATGTTCCTGCCACAGAAGCTACAAACTAATGTGGTGCCTGGTCCCCCTTGGGACGCAGGGGGAATTGTCTAAAAATATTTTATAGGAATACTGTATGTACCTCAGTTTCCCCTAGGTACAAGAAGGGGCTGGGAAAGGGTTTTCACTCTCTGCAAAGGCCTAGAGATGCAGGTGAGACTAGATGCTTGGGGCCTTACCCACCCCCTCATGGCAGAGCCAATCATTGGGGAAATGGCTGTCCAGCAACCCGTGGCCGGCTCCCCGCTGCAGGAAGCCAGCCGTGTTTGATCAGCTGGGGAACAAGGGCGAGGCGCGAGGCCATGGAGATAGGGAGCTGAGCTGGGCTCTGGCTACCGGACCAAGCTGTGACTTTCCCGTCGAGGGCCCCCCAGGATTATCCTGGAGGCTCCGGGATTGAAAGGCCAGGTTGGGGGCCGACCTCTAAGACCGCTGCGGCAGGGTGAGTATCTCGTTCCCCCCGCTGCCCTAGTGCCCTGGGCTGGGACCGGCGGGGGAGCTGCGGGCGGATGGGCTCAGCTGCGCGCCCCGGGACTCAGGCGTCCGACTCCCCCCACTCCGGCGGTGCCCACTCGACGCCGCCCCGGCCGGGCAGGAAAGGGACCCAGGCGTCCGGCTCCCCGCGGGCTGCAGAGCGTCCTCCGGGCCGGCAGGGGCCGCTGAGCGCGGGCGGGGCGGCGGGGCTCCGCGGCGGCGATGGAGGGAGCCGGGGAGCGGGGAGCGCAGGTAGGGGGCGGGGCGGGGAGGCTGCGCGGCGTCATAGGCCCTGCCCCCCGGGTCCCCCCAGCACCCCTCGGGCCCCGGCCCTGCCCCCGCCCCGAGCCTGCAAGATCCGCCCCGCCCCGCGCTGCCTCCGGGCAGGTAGGGCCCGAGCCTCTTCCCGCCGGGGGGCTGGGACAATCGTGGGGGGCAGGTTGGGGAGTCGGTTGTGGGGGGCCAGGTTGGAGGGCAGGGAGTGGGCAGAGGGGCAGTGGTGGGAGGTGCTGGGGGCAGGCTAGGGGCTGTTTCAAGAACCAGTTACACATTTGGGGATTTGTAAAGTTAAGTCCCCCCCACCATGATACTGAACCCAGGGGGTCCTGGATTTCCGGCCCCCCCATCGCGTCCCATTCCCGCTGGCAAGTGTAGGTGTGGCCTGGGCGGGGGTGGAGGGGTGGTTCTGTGCCCCCTGGGTGCCTGGCACTGAAGGCTGGTGCCTGGGGACCCAAGTGCAGCCTGGTCACCTTGCTGTGTGTGGGGCCAGCTGAGCAGGGTGTTCGTTAGTTCAGGCCATGGGGGGTTCCAGAGGAGGAACAGATCTGGGGCAGCCCCACCCCTGCTGCCAGGGGTCTGGGCCTCATAACCCATCCCCCAGGTGGCTGCCCCCCCCCCCTCCTCAAGCTGACTGCCAGCATGGCAGGGACAGCCATGGGCTGGGCAAGTCCCTCTGACTGAGTTGGTGGGGTCCCAGCTGCTCCACTGGGGATGTTACAGTGCCAGACTGCTGGAGCTGCGCATGCCTGGGCCCTGGTCTGTCTCTGCTGGTACAGGCCTGCATCCGCTCCCAGCCATGCTGGTGGGTGGCCCCCAAGAAGGCAGCAGCACAGAAACGGGCTTTGAGGGGCGACCCCGCCCCTCTGCAAAGAGCTCCTGGCTTCCTCATTTTAAGTTCTGCTTTGTCCCACAGCTGCAGCTTGTGCTGACCTCAATCGCGGCCAAGAATGGAAACTCCCACTCTCCTTTCCTGGCCTGCTGCTAGCCTCTGCCTCTGGCGGACAGGATCCTGTGGGTCGCTCTGGAGCAGCAAGGCGGGATTGCTGTAACGTGCCAGCAGAGCCAAGGTGTTAGTGCATCTGCGGAGCAGGTACAGCCCCAGCCAGTGGGGGCCCTGGAGCTAGTCAGCCATGGCTCTGGTGGGGACACCTGGCTGCTGGGAAGTGGCTGAGACCCACCCAGCTCAGCTCACCCAGGATCTGATGTGCCCTTGGGAGATGGGAATGGTTCTGGGATCTGGACTGGGTTTAAACTTGGGACTGGATGGTGAAAGGTGCCGTATCCCACCCAGTCTCACCCGAGCTTGTTGAGGAAGGAGGTCTGCCATGGGAGAGAAGGTCCCCCTCTTGTTCTGCCTTCTGGACGGATGTGTAACACTGCCACTGGAAGCAGCAGGCACTCAGGCCCTGCAGCTCATTGGGGTGTGAGCTGGGGATCCCAGCCTTGTGGGGCTTTACTTCCTTGCTGCTTTGCTTCTCCTGACGGCTGCTACAGCTTGGCCAGAACCCTGGGGCTGCTGGAATGTGTGTTAAATGTCACCTGATCATTGGCCATGGGAGTCCTGGCTCCCAGCCCCCTGCTCCAACTGTCGGGCACCTTCAGTGCTGGGAGCAGAACCAAGGTAGAGCGAGGTTAAAGGGCTAGCTCTCCTGCCCCCTAGCCACCATGGCCTAGGCCCTGCTTGTGTGTCTGAGGCAGGGTAGCCTGCAGCTGCAGGTGCTAGCCAGGCTGGAGAGCTGAGGTAGAGATAGCCAAGTCTTTGCAGCTCCTAATAGCATGGGAGGCCTGGGCTCCTGCCTCTGACCACCCCCACACAGCCTCTTGGCCTCACTGGCACCGTCTGTCCACGGCTGCTAGGCTTGCCAGTGCCAGCAATGCCCCGGCACCAGGAATGACTGATGCCGAGACCAGGTGCCTCTCTGCTGCCCTCCCTCAGCCTGCGTTAGTTACAGGAAGCTAAATTAAGAGCCACCCGCATCTCTTCCTGCTGCAGCACAAGGGGTCACGTGGGCAGGGGCTAATTATAGTGCAGCTGGTACCTTGGCTGTGACTGTTGGGGGGGAGGCCAAGGCTTTCAGGGGGCAGCAGGAGACCACCTCCCCCTCCCCCCCGCCCAGCTGCATGGACAAGCCATTAATAAGCTCTTCTGCAGGGGTAACCATTTTCTCCTGTTGCCATGATGGGCTCGGGGATCTGCCCAGGGATCTAGAGCAGCAGCAGGGTAGCCCTGGTGTGGGCGAAAGTAGCTGTGCCCCAGGTGGGGGGAAGGAGCCGCTGGGGCAGTTGTGGAGGTGATGTACTCCCCATCCTGGAGCAACATCTCTTTCCTTATGTCCCTACCAGTGGAACCTGCCAGGCCAGGCCCGAGAGGTGTGTTCTGAGCCAACATGGCCCTGGCTCCTCCCCAGGTCACCTCTGGGGTAGGGTCCCCTTTGGGCCCTGTGACTCCTTATGTCTGGCCATGCCTCCAGGCGTCCGCCTTGCCAGCTCTGTTGCCATGGGAACCCTGCTGCAGGAGTTGGGTTGCCGTTAGGTTTGGTCAGCTTTTGGCTGTGCTGTGTCGCAGGCTGCCCGAATCCCCATTCCAAGGGCTGAGCCCTGTGCACTCTGCCAGCTCTGGGCCTGTTCTCCTGGTGGGCGCTGGCAGCCGTGGTGCCAGGGCGCCCTGTCACAGGCAGAGAATGCAGCATTGTACGCAGGGAGCTGGCTCTTGCTGGCCTGCAGTCGCCCTGCTGGGGGTGCGCGGAGCAGCTGGGGGACCCGGCCGATCAGGGGATGTGCCAAGGGTTGGCTTGCTTGGCATGATGGAACCTGCCTCATGGATCCCAGTACTGCCAGAGTGAATTGGGTCAGGGTACTGCCAGCTAGATTTTCTTTCACCCATTCAGGCTGGTCCCAAGTGGGGCAGGAGTCCTGCTCTGGGGTCCTTTGCCCAGGAGGGAGTTGCTCTCTGAGCGCCCTCACCAGCGGGAGCCCTTCTTAAAAGCAGCCCAGCTCTGGAACCTGTGGCAGCGAGTTCTGTTGGGTGATGGGGCGCGACGTGAAGCTGCTTTCCGTCTCCAGGCTGCGTACGCTCCGATGCTGTGCCACGAGAGAGGCAACGGGCATGTCTCTCCCATCTGCTGCTCTGCGAATGCTCCTGACCTGTGGCACTTCCAAATGGAGCCCAGCTAGGGGCAGTGTCCTGGGACGGGTGCCCCACTGATCTGGGGTGCAGCGTTACACTGACTTTACGCTTCTCTGCCAACTCCATCCTTAATCCATTTTGTGCTCTCTGCTGGGCCCTGCACCTGCGCTGGCTGTGACTAACCCCACTCACTCTGTGCCATCTGCAGGAACGGGGCCTTAGGGTCAGCCTCTTCCTTCCCCTTTCTGTCATCCCCTGGGGACTTCCTGCTGGGCTGGGCCAGGCTGCCTTGCTGGGGACCAGCTGAGCAGCTGACTGGCCGGGCGAAGGCTTGGGGGTAGGAGCGTGCGTCGTGAGGGGTGGGAAAGGGAGGCTAGTGCTGGGCAGAGCCTTGGCTGGGGTTGTCCTCGAGGCTCCTGGGAATCCCTGAAAGCAGGAGTGCTAGGGCATTCCCTGGGGTGGGGAGAGGGCCTGACCCCCCACTCAGGCTCCCCCCATTATCCAGTAGCTGACTTGTCAGAGCTGGCCTGGGCAGGAAACAGGAAGCTGCCTCCCTTCCCTCAGCAGTTTCACTGTTGGCTCAGTGGGTTGTGCCCCCTGGGTACCCTGTGCCTGGCGTCACTCTGAGTCACTCCCACTTGGCCACAGGGACAGCTGCTACCCCACCATAGCCCCTGAAATAGCCCGTTCCTTATCCCATGGCCCCCAAATGACCCAGCTCTCTGTGGCATCCCGTGTACCCCACTTTCCCATAGGATGGTAGGACAGCACGGTGGTGGGAGAGCTGGAACAGGAGCTCCCATAGGCTACTGTCAGCCTTGTTTCCATGATGTCACCATAGAGAGTGTTCTGCCTGGAAAAGGGCAGCTCCTATTGGCCCTGCTGTGCTCAGCCTCTGGGATGTCACCTGGTGGGTTTGTGGTCTGGGGTGATCCCTGGCATCCCAGGATGGGAGCATTATGGTGCCGTCCTCTCCCCCATGACGCCACCCTGCTCCCTCCCCAGATGCCGTGAACCGCCTGCTATGGCAGAGGAGAAGCCACCACAGCTCGTGGACTATTTTGTGGTGGCTGGCTTGACCGACTCCTCCAAGGCCTTGGAAGAGGAGAGCCAGCAGCCCCGGCCAGCCCGGCCCAGCGAGCCCATCACCGACGTAGCCGTCATCATCCGCTCTCAGGGTGAGACGCCGCCCCAGGGTTTCACCTGCATCGAGAACAGCACATCTGGCCACCCTGTAGACCTCAATGCCAGCCTCCTCAGCAGCCCCCAGATGTACATCTGCTACCAGCGTGGCCGCAGCAAGCCGCCCCTCATCGACCTAGGGTGGGTATCGTGGGGCTCCGGTGCCCGAGGCCAGTCTCTGGGTGTCCCCTCCCCTGGGCTGGGCGAGCCGCTGTGCATGTGGATGTCCCTTCCCCCTGCAGTGCCTGCTGACCTCCTCCCATTCTCTCTCCAGGGTGCACTGTGAAGGCAAGGACCGCCTGAAACCTGGCTATGAGATTATTCAGACGACGCCCTACAGCCGCTCTGCCAACCTCAGCTCGAACGCCCCCGGTCACCAGCGCACCTTCCTCACTTACCGCCGGGCAGCCGAGTCGCAGGGCCACAACACTCTGGGCATCACCGACATCTGCCTCGTTGTGCCCAGCAAGGGGGAGAGCACACCTCACACCTTCTCCCGGGTGGACAGGAACCTCAATGCGGGCATGGTGGGTACTAGTGGCACCTCCACCTCCTTAGCTGCCCCCAGTTCCCTGGCCTGGACCCTCCCCGCGGCCCATCCCAGCTGCCTGAGGGGATCCATGGGGGGAGTTGGCCCTGCAGCTCTGGCCAGGGGGTGGAAGCAGCTGGGCAGGTGCCCAGCAGGGTGGCAGGTGCTGACGGGGCAGATTTGGGCTGGATTCCCTTGGTGGGTGCTAGCCCTCCCAGGAGGAGGCATGGCGGGTCCTTCTGGGCTGGAGTCTGGCCCTCTGCCCCGCATCATGGCCCTGCTGACTGTGCTGTGCCCTCTCCTCACAGTGGGGCCCGGCCATGTTCCTGTGTTACAAGATGGCGATGTCCAAAGCCAATACCCTGGTCTACGAAGCAGGTAGGGGCCCTGCTCCCCGAGCCTCGGGGGGGGCAGGAGACCTGTCCTCGCCCATGACATGCTGCTCATGGAAGTGAGGAGCTGATGGTGCCAGGCATGTGGCGGGCAGAGGTGGTGCCAGCCCCACACCCCAGCACTGCTGGTGCCTGGCCTTCCTGCCTGCTGCTGTCCCACCCTGGGCTTCTCCTCCGCCAGCTCTGCCAGTGCCCCTCAGTCCTGACTCGCAGTCCCTGCTATCCCAGATCCCCGCTATCCCAGATCCCCCTGGTCTCCCTAGCACTCCTGGCCAACGTGTGTCTCTCTCCAGGCTTGTTGAGCCGCTACCCTGAGCAGGACAGCGAGATGTTCCCGCTGCCTGAATCGGTGCCCGTCTTCTGCCTGCCCATGGGTGCTACCATCGAGAGTTGGCCCATCAACACCAAGTATCAGCTGCCTGTCTTCTCCACCTTTGTGCTGACCGGGGCCTCGGGGGACAAGGTAGGAGGGGGTGGGGTGATACCAACAGAGGGGGCCTGGCTTATCCCTATGAGGTGGGGGTCTTCGGGGACCAGGAACAGGGTGAATGGCCCTGAATGATGAGGTGCAGCCTGGCTCTGAGGCAGAAAGTGCAAACTCGCTTTGTGGAGGCTCCATCTGCTGGCAGGTGCTGCTTGTCCTGCCCTAGCGTTTCCCTCCTCATGACTGGGTCTCTCTCCAGGTGTATGGGGCTGCCATCCAGTTCCACGAGGCGTACCCACGGGAGCGGCTGTCAGACAAGCAGAGCCTGCGACTGGGCCTGCTCAGCGTGGTTGACCGGCGCCCCATCACCAGCAAGTCGGTGCAGACCCGCCGCAGCATCTGTGTCCTGTCACACTGGCCCTTCTTCGACGTCTTCCGCAAGTTCCTCATGTTCATCTACCGCTACTCTATCTCGGGGCCCCATGTCCTGCCCCTGGAGACGTGAGTGCCGGACCCCTGGTCACTGGGGGAGGGTACAGGGGCTTCAGTCACTGGGGGGAGGGTACAGGGGCCCCGGTCATTGGTGGACAAGTTAGGGACGATGGGGACCTTGGTCATGTGGATGGAGAGGGGATGGGAAGTGCTATGACAGAGACCCCCATGTAGATCTGTAGGGAAGAGCCATGGGCACTGGGAGCTGGGTAGAAGGAAAGTCCCTCTGTTCTCCTCTCTGACGAACCCTTCTTCCCCCAGGCATATCTCCCATTTCATGCACAACGTCCCCTTCCCGTCTCCGCAGCGGCCACGCATCTTGGTGCAGGTGAGGCCCCTTGTCCGTCAACGCTGCCCCCCCACCGGCCCCAGACGGACGCTTAGCTGCCATCCCTGCCCGTGGCCCCGGCTCCTGGCCATGGGACTCCGCTGACACTTCAGCTTCAGCCGGTGTTTTGGATCAGTAATTCCTAGCCCGGGTCTCTGAAAGGCCCCCAGGAGCCCCCATAGCCCTGCCCCATGACTGTCTGCGTGGTGCAGCTGACCATGCTCTCAATCTCCTCTTTCCACCAGATGTCTTCCTATGATAATCTGCTGCTGTGCCAGCCTGTGTCCTCCCCATTGCCTCTCAGGTACAGTCCAGGGTGCAGGGGGCCAACTTGTGCGGGGGCTCAGGGTCTCTTTGCTGACTAGGGGAGGGTGAGCCAAGAGCAGGGCAGGGGGTCGTGTGCTGTCTGGATGCTACATCTTCTCCCCCTACAGTGGAGCCAGCTTCCTGACTCTGCTGCAGAACCTGGGCCCCGAGAACGCCCTCACACTGCTGCTGGCTGTGCTGACTGAGCAGAAGCTGCTGATCCACTCGCTGCGCCCTGATGTGCTGACCAGTGTGAGCGAGGCGGTCGTCTCCGTGAGTCATGCCCCAGGGGCTGGGGGGGGGGGGCAGTGCGGTGAGACTGGCCCCTTCGGCTGCTCACTCCTCTATGCCTTGCCCCCCACCTCCCAGATGATCTTCCCACTGCGCTGGCAGTGCCCCTACATACCGCTGTGCCCGCTGACGCTGGCGGATGTGCTGTGTGCCCCGGTGCCCTTCATTGTTGGCATCCACTCCAGCTACTTTGACCTCTACGATCCTCCCCAGGACGTCATCTGCGTCGACCTGGACACCAACACCATCTTCCAGTAAGTGACCCTGCACTTGGCTTCCCTGCCACCAAAACCGGCCCACGGGTTGGCCGTTCCCATTTCTGGCCTTGTGCTCGGGTACCAGGCAGGACCTCCGGTATCCTGGCCGACTTCCTGCCAGCCCCAGCACTGTCCTTCCCTTGCTGCTCTGGGTGATGTGGCACCTGCCCTTGCAGCCCGTCCTGCTTGTCCCGGGCAGCAGCTGCGTCTCAGTGCTGTGGGGAGAGGATGGGGCCACCTGGCAGGAGGCGCTAGCAATAAGGATGGCTCTGTGTGCTCGTCTGTCTTCCCCGGCAGGAGTGAGGAGAAGAAGGCGCTCTCCCCCCGCTTGCTGCCCCGCAGGCCCTGCAAGGTGTTGCTGGCCTCCCTGCACGCCCACTTCCAGCAGCTGGATGAGAGTGAGTGGGGCGCATGGCAGGCGCTGTTGGGTTGAGCACTGGGGAGCCAGGGTGGGGGGCTCAGTGGGGAGCTGGCCATGCTGAACCCTCCGCTTCCCCCAGTGTACAACAAGCCGGTGGAGGAGGCGTCGCTGGAGTTCCTGCTCACCGACTATGACCTGGTGTACGGGCGGCGCAAGCAACTGGAGCTGGAGATCCAGGCCTCCTTCCTGCGCTTCATGGCCTGCGTGTTGAAGGGATACCGCACCTACCTGCTGCCCATCACCCAGGCGCCCTGCGACACCACCCACGATTCCAGCAGCCTCTTCTTCCTGCAGGGTGAGGGGGGCCGAGCCCTGGGCCAGGGGGGCGAACCTGGGGGCAAGGAGGGGCCAAGCTGCCATGTGACCCCCCCCCCTGCTTCTCCGTGCCCCGCAGGCTTCCTTAAGTCCCGGGACCGGGCCTATCACAAGTTCTACGGGCAGCTGCTGCGCACGCAGCTCTTCACGCAGTTCATCGAGGAGTGCTCCTTCGTCAGCGACCGGCACGCCAGCCTTGAGTTCTTCGACACTTGTGTCGATAAGGTGACGCCCTACCCCTCAGTGCCCCGATGCTGTGCCCTAGCCATATCCTGCCCCTAGTAATGCCCCACCCTGCGATGTCCTGTTGCCCCGCCCCTAATGACACCACCACCCTTAATGATTCCTTGCCCACCCATAGCAACACCACGCCCCACCCCCAGTGATGCCACGCCCCTGACGTCCTATCCCTAGTGACACCCTACTCTCCACCCTGATGGCACCCCAACCCTCTCTGTGCCCTTTGCAATGCTCTGCCCCTGCAGCTCCCTCAGCCCCTGACCCTGCTCACCCCCCAGGGTCTGTTCGTGGCGCTAGGGGGCCTGGATCTGGCCTCTCGCCTGACTGAACTGCGTGGGAGCGAGGAGGAGCTGGGCAGCGGGTTCCCCAGATCGGGGCCAGTCAGTGGGGTGGGTGCTGGGCAGGTAGCTCCCATCCAGGGAACATGCCAGCCACCCTCTCCTCCCCCAGGTGCAGGTGGATCTGGAGAAGGCTGAGGAGGCGCCACTGATTGAGCTGGATGACTCCCATGGCAGCGAGCACACAGTCTTCATCATGCCCCCGGAGGAGCCCGTGGGCCCCAATGGCGCTGAGCTGCCCGCACTCTACTGGTGAGAGGCCTCCTCAGCGCCCTCTCCCCCAATCCCCCAGCAGCCCCATGACCCACTCCTCTCCTCCCCTTCTCCAGCTACGACAGCTTCCCCATGCTGCAGGCCGAGCTCTTTGAGCGTCCCCGGGACCAGCAGATGGCCCTGTTGTGCCAGGCCAAGAGCAGTGCCCCATCCAGCCCTGCCCCGCGCCGCACCAAACAGGTGATGCCAGCCTCCCTGGAGCTCTCGGGGGTCCTGGGGTGGAGGTGGTGGTGGCAGAGCTGGGGTGGGGGGAAGTGCCAGCTCTGAGTGGGTGTGGTGGCCTAGTCTGGGCAGAGCTGGGGGGAAGTGTCAGCCCAGGGGTGGAGGGTTGCATTCCCCAGCAGGCATGGGTGCTGGTCCCCCCCTGACTCCCTTGTACCCCCAGGAGATGAAGGTGGCGCAGCGGGTGGCGCAGAAGTACTCGTCCATGCCCGACATGTGGGCCAGGTGCCTGCTGGGCCATTGCTACGGGCTGTGGTTCATCTACCTGCCCACCTATGTGCGGGCTGCCCCCTCCAAGGTGCGGGCTCTGCAGATGGCCTATGAGGTGCTCAAGCAGATGGAGAGCAGGAAGGTGGTGCTGCCAGACGAGGTGCGGACCCCCACTACCCTGTTCCCCGGTGCTGCAGAGGTGGGAGGTCGGTGTGCCTGTCCAGGGATCTGGTTGTCATGGCGCCATGTGGTTCCCGCCTCCAGGTTTGCTACCGGAGCCTCATGCAGCTGTGTGGGCAGTATGGGGAGCCGGTGCTCTCTGTGCGCGTCCTGCTGGACATGAAACGGGCTGGCATCGTGCCCAACACCGTCACCTACGGCTACTACAACAAGGTACCGGCCCGGCCTGGCCCTGTGGGCGGGGAGCTTCCCATGGTGGGACCCCTCCCCTGCCATCTCCTGGGTAACTGGTGGTCGGGGGGGCTCCTTCTCTTGCAGGCTGTGTTGGAGAGTAAGTGGCCGTCGAGCACCCAGGGCGGGCGGCTGCGCTGGGCCAAGCTGCGCAACGTCGTGCTGGGCACCGCCCAGTTCCGACAGTCCCTGCGGCAGCGGCAGCTGGAGAGCAGTGCCCACGGGGGCACCCTGCCAGGTGCGTGGGGCGGGCTAGTTGGTCCTGTGGGGCAGGAAGGGGGCCGGCATAGCCCACTCAGATCCAGCAGCCCAGTCTTTCCTTCCCTGCTGTGCAGAGAGCAGAGGATCCCGGCCCCGCCCCGGCCTCCAGCGCCAGACCACATGGGCTGGGCACAGCCTGCATGAGGCCTTGCCTGGCGGCCAGCTGGTGAAGAGCGGCAGCGACAGCTTCCCCCACAGCGAGCCCTCCACGGTGGAAGCCGGTGTGGCCCAGAGTGAGTTGCAGCCAACACAGGGATGGGGGGAGGAGCTCAGGGCAGTTTCTCCTGGAGTGCGGGAGAGGGTGAGAAGGCATCTGGGTGCAGAGCTGCCACTCAGGACTCCTGGGTAGCATGAGTAGGGTGCAGGGGTCTCCGCGTTAGGGGAACATGAGGGACCCGGCTCTGACAACCCTGGTAACCCTGCCTCCTTCCCCAGTGATCAAGGCGCTGGGGGTGCTGGAGCCCGGCAGTGACTCATTAGCCGCCCTCCCGCCCGGCCTACGCCAGCTCTTGGATGGGCCGGGCAGCTCAGAGGATGGAAGCCTGTCAGACGTCAGCTTCCAGACGGACGAGAGCGATCGGATGGCCCTGGATGGCGCCGATGTGCAGCTGAGCCAGGGGACAGGTGCCTGGGGTCCCGGGCTGGGCCGGCGTGATGAGAACCACCACAGCCGGGGGGGGGCACTGCGCCGGGGGCTGGCCGCCAAGCTGCAGCAGCTGCTGTCTCCGGCCAAGCGCCCCTCCCTGCGCCATGCCGGCAGCCTGGAGCAGCCTGGCGCACTGCGCCCAGCCTCAGAGCAGAGAGAGCCCCAGCCACGCAAGAGCCCCGTGGACAGCCTGCTGCGCCCACACGAACGCCCCGACTCCACTGCCTCCGAGGTAGGGCTGGGATGGATCCCCGCTGCCTTGGGCAGGGGTTGGACTGAAGGTACCCCCTGTTGCTGCTGGACTATGTCTGTGGGCAGGACCCTTCCACACCTTGCTCAGGGACCGGGAGTGGGCAGGACCCCTGCACATCCTACTCTGAGTTTGGGCTTAGCTGGAGCTGGGGGGGTTGCATTTATGAGCTGATGCTACCATGTGAGCTGCTGGGCTTGAGAATTTTGGTGCAGGTGCTGTGGCCGCTCTCTGAGCAGGCAGGGGCATCCAGCTGAGCTGGGGGTCCCCGGGTTCCCTGGGGCTCATGTCCCGTCTCCCCCACAGAGCTCTGTCTCCCTGGGCAGCGAGTTTGACCTGTCCGACACGTCACTCTGCAGCTTCAGCCTGCGCAAGTCTTCGGATCCAATGCCTGAGGCCTCGCCTGGGCCAAAGCTGCCCCCTGTGGAGGTGAGCACCCCCTGATCCAGGGCTGCCCACGGTCACATCTGGCTCATGTCACTGTGGGGCTAGCAGGTGGCATCCTGGCCAGCTGGCAGTGATGGGCTCCACTCCATGGGTCAGGAACGTGCCTTATGACCATAGAGGTGTGGGGGCATCTCCCTGCCCCCAGGGGAGAGCCAGTGGGCAGGGATGCAGGTGTGGGGTTGAGCTGTCCCCTGCTCCCTGCCCTGCAGATCCTGCTTTCTAGTTGCTCACTGTGCCAGACATGCGGCTCATTGGTGCATGACGAGGAGGTGATGGCCGGCTGGACGCCTGACGACTCCAACCTGAACACCAGCTGCCCCTTCTGTGCCCGCCCTTTCGTGCCCTTCCTCAGCATCCAGATCCAGGACTTCCAGCAGCCCCCCAGGTGAGACCCCTATCCTCTGGGGGGGAGCCTGCTCCACCTCTGAAGCCTGGGGTGGCGAGGTGTCTTGGGGGCTGTTGGGCAGGGCATCCTGGGGTGGGGTGTCTCAGGGGCCAATGGGCGGGGTGTCTTGGGGTGGGGCAGCCCAGAGAGGTTGGGATCACTTTGTTTGGGGTGTCAAACTTGTCTCGCTCTGGGATCTAATCAGGCCCCTTGTGCCATTGTTTTGGGAACAGTTGGGTGGCGACTGCTGTTGGGTGTGGGGCTAGCTGATGGGGCACGACAGTTAAGGGGCCGTGTCTCCCCACGTGTGGGGCTGGCACCAAGCAGCCCGCAATAACCTGCCCCTCTCTTCTTCCCCAGCCCCTCAGAGTGTCCCCAGGATGGCGCGGAGCAGCTGCCAGCTACCCACGGCCCAGTGCTCAGTGACCGCTTCCAGTGCCTGGCGCTGGACCAAGCCGAGCCAGAGCCAGGGGCCCCCCTGTCGCTCTGCAATGGCTGCAAGGACTCCTTGGTATGGCATGCCCCGGCCCTCTCCTCCCCCTCTGGTTTCCAGCCCCATAGGAGTTCTGAGCCTCCCTGCAGTGCAGCATGGCTGTCCCTGGAGCCAGCCAGAAGCGGGGCGTGGCAGATGCTGTCTCTAGAGCCCCGCAGTCCCAACCTCCACTAAGCACCTGACCTGCAGTGCCCAAGGATTTATGCCCCTGCTCAAGTGAGGCTGTGGGTTGGGAGTGAGGGGCATGGACAGAGCTGGAGGGCCTTAGGGAGCTGCAGGTTGGCTGTGAGACACCAGCAGAGTTGGGCGGGAAGGGGGCAGGTGCAAAGCAGTGGAGGATGGCTTTGCTGGGCACTGTCCAGCCAATAGGTCCTGAGTGCGGCCACTGTCCCTGCAGGTGGCCCGGGCCTCTGCCTCACGGTCAGAGCTGGTGACTTTCGCCTACCTGAGCCCCCTGGTGCTGCGCAAGGAGCTGGAGAGCCTGCTGGAGAACGAGGGCAGCGACTTCCTGGCCCAGCCAGAGCTGGTGGACAGCCACCCCATTATCTACTGGAACCTGGTCTGGTATTTCCGCCGCCTTGGCCTCCCCAGCAACCTGCTGCAGCTGGTCCTGGCCTCCCAGCATATCAGGCCCATGCCCCAGGTATGGGTTCTGGGCCAGGGGGAGAGTTGGGCACCTCTGGTGCCAGGGAGGGGCCCGGAGAAGGGGCAGCCTGGGAACTGCTCCCCACGGGGTCCCCACTTGGTCTGATCCACACCCCACCCACAATGCCTCCTTTGCAGGCCCAGCCCCCGGACGGTGCCCCGGTACGCGTGCGCCTGCTCTGGGACGTCCTGACCCCAGACCTGGACAGCTGTCCCCCCCTTTATGCACTCTGGAGGGCCCACAGTGAGTAATGGGGGTGGGATGCAGGGCTGGGGGAGGGGTGGGGCGGGGCATGCAACAGGTCAGTAGAGGGGGTTGGGTCAGGGCCGTGACCTCTGTTCTCTCCTCTCAGGGAACCGCACTGCCCCACTGCAGCCCTTCCACCACCCCAGCTGCCCCTTCTCACTGGCGTTCCTGGAGGCTGTGCTGAGTCACGTAGGGCTGGGCGAGGTCCACAAAGCCATCGCCCTCTTCCTGGAGACTCTGGCCATGCAGCCCCATTCCCCGCCCCTGCAGAGGTACCACCCCGTGCAACCGTGCCCTCCAGCCCCTGCTCGGTGCCCCTCCCCACTCTCTTACTCTCCCCTTCCTCCCATAGGAGCATTTACCGGGAGATCCTCTTCCTCCGGCTGGCCGCGCTGGGCCGGGAGCACGTTGACATTGGTATGTGGCAGGGGGTAGGAAAGAACAGGGATAGAGGGAGCCTGCGGGCCGTGGATCCTGGCCATTGGTTGGAGGAGAAGGGGGGTTATTGGACCAGCCGGACCCATTGGTCTGAGGGGATGAGACACACTCCCTGGGTCTATGGAGGGGTTGGGGGATCTGGGGCACTTGGCTCTGCTGCAGGCTGGACCATGTGCCCCTGTCTCCACCCCGGTGCCTGATTCCCATCTCCCTGCAGCTGACTTCGACAAGAAGTACAAAACTGCCTACTCTAAGCTGGCCAGCAGCCTGGGCAAAGAGGAGCTGAGGAGGCAGCGGGCGCAGCCGCTCAGCTCCAAAGCCATCGACTGCCGCAGGAGCTTCGGAGCCACCCTGGAGTGCTAGTGCTGGCCGGGGAGGGCACTGGGCCTCCCGCCAGGAAGGATTCAGGTCTCGTGGGAGGAGGCAGCAGCTCCACAGCAGGGTGGCAGGGCAAGGCTGATACGAAACCATTTGTCACCCTGGCCCTCTCCTCCCCCAGGTTATTCTAGGTAGCAGAGCCTAGGCAGAATCAGGTGGGACCTGGAGAGCCTCCTGCTAGTACTTCAGCCGGACATGGTTCCTGCCAGCCCTGCCCCAGGAGAGTTCTGGCTTTCTGGGGGCTGGAAGGAGAAGCAAGGACCCATGCCATAGGGCAAGGAAGTGGTGGACTCCTGGGCTCTGGCAGACTGGATGGACAGAGCTGAGGTCCCGCTCTGGGTGAAGCCCGTCCTGTGCTGTGTCCCGTCCTTTCCACCCCACGGCAGGGAACCCTTCGATGGCTCTGCCGACGGCAGCTCTCAGCAGCAGCCGTGTTCTGGAGCCCATCGGCCCTGCCTGGAGTGTTGGGCTGGGAATCAGGGACCATGGGTATGATGTGGGGGCAGGTTGCTGCTGCCGTTTGGTCTGGCCCCTCTGGGCCGCGTCTCTTTTTGGAGCATGGTTGCGGACGGCTGACTCCGTCTCCCCCGCCTCACTCAGTGCACCTCTCTCTTTTTTTTGGACACTGCCTTGGCGTTCCCCACGATGCCCCCTCCTCCCAGCTGTTGGTGGTTTGTGGTTTTTTTTGTTAACGTCAGTGTTAATATATTTTCTAATTTATTTATTCTTCCCGTGGCTGCCCTGAGCTTGGGCTGTAACTGCTGTGCTGGCGTCAGACGGCCAGGCCCCATGTCATCCCCATGCCCCTATCTCCCCCACTCCCCACTCAGTGCTGCACTGGAAGCTCTTTCTCCGCCTCTGGTTGGGAAGGAGGCTATATGGGATCCGAGTGTGCCGTGGTGAGGGTTCCCCATACTCGGGTGCCCACCCCGGTCTCTGGGGCTAAGTGTGCAATAGGGCGTCACCCTCCCTCACCCTGAGTTCCGTTCGGGTTTTGTTGGGTCTGTAAATAAAGCCGCTTCAGTATTTTCCCTGCCTCTTGGTTTGTGTATGGTGGGGAGTGTGCCTGGGGATTGCATAGTTGTGTGATCTGCGCCCCTCCCCCAAGCCTCTGCCTTGCCCTCCTCCATGGCCTCTGCGTGTTGAGGGAAGCCTGCGTGCCCCATGGGCTAAGTGGGGTGAGGGGCACCTACCTGCTGCTGGGGGAGCAGAGCTGGGAGGCAGCCCCCTAATCCCTGCCCCCCATCCCAGCTCCAGCTCTAGGAAGGGGTTTTAGTTTACCATCTGATTGGCTGCCTTCCCCACTATCCCGCCTCCCCAGGCAGAGCAGCCAATCAGAGTGACTGCAACACCAGGCTGAGTCCTCCTCTTCCTTCCCAGAAAGGGTTGTGGGGGGGGGCCAGAAAGCGCCAGGCAGCTCTGCTCCCCTGCCCCTCCCCCCCCGCTCATCCGCTGGGGGAGCTCCCTGAGCTGCCAGGGGCTGGGACATATGCAGGCCCTAGAGTGAGGGCTGAATGCTCTGTGCTGACTGGCAGCACCTCACCAAAGCTGCTTGCCTTGGATTGCAGCTGAGTTTTGCCAGCGCCTGCTTCTGGGGTAACGGCAGGGCTCTGAATTTCAATGCTGTGGGGAGCGGCTCACCCCAGATTGCCTCTCCTCTGGCTGAGGGGGTGGGGGAGTTGGTGAACCCAGACGCCCCCTCAGGGCTGGTCCCACTTGCCAGGAGCGGCCCTGGTTTCTCTTCCTCGGGGCTTTGCCCAAGCTCCTAGCAGATGCCATCCATCGTCCCTGTTCTTCCCAGCATCTGCCTTCCCTCTTGGAGCAATCTGGGCCTGTATGATGGCATCGTCCAGACCCTGTCCTGTGCTTGCAGTCCCTGCTTTGCAGAGGGCTGCATCCTGCCCGGCCCAGCCCCGTGTGGGGGCAAGGGCTGAGAGCAGGGGGCGTGGAGGGGTGCGGATCAGCTGCAAGCATCAACCCTGGCAGTTTCTGGTCCCAGCTGTGCCCTGCAAGCCTCCAGGTGTTAAAGTCCCTTCTGTGCTTTGGCTGGAGCCAGCTGGCCTGTCCCTGGGGCTGGAAGCACCCAGGCTCTTTTTGCTCCTTCCTGGGCCTGGCAAAACCCCCCTCCTTCCTGGGCCTGCTGGCTGGGAATTCCTGACCTTTCTGGTGCTCTTCCTGGGGGCTGGCCTGCATGTGTGTGGCTTCGACAAATGATGCATAGCTGACCCCTGTACTGTCCCCTCTTCCCTTCACTGCCATCTGCCAGCCTCATCCTTTGGCTCCAGCCTCCCGGAGGAAGTGTCCAGGCGGCCAGCATGAGCTAATCAGGGTCTCCCAGGCCCTCCCATGTGGTCCCTGCTGGCAGCAGCTCTTGGCCGCATCCTATGGGGAACAGCCATGCTCTACTTGCATTGAGCAGCGGCAGGGTCAGAGGCTGCAAACAGCGGGACCACTGCCCAGGGACTGGCTCAGTCAGGGGCTAGGCCCAGCCCAAACCAGCACTTGTTGCCTTGACTTCCCCAAGGCTCTCTTCTAGAGTGGCTGCCTGCAGGCATCCCAGATGCAGGGATGGGCAGGGCTCCCATCCCACCTGGTCGCCTGGAGCTATGTGGTACTCCACTTGCCCCTCAAGCATGCATGGCCTGTTAGCCTGAGTCCCAAGCCTAATGGGACCCTCTGAGCATGGTGTGTCCTGTCCTGCCCCTTCCATCAGGACTTTAACCCTTTCCCTAATCAGAATAGACTGCCACTCCGGTTTCTGTGTAGGATCTACTAGTGGGGCTGTGGCTAAGGTGTCCTGCTGCCTGACCAGGAGGGAAGCAGGGCCATGGCCCTGGTGCATGCTGAGATGCATGGGGAGCTGATGGGCCCCACAGGCATGAGGCCTGCACGCCACCCTTGTGTCTGGGGCGATAGAACCGCTGTCTGCGTATGCTTTGTGCTAGTGGCGGGGGACACCTGCACGACCCTGCAGGCTGCGGCCTGCGTGTCATTCACAGCCTGGTTGCTGGCTGAAGCAAATGGCACCGGTTGGCAGCACACGCTCTGGTGTGGTGTTTGTGCAGAACCTCTGCACTTAGCCCCCCCGCCCCACACTTTTGCGGGGGACAAGTGTTCCCGGCAAAGCTACAGACAAACCCAGCAGTGGGTGGAGCAAAGATTAGTCCCCTCTGCTGGGAACTTGAAACCCTCGTGTTGGAGGCACGAGGGAGGCTGGGGGTGCCGGGGAGCAAAGCATCCCCGCAGTTGTGTGAACCCCCAGCCGGCCCTTGCCCCATCGACTCCTCCACACAGACTGAACAGAGCACGCTGCTCCTCCCTGCAGCTTGGCACAAGATCAAAAGCAGGAGGCTGATGCTACAGCAATGCCAGCAGATTTAATGTGCTGCCCTGCCTGCACAGAAATTGGCCACTCTGATAATGGTCAGCACACAGAACCGCTGGGAGGCCAGTGCAGACATCTTACTTTCACTTTGCTTGATTGCCTAGAAATAGCCTCTGGAGAAAATCAATAGGTTACTACTTTGCTGTTTGTCCCTGAGTGCTTATTGGCTGGGTTAGCTTACAAATTAGGGGCTTCAGAGAGTCCTGCTCAATCAGAGAGCCCTTCATCTGTCAATCACCTGCTGCTAGCCAGTGAGGGGAGAGAAGTGCTAATAAACCATCGATCATGGACAAGAAAGGCTAGAGTGTTGGCTTGAGTCCATTTCTCTCACTTGGCAGCCATCTTGAATTCTGGCAGACAGGCTCCCAGGACTGGGCCACATACTTTTACTTTCAAATGTTCTTTGGTTTACTATGCTGCTATTTCCGGAGGTGGCTGCATTTGGGAGGCGGAGTTGGAGTCATTACTGTGGACGGGCATCTGGCATCCATGAATGCTGTGCAACCCATCTGAACTCTGCAGGGCATAAGTACAGAGAGAAATTCCCTCTCATCAAAAAAACAGGAAATAACCGTCCCATAATCAATATTGTCTATGCAACCAGGAAAGGGGCTCAGAGGTGGAGCCATCAACTAACTGCCATGGGACAAGGCGAGGCAGACAAACCTTGGCTGACACAGCCAGGAGGCTGAGCCATTACGTTAGTGCGGCTAGCAGAGGGGAATGATAAACTCGAGCTGGTGTAATGTGTTCCAGGAAGAAGAACCCAATGGCCAACTCCAGACTGAGGCATATCATTCTCTATGTCCCAAGATGCTGGAGAGGGAAATTCCATTCAACCATCGTGGTGAGGTGAGGCTAATGCTGTGGTGCAGCTGGGACAACACAGAGTTGATGTCACAGACGCTTCTTGCAGTGACACGATATTCTTATTTGTACCAGCAGCACCATGGAGGAACCCCCAGGCATGGCCCAGGAGCCCATGGTGCTAGGCACTGGGCAGACCCAGAGCAAAGAGGTGCAGACAGACTCAGGGTGCCTTTTCACAGCATAGTTACCTCCAATGAAGATTTGCATGTCACCTCTAGCTCTAGGTAAGGGGATTTTTGAAGCTGAAGCTAACTGTCCTGGCAAACTCAGTGGGTTGAAGCAGAAGTGCTGGCTGCCGAAGCTGAAGTGAGTAATGCAGTGGGGAAGTCTGGGAAAAGTGGACACAGACAGAATCCCAGGAGAACTGCAAGGAAACAATAAGGCAATATTGGCTGGTGCTGCAGGCCCTCATGCTCACAGCGGCCAGTGCTTCAGATGGAGTGAACAGAACAGGGCCATTATACAGTGACCCATCCCCTATTGTCCAGTCCCAGCTGTTGGCAGTTGGAGATTTAAGGATACTCAGAGCATGGGGTTATGTCCCTGTCTGTCTTGGTTAATAGCCATTGATGGACCCATTATCCAGGAATTTATCTAGTTATTTTTTTTAACTCTGCTATAATTTTGGCCTTCACCAACTCTGTGGCAAAAAGTTCCATGGGGTGACTGTGTGCTGTGGCCGCTACTTGCGTCAGCTCTTGTACTCTTATCGCAAGGATGGTGTTTCTGTTCTGAGTGTGCACAACATCTGGCATGACGGGCCCTGATCCCAGCTAGGCTCCTGCACACTACTACAGTGCAAATAATAACTGTTAAAGACAATAATTCATGCTCTCACTGTGGAAGCTCAGGGCATCTGAAATGTGGCCCTGCAGCCACAGCAAAACATACTACCTACTTGTGCCCTTCTGCACCAACTCTTGGCTCCTGTGCATACCCTGTTCCAAACATCCCCACGTAGCCCTCTCCACAGTGAGGAGGGCTTTAAACTAGGTTTGAAGGGGGAAGGTGACCAAAGCCCACAGGTAAGTCACAGGGAGGGAGACCTGGGGGAAGGGATGGACTTGGGGGGTGCTGGGACTATAACAGCAGGGATAAAAGAGAGGGTAGGCAGAACTGGGGGGGGGGAATCAAATCAAATCATTGTCTTATGTGTCCTAATGAAGCCCTAATACCTGAGGTGAGTGGGGAAGGAGGACACCAGGAGAAATTGCAAGGAGGAAGATGCAACAGGAGAGATAATCGACAGGGCAAAGTAGGGCAATGGGCCCGGTATCTTAGGTGCCTGTACACAAATGCGAGGAGCCTGGGAAACAAGCAGGAAGAATTGGTAGTACTGGCACAGACAAGGAACTATGATATAATTGGAATAACAGAAACGTGGTGGGATAACTTGCATGACTGGAGCACTGCCATGGATGGATATAAATTGTTCAGGAAGGACAGGCAGGGAAGAAGGGGGGGAGGAGTAGCGCTATATGTAAAAGTGCTGTATGACTGCTCGGAGCTCCACTACGAAAGTGGATACAAGCCAGTTGAAAGTCCATGGGTTAAGTTTAGGGGAGAATGCAACAAGGGGGATGTTGTGGTGGGTTCTGCTACAGACCACCGGACCAGAAGGAGGAAGTGGATGAGGCGTTCTATGGATAACTAACAGAAGTTTCCAGATCATCGCAGGCCCTGGTTCTCATGGGTGACTTCAAGTATCCTGACATTTGCTGGGAGGGCAATACAGCAGTGCACAGGCAATCCAGGAAGTGTTTGGAAGATGTTGAGGATAAGTTCCTGGTACAAATGCTGGAGGAACCAGCTAGGGGCCTTGCACCTCTAGACCTGCTGCTCACAAACAGAGAAGAATTGATAGGGGAAGTAGAAGTGAACAGCAACCTGGGCAGCAGTGACCACGAGATGGTAGAGTTCAGGATCCTGATCAATGGAAGAAAGGAAAGAAGCAGAACACACACCCTGGACTTCAGAAAAGCAGATTTTGGCTCCCTCAGGGAACTGATGGGCAGGATCCCTTGGGAGGCTGATCTGAAGGGGAAAGGCGTCCAAGAGAGCTGGGTGTATTTTAAAGAAACCCTGTTAAAAGCACAGGAAGATACTATTCTGATGTGGAGAAAGAAGAGCAAAGGTGGAAGGCACCCAGTGTGGCTTAGCAGAGAACTCTGCAGTGAGGTGAAACATAAAAGGGAAGCTTACAAGAAGTGGAAGCTTGGACAGATGACAAGGGAGGCGTATAAAGATATTGCTCGGGACTGCAGAGTTAAAATCAGAAAGGCCAAAGGGGAATTGGAGTTTCAGCTAGGAAGGGATGTGAAGGATAACAGAAGGGTTCTACAAGTATGTCAGTAACAAGAAGGAGCAGGGATAGTGTAGGTCCCTTACTGAATGGGGCAGGTATCCTCGTGGTGGATGATGAGGAAAAGGCTGAAGTCCTCAATGCTTTTTTTACTTCAGTCTTCACAGGGAGGGCCAGCTCCCAGGCCACTAGACTGGGCAATGCAGAATGGAGAGACGAAGAGCGGCCTTTGGTGATGGAAGGTCAGGTTAGGGACTACTTAAAGAAGTTGGATGCGCACAAGACTATGGGTCCGGATGAACTGCATCTGAGGGTGCTGAGGGAGTTGGCCGAAGTGATTGCAGAGCCGCTGGCCATTATCTTTGAAAACTCATGGTGAATGGGGGAGGCCCCGGAGGATTGGAAAAAGGCAAATATAGTACCTATCTTCAAGAGAGGGAAAAAGGAGGATCCGGGGAACTACAGACCTGTCAGCCTCACCTCAATCCCTGGGAAAATCATGGAGCAGGTCCTCAAAGAATCCATCCTGAAACACTTGGAGAAAAATAGAGTGATCAGGAACAGTCAGCATGGATTCACCAAGGGCAAATCGTGCCTGACCAACCTGATTGCCTTCTATGATGAGATGACTGGATTTGTGGATGCGGGAAGAGCCATTGATGTGGTATACCTCGACTTTAGCAAGGCTTTTGATACGGTTTCCCACAGCATTCTTGTCGGCAAGTTAAGGAAATATGGGTTGGGTGAGTGGACCATAAGGTGGATAGAAAACTGTCTAGATCAACGGGCGCAGCGGGTAGGAATCAATGGCTGAATGTGTAGTTGGCAACCAGTAACAAGTGGAGTGACCCAGGGGTTGGTTCTGTTTAACATTTTCATTAATGATCACGATGATAATGGGATAGATTGCGTGCGTAGTAAGTTGGTGGGTGACATGAAGCTGGGGGGAATGGTAGACATGCTGGAGGGCAGGGACAGGATCCAGGGAGACTTAAACAAATTGGAACACTGGGTCAAAAGAAACCTCATGAGGTTCAACAAGGACAAGTGCGAAGTCCTGCACTTAGGATGGAAAAATCCCATGCATTGCTACAAGCTGGAGACCGATCAGCTAAATAGCAGCACTGTAGAAAAGGACCTGGGGTTTATGGTGGACGGGAAGCTGGATATGAGACAACAGTGTGCCCTTGTTGCCAAAAAGGCCAATGGCATATTGGGCTGCACCAGTAGCAGTGGTGCCAGCAGATCGACGGACGTGATAATTCCCCTCTATTCGATACTGGTGAGGCCGCATCTGGAGTACTGTGTCCAGAAGGGATGTCGACAAATTAGAAGGAGTACAGGGGAGGGCAACGAAAATGATTAGGGGCCTCGGGCACATGATTTACGAGGAGAGACTGAAGGAACTAGGCTTATTTAGTCTACAGAAGAGAAGACTGAGGGGGGATTTGATAGCAACCTTCAACTAATTGAAGGGGTGCTCCAAAGAGGAGGGAGCTAAGCTGTTCTCGGTGGTAACAGAGGACAGAACAAGGAGCAATGGTTTTAAATTACAGTTGAGGAGGTCAAGGTTGGATATTAGGAAAAACTTTCTCACTAGGAGGGTGGTGAAGCATTGGAATGGGCTACCTCGGGCGGTGGCAGAATCTCTGTCTTTGGAGATATTTAAGGTCCGGTTCGACAAAACCCTGGCTGGGATGATTTAGTGGGAGTGGTCCTGCTTTTAGCAGGGGGTTGGACTAAATGACCTTATGAGGTCCTTTCTAGCCCTATGATTGATTCTATGACAGGTGGGAGCCTTCCTTCCACCTGCCACCTGGGCCCATGTCCCCTCTGCATCCCCAGCTTCTCCCCTTGGCTCCTGAGCAATATCATGGGTGGTGCCCCCTATCACTTGGGTCAGCCAGACCCCAGGACTGCCCCTTCAACTGCACATTCCTGACCCTGCGTCCATCTCCCATCACCATGCCAACCTGGTCCTGTGCCCCTCCAGGATCACCCATGCCAACCTGGTCCTGTGCCCCTCCCCCATCACCCATGCCAATGTACCCTCAGCTTAGGCTCGCCCCCACCCCCGCCCACCCCACTGTTGTTCAGGGGTCCCCAGACTTGGGAGCTTGTGGCTTGTGAAAACACCCCAGAAATATGCCCAGGTAGTGCTGAGTGGTGGGGGGGCAGTACCCCTCTGGCCATGGGGCCTTGTCTTGTTGCCTGCCCCCCCAAGTGCCATGGTGGAGGAGGAGCACTAGGCGTACTCGAGGTACGGTGGCCGCCATGTCCTCAAATTCCGGAGTGGCCCATTTGCTTTTTGCCCGCCGACATATAAGAGGGCCATAGGGTACCCGGATGTCCAGGCTAAGGGACCCATTAAAGGCGCTCCACGGGGCGCTTTGCCACCTCCCAGTGGTCGCGGCCTACGCCAATCAACGGCCCCTTCAGCCAGTGGGAACTGCAGGGCGGGCGTTGGAGTGCAAGCCCCCACCTTCGATTGGCCGACGCCTGCGTCGGTCAGTCGTTCTGACCAATTGGCGTCGTTGCTCAGGTCGACAGGCGGAGCCTGTGCGGCGGGGCCGCGGCCCAATCAGCAGCTTTGTTTGTGGTGGTGCCGGCTGCCGCTGGTGTCTGCGGCGCAGCGTCTGCTCCGCCCGCCCGGCCCGGCCTGAGGGGAGCGAGTGGGGCCGCCCCTGCCGGCCGAGGTGAGCGGGACCGGGCTGGGGGGAGCGGGCGCGGGACGGTTGGGCTAGCCTTGTGGGGCCGAGGTAGGCCGGGCCGAGCCATCCTCGGGGGAGGGGCGAGGTGGTTCGGGAGGAGGCGGTGGGGGCTGGCTTCCCCCGGGTGGGGGAGGGGCGGTGGTGGGTCTGTCTGGCATGTGGGGGGAGGGAGGGGCTACCTTCCGGGGGGGAGGCGGAGCAGGGGCTGCCTGTCCCGCGCTGGGAGGAAGCGGGGGTTGTGCGTGGCTTGCTCTGGTGGGGGAGGGGCTGCCTTGCACCATGGGGGGAGGGGCTGAAGCGGGCCTGGCTCCCGGTGGCAGTGGGGTGAGCGTGATGGATGCTCCCCGGATGAGGACTGGAGTGTGGGCATATTCCCCGCCCCTTCGCTCCCCGCACAGTTCTGGGCAGGGAGGAGCAGCCCCCGCAGTGTCTCCTTCCTAGGCGGGTGGGTGCAGTCACCTCGCCCGGCTCTGCACTGTTGCTATGGCGCCTCCCCAGTGAGCCAGTCATTTCCCCTCGCTCAGGGAAGCTAGCTGTCATGGCTCACTGTGGGGCCGTGTGACACGGGGGGCAGCCCGTGCTTCCCCTTCCTGGCGGGGCTCATTCTTCTTTGCCTCCTTGTGTCCTGTACAGTGGGTCTTGTGGAACAGTCGCTATTTTTTGCTTCCTCCTATTCCATTTCCTTTTGGCCTTCCTCTACCTGCTTGTGTGCGTATGTGGTGTGGCTCTTGAAATCCACCTCCTCCTTGGTAGTCTAGTTTCTTCTGCCTGCCTGACAGTTTCACCATCCTGTCCCTTCTGGTGCTGTTTCTCCACATTGAAAGTGGGAGGGGGAGAAGGTATTTGCCAAGAACACCTCCACACACATGGTTTCATGTGGTGCATTAATTGCCCTTTCTCCTCCCCATCCTCAGCATTGCTGCCTCCCATGTGGGTGGTATAAGTAATTTCCATGTGGTCGATTGAGCTCTTATTGGGTTCAGAGGTCTTTCTTGGGTAGATTTTAGAAAGATTTTGAAAGACTCTCCCTTCTGAGGAAATGCAGGCATGTGCCCATCCTCCCACATTGGATACGGTAGTACTGGTACAGCTTCTCTCCTCTAGCTTGATCTCCTGGGAAAGGACATTTTATTTGCAAGCTGTTTAAACAGACATCCTTTCTGTGCACCCTGTCTAAAATGAAAAGTCTTGGCTCTGAGCAGTGGAGGTAATAGTGTTTTGGAGAGGGGGAGTTCAGAAAAAAATGGGGAAGGGAGAGGCATCATACAAATGCTGGCTTAGTTTTGCATTCTACTTGCTTAGCATACCCCCCAAAAGGGAATTTTTAGAGCCTCACTTGGATATTGACAGGCTGGGGGTGGAGTGTGAAGTTAGGGGTGGGTGGGGGACTATGCTGTTGTTGAAGATTATGTGGGTGGCTTTGACTCTTATTTTGCAGCAGTTCTGGAGTGTGGCTGTAACAAACAAACAGATAAGGCAGTGATTTTTAAGGATTGTACATTGATTGCAGGCAAATGAGTCTGTTCTTTCCTCTAACTGCAGGGAGCAAAGGGCTGATGGAGCTCTATCTAAGTGTGTTGGGTAGGTTCCCTTCCCCTTGGAAACCTGTTTCTTCAAATCAGTTTTGCCTCCCATGTTTTGCTTATGTGATTTCACATGGTTTAATGTAAAGGAACAATGTGCTCATGGAGTCCTGACATTAGTGGCCAAGAGTATTTCAGTTCAAGCATTTTCCTGTAGATGTTGGTCTTGAGCTTCTGTTAGGTGGGTGGTAAAGTGTGCTGCTTGTACCATAGGAATGAAGATGTTTGGGCTCTGTCTGCCCTCTGGCCTAAACCATAGTTGCCCTGTGTGTAAATACGGTTGTAGCACATTGCACCTAGCATAGTTCAGATCCTGTCATGAGCAGCTGTCTAAAGGGAATCCTAGTGTGTATGAGTTTTGATTCAGGTGCATGGTTGGGATTGGTTGCATTCCTTGTCCTTCTGGCTGGCTAAGAGGTGCTAATCAAGAGGAAACAGAAAATGGAGTCCCTAGGAGCTCTCTTTGGACTGATGATCTGGTTTCTGCCTGGCTAAGGTCTTCAAAACCAGGTGAACCTGTGTGTTCCTGATCATGTGGTTGTAAGAAAATGAATGTGACATGCAGCTGACAGGGAGCATCCATCTTTGTGATTCTGTGGTTTGGTTTACCTAGTATGATCTGACTTCCTGTTTAACTGTCTAAATGGTATCTGTGAATTCTGATATTTGACTTGGAACAACTGTTTTTTTGTTAGCCTAGACTGCTCAGACAAAAGAACTGTGACTCTTCGTGTCTCCACTTAAAAGCTGTTAAGCACAGGAGAAGGAAATATGATTAACGGAATGAATTAAACTTAAGGTGCTCTTGGAAGTCTCTTTGCCTTTTGTATTTATGCCAATGTTTTCTGCTGGAGAGGGGACATGGTACTTGGAATGAGCTATTTAGAAAATGCTCTTGATAAATTGAGAGAATGTATTTAGCCTGCTTTGCAATTAAAAAAAAATTAAAAACAAACCATCCCTACCCTTCTAATTATTTACTGTTCTTTTTGTTTTTCCTCTTAGCTGCTTTCTGGATGAGGTGGACAAATTTACAATGTGGCAGGTTAGGTTAAACCTTCAAAACTGTTTCATTTTAGAAACCCAGTTTGTGAGAAGTGCAAACCTTTGTCTAGCAAGCAGCCCCTCTGGTCCCAGGCTGGGAGAGTAAGATGGGTCTTGGGCCAGCCTAAGGCCATATACACACTACAGACTTGTCCCGCAATAACTTTT
>ML685848.1:532758-671602 GCA_007922175.1 Pelusios castaneus | reverse complement strand
CGCGGTAAGGAGCCTTACCGCGCGATAACTTTGTAGTTTGTACAAGGCCTAAGTTATGGTCTTGCTGTGGCTGGATGAAGAGCAGTGTTTAAATTGTAACTTCTATCATGGTGTCTTTTTGGTTTTGTTTTTAAAAGTTCATGCTTCCAACAACCTGGCAGGGGATGACTCTTTCATATATTAACATGCAAAAAGGCGGCTGTTTCAAAAAAGACTCTTCTACTTTAGGAGTTGCTAGGTGGTATTTAAAGCTGCTCTTATTATTTAAGTATTGAACTTGAAACTCTGTGTCGTGTTCATATTGAATCACAACAGCAAAATATTTCTGTTGAAGAAAAATAACTGACTATAAATCTAATCCCCGTGTAAAGCTATCCACCTCTGTCTCAGAAAAATTCAACCTATCAGACTGTGCCACATGTAGTTGCCGTTTTAGAGCATTGGATAAATCCACTGAAGATGCATAAGAAACTTCTACTTTTTTACTTAGTTGCAGTATGTTTTCTTGTGTCGAAACCTTGCTGGTACAACTGTAGGTACATTTGAAGTGTGTGTGTGTAACTCGAAGTTCCTTTGGCTCTTTCTAATACAAGTTACAACACTTCCAGCAATCCCCCTGTCGAAGTCAGAGATTCCTGGTTGCATCAAAAACAATATAAGAAAGCATCATACTCTTGTATGTTTGCTCTTTTATCTCAGGTTAGTTCAGAGAAGCCCAAGGTAAGAGAGCTGGCATTTCATTTTGAATAATTTCTGTTGCATATAAATTGCATAATTTATTTGCACAGTGTAGCCTTTTGAAAGATGCGGGATTGTCTGTCTTGCCATTCTACAAATGTTCTTAGTTTACATCTGCTTGGTGTGATATACCAAACAATGGCTCTCAGAAAATAAAATGTATTGTTTCCTGTATTTCTTGCATTTGCTACCGTGTGTATAGCTGTAAGTCGTTACTTTCAATCAGTTTTTACACATCAGTATAGTAATTTGGGATAATTTGGCAATTAAAAAAAAACAACTAACCAACCAAGCCTGTGAATTCTTTCCTTGCCAGCACACACTAAACCTTTTATTGCTTAACAGGTTTGAAATAAGGCAGTAAGAGAGCCTGAGAGTCAATTTCTGAAACACTGGAATAATGGCGTAGCTCTGTATGGCTAGTTCTGTACTAAGATCTGTTCTGAGACTCGCACTATTCTTAATGCCAGAGCAGTTAAACTGGTGGGGGATGGTTCCAGGTGACCAATGGCATTTGAACTATTGTGTGTAGTGTGAGCCTATTGAAAGGAAATCTGCAAGGGACAGTAGGGAAAATGTGTGGAGCTGTGCTAGTCTCAGCCACCCTGAGGAAAAAAGGGCCTGAATATTGTGGAATAGTAGCTAGCCTTGACACAATATGTACGCACTTGAGAAAGTGGAGTTGCCTTGTTTATCTGAGAAGTGTTTTTTAAAAAGTTAAGGAACATCATTATTTTGAAAATGACATTTGAAAGCACTTGTACAATGTGCAGAGTCTGAAATATTTCAGAGTTCTTAAATCTGTATAATTTGAGTCTTGCTTTTGGAGATTGCTGAGGTATTGCTGTGGAATCAGACGACATGCATTACTAGTGTTCTCCATTCATCTAAACTTGCACAGTATGCTCCACTGCTATTGGGGTGGACTGCCATATTTTTACAGTGACAACACTATTTCCGGAGCAGTGATGTCTCTGTAGGAAAGCTGTTTTTACTGCTTCTGGCTGGGGCTCCTCTCTTCTTGCTCTCCCTGAGTGTCTGGTGTAATTGAACTCCTGCCCCACCTTCTTGCTTTTGACACACTGGAAGCAGAAGAGTAAGGTTTCAACTCTGCAAGTGAGTCTGGGCCAGGAGCAACAAAAACTTCATTTCCGGAGAGATGCTGGTGGCCCACTGAGACAGCAAATCGTCCAACCTCCATTCCATCTTTTGCACAGAAGATAGAAAATCTTTAGGGACATGGAATGTTTTTTTTTTTCTTACGCTGTGGAGATTAATGAACATAATGTTTAGCTAACCTAAAACAGAGCTGTGTATTTGGTGGTAGTTCTGGCGCTTTCTAGCTATTTTTAAAATAACTTAGGGCAATATAAACTCCCCACAGCATTCCATACTTAATAGAACATACCCAAAGGTGTTACTGGGGGCGCGGGGGGAGACATGAGCAGGGAAGTGCATTTTAACACTCTTTTCTTCGAACTGTGGGCTCCAGGCGCTACTGTGTTAGAAGTACAGCAGATCTGACTTTGACAAATAATGAAGTAGGAGATTACATTGACATTGTCATGTCATGTCTGTCTAGGCTCCAATCCCATGTGTGACTTTATTCACATAAGCAGTTCAGTTAACTTCAGTGAAACAACTTACATTAGTAAAATTGTATGCTAGTGTTTCTAAGATCAGGCTCTTTAGTGTGATGGGGATATATGTGAGGTCATTGAGTGGAGGAGGGAGAGCTGCTTATGGTTGTAGCTGTGATGCTAGAAGGTTCAGTAAGAATCTTTGCGACAGTCCTAATGTCTTTCCCAGGTACTAAGCAAATAACTCTTCAAAGGTACTCTTGTTGGTTTTTTGGTTCTATGCCATCTTCCAGCAAGATACCTTCCCATTCTACTGCTTCATATCCCAAAGCATCTTTACAGACATAGGGAAGTAGAACAGCATTGCCATTCAGTTCTGTCCATGGTTTGTCCTCTGCTAAGCTCAGCCTGGTCAAGTCCCTGTGTACAATTTCCTGACATTTAGGTGGTGATCAGCTTCTAGGTCTGACTGACCTTGGTTGAGTTTTTTGCATTATTTTCTTGGCTATTCCATCATGTGTTTGTCTTCTACAGTGTCCCCACCAACATAATCTTTTTGATTGTTTGAATCTGTACCTTGACTTTACAGCCTACTTTCATATCAACTTAATTCTGTCTTTAAAAAATTCCCCTTTACACCTGCTGTCTTCTGAAGAATTTTCATTTCTACTTCTTCCAGCCTTCCATTGGCCATTTTACATAATGCAGCTGCTTCCAAACCATTGGGTCTGAAGAGCTCTGTGAAGTACGAAAGCTTGTCTCCTCCACCAACGGAAGTTGGTTCAGTAAAAGATAATACCTTACCCATCATGTGTGTCTCATATCTTGAGACCAACATGACGACAACACTGAAAACCTTCTAGTCAATTAAAACAAAGGAACATTAAACTAACTATTTACCAAACAGTATCTAGAATATGGCTGTAATTTTCTTGAATTTGAGTAATCATCAGCATTTGGAAATTCAAGCTCCATATAAATGGGAGGGTGTTAAAAGAATAGCTTACAAAGCTTCTCTCTAAAATTAGAATGAAGAATTGTTTTGAAGTGCAGAGAAATCTATAAAGAACCTCGGGGACCTTTTTCCACACCAGCCTTAGACAACCATGATGTTGACTCTCAACTCTCTAGGCTGCTGCATCCCGACTTGGCTTTAGTTTTCATTGAAGTATTTTACATTTAGAGTGTGAATTGTTGTGGGCAGTTAGATGTTGGATCCTCAAATACTTTCCTAATATTTGGGAGTTGGCACTGGTTTGGGGATAAACCCCATTTTAAATGACTCAAGAAAGCAATCCAATTCTAACAATAGTCCTCACTTAAAGACTCCACTAGCAATGTCCATAGGATCTGTTTCATTCCTCGAAGTCGAAGTACCCTACAGGATGACTGAAAGAGTCACAAGGGGGGAAAAATACATTAAAAGACCATTAAGACTGCAACAGAAAATGAAAGCCAAAAGAATTCTCAGTTAGGGATGAAATGAGCTGTGTCTCCACCAGTACTCCGCACGACAGGGAGTGCTAAGGATGGCGTGGAAGATGCCCTGTTGCGTGCAGATATAGGAGGAGATGTGGTAGATTTCATCCTTAACTGTACATTTCCTTGCCTTTGTTGGTTTTCATCACAGCAGTTGATGTCACCCTAGCAGCTCCTTTTGCCTGAAAAAAAAAAAAAGAAAAAAGTGAAAACTACACAGGACACATGATTGCTATTCAACATGCAAATATATTCTGCTTTAGGTGGCATCAGGTGGTGCTGGTGTATGCTTTCTCTGAGCAGCAGGCTGGTTATCAGAGCTACCTATCAGTAACTGGCCAAGTAGCTAAGTTCAGACAGCTAAGAGCCATTGTGGACACATCCTGTTCTGAACACTTTATAAACAACTTTTCAGGGTTTCAAGAAAGTGACATCTGTAGTGCATGCATCCTGAAAGAATGTAACTAATAGTCCATTGGTGACAGAAAGGAGACTGTATGTAGAAGTAATATTAAGGGTCCTGGGGAAATTTAATAACTGGTGGTGAACCAAAGCCATCTGAAACTAGTGAAGCTCTAAGCACATGCTCCCCTTTCCAGTACGAAGGTGAGGAAGTTTGTTTTATCTTTGGCCCCAAACTTATTTCTTCTGGGTTTAGATCTTGGAACTCTTTGCAGTTAAAGGTTTCCATCATTATGGCACAAGGGCAACAGGCTTGTGTTAACTAATATAGGCTAGCATTTGAATCACCAAATGAACTGTGTTCACGCAGTTAAGTCTCAAATGGCTGTGTTTAGTTTCTATAACACATCTCAGTGGAATGGCTGTAATTCCAAAATACAGAGCCAAAGGCAGGCCAGCATACAATGGCAAAGCCCATTCTTTCAGGTGAGAATGTCTTCAAAACTGGGAGTGAGAGCTTTGACTGAGCCATGCTACAAAGACCTAGCCCTCACTCTCTGTATGCTAGATCAGGTTTTATCCACATGGTGCTTGGCACTCCGTCTGTTGGAGGTGAATGAGAAATACTCTGGCAGTTGTACCATAGCATCAGGCCTCCGTCTCCTTATGCCTTATCAAGAGAATGGAAAGACCTCATTGTTTCTTGTAGAATGTACACAGCCAGAGGCCTGTCTGCCATTCAGTAAAATGAGAGCTGCCTATTATTCCTCCTTCTCATCTCTCCAATTATTCTTTTGACATATTCATATTTTAATAATTAGACTAAAGCGCCTACAGTTTTAGTTTTGTACAATAAAGCATAAAATAGTTCTTAGTCCAAGTTAATCTGTACTGTTTTTTTCTTTTGATACTGAGGTATTGCAAAGCCAGAAGTAAAAGCCAATATTATGAGATAACTGAGTGTGGGGTTTTTAAGAGACAGAACCAGTCTAATAGTCCTACATCTGTCTGAAAAGTCTCTCTACACTTGTTAAAAGGAGGAGTCAAAATTACAGCATCTGAAAAAGATTGGAGAGAACTGGATTCTTTTTTTACTTTGTGTATGATTGGTTTCACTGTTCAGTTTCCTGCTGCTTGTCTGGGTCTTAAGCACAGCCACAACAGAGGAGATAGACATTTTTTTGTTTCTAATAGCTGTGAAAAGCGCACAATTGGCCTGACGGCTTGGGGTAGGTAGAATATCAAAAACTATTTTAAATTTTAAAATGGCCAATGCCCTCTCCTTTAATCCAAAGTGCACGTTTTAGTCTCTGACATCGCATTCTGATCCATACTGACCTGTGCTCACATGGGATCCCTGGGTGTCTGTGTGGATCTGAATGTAGCACATGAGGCTTCAGGTTTCAGGAGATGATATGATCCTAAGACAATATCTAGATAAGTGAGGTCATTGTGAAATTTATTATAGTATCTTTATTTCTAAACATAACCCAAAGAGGAGGGACTCCAAGTTAACATTAGAAAGGAAATAGCAAAGCCTTCTCTCCATGCTGCTTGTCTGAAGTGATGGCTGCCACTATCCAACTGTTAATCTTTTAGGAGCGCTGGAGCATTAGTGAATGAAGAAGGAAAGGATCTGTTTGTCCTTCCAAAGAGAGAGAACAGGATTAAACAACAAGCAGACTTCCAATTTCAGCTTTAGTTTCTTCTATCCTTTGGGCTGGCAGGTGGAAGGATGTTTGTGAGTTGTGAAATCTGTTCTCAGGTGGATATGCTAACCTGTGAAGTCAAACCCAAATGTGGCACTGCTGCAAGGCAAGGGGGCTTGTTCTTTCTGTGGTTAAAACCAGTTATTGCCTAAAATCTAAACTTTTTGCCCCTCGGAAACTATTTAGCATGGAGAAATATAGTACAACTGAGCTTCGTTCTTCATGTGTGTGCGTGAGAACTTTTTCTCATTAACATCTTTGCATAGGCATTTGTTGTGCGTGAAGTAAGCATGAGATTTTTAGAATGCTGTAGGATGAGAGTATTGAATGCTACATTCAAGGACATTAAGTGAAATGGTAACCTGAAATTCTTCAGGACGCAAGATCTTTACTCTGACCATCTGTTGGTTTAAAGTTTTCTTGCCTTTTTTTTCCTTTAGTTGACTGCTTAATAGAGTCTGTTTGAAGAAAGATAATTCACTTTAATGAATTGTAAAACTTGTTTCACTGCAGCGGGTCCTCGTTTTTCCCTTCTTTCTGAAGCAGAGTTAGTTTGAATAGAATAAAATTAATTTAGATTTAATTCTCCCTTTCAGAGATTGAAACTACTTGCCAGTGAGTTTGGAGGATGGGATGGCTGTGTGAGAGTACAGTACCTGAAAGGCGCACACGTTTTGATGAGCGTGATGTTTTTGGAGGGTTCAGGTTTTTTTTTTTCTTTTGCCATTTAAAATGGGCGTTGTCTGTGGTGGACTTCTTTGGAAATCTTATCTTTTTGCTTTCCCATTTAAAGTCAATAGAAGTTGGGTGCATGTATCCAGAAGTAGAACAGGTCCATAACATTTAAAAAAAAACAAAAAAAACCCAAAACTGTTCAGTTGTATGTTTGCAAAATCTCTGAAATATTACACTTTCCTTTGTAAATTCTGGCAGTTTTCTGTTCCTTAATGGATTAAAGTTCCAGAGGTGTAGCTGTGTTAGTCTATTCCAGCAAAACCAAAACAAAGTAGTAGTTCTGTAGCACTTTTAAAGACTAACAAATTCATTATTGCATGAGCTTTCGTGTTGAAGTGGGATTTTCTCCCACGAATATTCATGCAATAAATAAATTGGTTAGTCTTTAAAAGTGCCACCAGACTCCTTGTTTACTTTGTAAGGAGTAACAGTGTGGTATGTTTGAAGCAAATTACCATTATTTCTGTTATTTGGACAAATGAAAGTGCTCTACCTAGCTTTTGGGTTGTGGGGTGTACCCTCCATAGGTTTGTGTTTAGATCAGAATAGCTGACTTACTTTCAACTTTGTTGTGTTTTCTTTTTAAACAAGGGCCTGGTAACGTTCACTGAGACATCCTGTGACTCTAATGTATTGGTGTAGCTGGGTATATGTGCAGGTGAAGATGATTATTCCTGCATTTGGAAAGACGTGTGTATGTTGGCTAAACAAATTTGTTACAGTTCTGATTTAATGTGAGGTGTAGCTATGCATGTGAGAGTTTCTTGCATACGTTTTGTAACAAGTAAGAGAGGAATCCTCAGATTTTGTTTGTAAAAGGAAATCTTGAGTGAAAGGAAATCAATCAGACAGATGCAGACTTTCAGGGAGTTTCAAAATGGTTGCTTAGTAATAGTCCCTTGTTGTTGAATAAATCCAAATCTAATGCATCCATCCTCCCCCCCACCATCCAATGAATCATTCGTTAACTTGCTTGTTGTTAAAGTCCCTGATTCTAATTTAATCTTGGAGACTTGACAGTTTTAAATACCTACTAGTGCAATGGGATTGTGAATTGGCATTTCAATAGCTTATTGTTTGAGTCTTCACAGCAGTTTTCAACAAACTAGCAGCAATACAGAAGAATGTGGCACTGAAATATGCCCAGATACAGTCACTGGAATAACTCTGCTTTGAATTCAGGGGCATTGTTTCTAGAATTGTGCTTAGTTTAGTGTAACACTGTATATTTAGTAGCCCTCTAACACTTAGAGCAAAAGTATGTGAGAGGGTGTGTATCATTTGAATACCTTCCTCTTGAAATAGGAGATACTGGGATAATACTCTTTTAGGAATGCTTTAACAAAATGTCAGATTTGGAATTTCTGCCCGTCTAACTTAGTCTTTAAAGTACTTCAGTGTGGGGAGTGTCCTGTGTGTAAGGAAGGCTGAATACTTTGGTGTGGTTTGGACTCTGGAAAATTGGGCTGAAGCAACGAGAGGTGCAGGCACTCGCTAGACATCACTGAGGGACTGATCCTACAAACATCAAAAGGTGGATGCTGACCTTCCTGAGGTGGTGCAGGAGCCCCCACTTTGTGGTTGGTTGGTGGATGGGCTCCCCTCACACCATGTCCTGGCAGGCAAAGCTGTGATGCCTTGCTTTCTGCCTAGTTTCTCTCTTAGGTCATCTTGTGATTCTTTTTTCCTTTTAATGTCTTGAACTGATCTTGGCTCCCCATCCTTCCCTGAATGGTCCTAGAACTCCACAAGTTGAGAAGTGCTCCAGTAGTAATTGAAGGCACTTGGCACCTCACAGGATCTGGCACTAATGATTCATTCTACACTTCAGCCTTTGGCTCTTCTGGTTCCGAGGACTCAGTTGTTTTCTGTAACCACTGGACACCCATAATCTCCCCTCTCTGTGCTGACAGGTCCCACAGGGATCAGTTACAGAAGACTCACAAATTGGGAGAGTGATATATAAAAGGACAGATGACTGATATGGAATAATCTGGATCACTTGGTAAACTGGGCTCAAGCAAACAATATGGATTTTAATTTGTCAGTGTGAATGTATACGTCCAGGAAAAAAGAATGTTGGCCAAAGGTACAGGATGGGCGGCTATTCTGGAAGACAGTGACGCTGAAAAAGATTTGAGAGCCATGGTGGATAGTCTGCTGAACATGAACTCCCAGTGTGACATTGTGGGCAAAAGAGCTAATGTGATCCATGGATTCATAAATTGGGAGATCTTGTGTAGGAGCAGAGAGGTTATTTTACTTCTGTATTTGCACTGGTGTGACCACTGCCGGAAACCTGTGTGCCCAGTTCTGCGTCCACAATCCAGGAAAGATACCAATAAATTGGAGAGGTTCAGAGAAGAGCCATAAAAATTATTAGCAAATTAGAAAGCCTGTCTTATGGTAATAAACTGAGCTATATCTGTTTAGTTTAACAAAGGGAGTGTTATGGGTTGACTTGATTAGTTTCAGGTATCTACATGGGGAACAAGTATTAATAAATTCTTCAGTCTAGTAGAGAGAAGCCTATTAGCACAAACCAATGGCTGTAAACTGAAGCTAGACAAATTCTGGGAAAAAGGTGTGTTTTTAACAGTGAAGGTAATTAACGATTGCAACAATTTAGCAAGGGTTGTGGTGGATTCTCATTCACTGACAATTTTTTAATTCAGAATTGGATGTTTTTCTAAACATGCTCTAGGAATCTGTGGGAGGTTCTCTGGCTTGTGTTGTATATGAGGTCAGACTAGATGATGAGAATGATGCCTTCTGGCCTTGGGATCCATGAAACAACATAGCTATAAACTAACTTTTCAGTTGGGTCACAGTTATAAAAATGTTACTGTGCAGTTAAGATACACTAACACAGACTAGGAACCATTCCATTATTTTTTCATTTGGGATCTAAATTGTCTTGGCTACCGAAAGGATCTAGTGTGGTAGCTACTTTTAGCATTACAGTGTAACTGCAGAGGAGGTTAACTGGTCCAAGAGTATGTTTAAGCCAGTAAATCCTTAATTGCATTTATTTACTGAGAGACTTCATAACTTCAGGGTGGCTAACTCCGGACATAAATTGACCCGAGATCTTCTTGGGGTGATTATATTCCTGTTGTGATTTCTCCTTTAGGTTTTCCCATTCCTCTGAAATGGAAATGTCCTTGAAAAACGCTGAGCCACGTTTTGCTGCCTGTTCTACCCCATTCTAGTTTGGGGGCAACACCCAGTTACTGCATAACTAATTTCCTTGTGCTGTGATTTGGCTCAGAGGATGTTTTGAAGTTGTTGAATGTGAGCTTGGGCTTCCTGTTTAAAAAATGTTTCTCATCTTCCCTGTCAAAACTCTGTGACCCACCTTTGTTGAAAGTCTCTCCAAATATCTTAGCATTAATTCTAAACTGTGTAATTATCTGACTGCAAGTGTTAATATTTTTTTTAAAAATCACTGTTGTAAAACCCCTCTTAAAATAAGAGAGAAGTTGCTTCAGGATTTCTGGTCTAGGAGAGAAGAGCATTGCATTGCTGAAGTGAAAGATTTCATAACCTGGGAAAAACTCAGGTGAGGAATAAGCAACAGGGGAGCAGATGAGCGCTCATGAAATGTACCCTCTTCTCATCCAGGTTGCTTTAATTAAAAAAAAAAAAAAAAAAAAGGTTTTCTATTTGCTTAGAGTGATGGTCCCTCTCTGAGTAACCTGCAGGATTTTACCAAACTGCATCAGCCTTGTTGGGTTAATTCACTGAGTCAAGGAATTGCTGTGACCCTTTGAAATGTGACATGCAGTGTTTCTTGCTGTGCGTTACTCAAATATCCTTTAGTGATAGAGCTATATCCCTCAAACTATATGCTGTGCATAAGCTGTCAAGATCTGAGATCATGTTGTGTAACCCATATCTAGCAAAAAGGTACGTGTTTATAGGGAAGAGGAGCACCTGCTCTTCTATTTCAGAGAGCAGTTGGTAGTTACTGCCAACTGTAAGAATGGAAAAACTTGCTCTGAAAGATGCATGCAGCCCTTGGTCAAATAATTCACTCAGATATTGCACTGGAAAACAAAGGATCATAAGAGAACAAAAATGAGCAGAAATGGCCTATTCCAGCACTGGTGGCAAATGTGATCCTCTTTTGTCAGCCCTATGGGTATTTTCCCCCTTGTCCAACAAAATGCTAGATTGAGTTTGTTTCTTTAGTATAGGGAGCCTGCTATTATTGAGACATCCATGGCTCTGGTTGTGCCATGTATCTGGGCTCTGACACTAAAGCACTGCATCTAAAAACATAAAATGTAAATAGAGGAGGGATTCCTTTCTTGTAGGTGCATGTTGCTACATACCCTACCCAAGTCCATCAGTTCAGCGACACCCACCCCTTTTCCCCCCCACAGCTTACACTCAGTAGCTTCAAGAGGCCTTGGGTGTACTTATTTATGAACGGCATTATGAGATGGGGTTGCTGGTGATATCAGAGAACTGAATTTGGTAATCAAGAGATCTCTCCGGTCCTGTGAGTCAAACCTTGGACTGAGCACCTAGAATGAAGTAGCACAAAAACTCAGTAGAGCCCATGTCACTATATATTGGTAGTATGAGTTTAGTTTTTAGGGTATTGCTTTTAAATTGCTTTGTTTGTTGCTATTCTTATGTGCATAACAGGTCATTTTGTTGTCAGGTAGCTGGTTTTGCTTGTGGAATGCCACCAAACAAGAAATTCTTAAATGACGACACACACACAGTGCAGGAGGGAGAAAAATTAAAATATTGACTGTTTAAAAGTCAACTGGGCCTTCATTTTAATTAAATTTCTTATTTCTCCCTCCTGTTTGAATGTCTCAAATGGCGTCATGTATCTTTTTTTGTGGGGAGAGTCAATTCTGTGCTTCCTCTCAACATTAATTTTCATAACATGCTTCTAGGTTAAAATAGCCTCTTGCCATGTCTCACCTGCTGTAGATGATGGAAGACTTCAACCAAGGGTAAGGTTTGACACAACAATGTGTGCCTTCACCCCCAGCTGCTATTCTCTTTGTCCCTGTTTTAATCTCCATCCCGTCTGGCTACATTTAATAGACTTGTCTGGCACTCATCCCAAATGTTGTGAACCACTAGCCACCTTTATCATTTATTTTGGAGCCGTGAACTCAGCCCAGTGTTCTGGTTTGGGGTACAGTGTCCAAGATAGGCCATACGTCTTGGCTTGTCGTTGCGTACATGTGCTGTGATTAATTCCTTGTTTGAAAAAATGACTGCAAAAATCTTAATTTGTGTGAAATTTGAATCAATGTCCAATATATTTAAAATATTAACTCAAAGCAATTGTACACATAACATCCTCTCCTACCTTTCTGGTCAGCTGCCTGTTTCTCTCATCAGGTAACTAATAAAAATGGTAACATGAAGGCTGTGCCACTGGCCCACTGAGTTATAGA
This sequence comes from Pelusios castaneus, assembly GCA_007922175.1. Taxonomy (NCBI): domain Eukaryota; kingdom Metazoa; phylum Chordata; order Testudines; family Pelomedusidae; genus Pelusios; species Pelusios castaneus. Next base: position 659,530 of record ML685848.1, on the reverse strand, counting down.
AGGATCTTTTAAAAAGCACAAATGAAGAGAATTCAGGGGCTTCTGGACTTTAATCTCCCAGCAGAGCAGTTGGGATTCAAGAGGGATTTCTCAGCCATGGGTCACCTGAAGATCATGAATCAGACTCTGGAAAGAGTGCTGCATACAACCAGCCATCAAAGACTATGGAAAGGCCTTTGACTAAGTGGTAATAGAAGCAGCCGAAGAAAAAAGACTCCTAAAATGCATTTAAATTGAATAGGCCTGTGACATCTCACCAGTACCTTTTACCTTCTAACTATAGAGAATCTTCAGAAGTCTTGAATGGAAGGCAGAGAAGGACATTGGCATACATGCATGAGCCATTCCCAGTTTTGGGAAAATATTTTAATATTTGCTGAATCACTGAGACCTTAGAGCAGTGATTAAAGAGCTAGATACAGATGAGGAATGTGGAGAAAAATAAAAGCATCTTTAAAAAGATCGGTGTAGGAAGATAGTGGATACTGTCATCTTTTGCAGTAGTAGGTATCAATTGGCACACCAGGAAATGAAGTGAAGAGAAGACTGGATTTTGGAGAACATGGGTTAGATCAGTGGTTCCCAACCTATTTTCTGCCATCGCACACTTTGATACCTTTAATTATTTTGAGGCGCACCACCATATAGCCTCCAAATGAGCTCATGAACATTCATGAGCCAATCCAGAACTCTTTCAGTAGTTTTCCAAAAAATTTCATGGCACACCTGCTCAGGCCTGAGGGCATACCCTTGTGCCATGGCACGCTGTTGGGAAATGCTGGGTTAGACAGTAGTATCAGAAGTGTAAACAGCCTCCATTTGTGATTCTCCAACACATGGAGAAGAAGCTACTGGCTTGGTGCGCCAAGATTAGAAAGATGATGCTCATTGCCCTACAGAGAAATTAACCAGTGGTTTGGAGCAAACCAAGGTGAGAAGATGATGGGGAAACTCATATGAGTGGTCTGACCCTATTTAACTCAAGATGCTTTGCATTTTACACAATGTGCCTGATGACCTCAAGGCTCAGGTAGGCAAGCTGTGAAACCACATGTACTAAAACCTAACTTGACACAATGCCAAATCATGGAATCCTTCCCCACTGAGCCAGTCCCATGGAAGCCTATGGCTGAGACTTGCAAAACTAGATGCCTATACTTGTTTTCGAAATCCCTGTTCAGGCAGCTGAGTAAAAGCAGGCACCATCTGATGTTACTTGAATTTTCTTAGTGATCTTCAAGGATAGCCACAAAGTGCTCTGTAGGAATTGGTGTAGGAGCAATCTAAGGAACAGATTAGGATGAGCAATAATATTCCCCGGGGAATATTAAGGGAAGAGAAATTGCTGCCACTAACCTACTAGCATGACGTCTAAAGGAACACGGTGGACCTGAGTAGATGGACTTTCATGATCAGAGACAGTTCTTGGCCAGGCCATCTACGTTGAGCTGATGTGTTCCTTCCAAATCCTCCAGTCTTCAAAGGAAAGAAGTTTCCTTAAGAGTCATACATTTTGAAGAAGCGTACCTTCCATGGATAATATAACAGAGCATGTTTAGGATCTTCAGTAAAACTGTGCAGTACTCTACACAATGCAAACTGTTTGACAACTGTGTTTGGATTCTGTTTTAACCCTTGGTTTCTCTTATTCCTTGAGTCCATATGATTTATTCATCCCTCCTTCACTTGTGTACTGTCTGTGCTTGGCTACTGCCTTTCCTTGCTTTTTATGCTGGGCATCCTTTCATCATTTATGGCTTGCAGCATTTTCAATGTGCACCTCCTGAAAAGAATTAGTGGTGACATCTTATTGGGCTCAAGCAACCACCTCATTAGGTTATAATTCTATGGTAACTACTATGTAATTACAGACTGATTAGTTATTTCTCCCTTTGTAAACCAAATTGTTCTGTGTTATTTAATAACCCAAACTCAGATGGTACCAATCCTTGGAGTGGCATAGAAACTGGTATAATTACTAGATTCTCTGTACCTCATGGATTAAGTGCATGATAGTAACGATGTATTATAGATTACATGGTTATTTGTGCACTGTGTAATAGTTTATTTTTAGAAGAATGGATACTTAGTTCATGCAGAATCTTGTAAAAGAGGTAATTTGTAAGCCAGTCATATTTATGGTTGCTCCACAAATAAATTAAATGTAGTACTAACACTAATTGCATGCACTAAGTAGCTCCAAATTTACTATGGTGCTCTTGTTAACCTTTGATTATTGTATTTTGTAACTTGCCACCAAAAATGAAACATCCCGTTTTCTAAGATATTTCTGCCATGCATTAACACAGTAAACAAATGATTTACATTCTGTTTCTGATTGACATACTGGATTCCTCATTTGTGTTTTCCAAACAAAATGTAGTGCTAGGTCTTGAAGTAATCTGTTAAGTAATTAAAGAGTTAAATATAATGGACCAAATTCTGCTATTAAGTAGGGCAGCAGTGCTCAGCCTCTTTAACATCTAAGTCTGAATGTAGACTCCGAAGGTAGAATTTGCCTCAGTTAGTGCATCATTTAGTACAATGTGCCTTCCAAGAAGGTGGCATCAAAATTCCAATTCAGAAGACCTCTGGTTAACATTTAAGAAAGGTCTGCTACATATAGTCAGTTTGTAATCACTTTAGTCATATTTGAACTCTTTGGGTATTCTGATAATGTCAGATTTCCATAGGCCTCTCCTGTAAATGCAACGTAAGTTAATGCCCTCTTATTACCTAGCATTGCTGAATTCACATCCAGCTCTAGGACAATAAATAGACTTTGAAGGGCTGAGGCTGTCAGCTGATGTTTGCTAGGAACTTCTGTTGAAATCTAGTTTGCATTGTTGTCTTACGGTAGCTGAACATTTTTAGAAATTCATTGTATTTTTGCAGGAAATAAGATGACAACATTCTACACCAACTGGGTTTAATTCTAGTTAGTAGAATGTGTTTCAGAATGGTCCAGAGATTCAGAGCTGATAGGCATTGATTGGGCTGGAGGAAGTCAGCAGTATTGTTACTAAGAGATTTTTGCTGTTACGTTTTCTTGTACCACTGATCAAAATTCTCTTGATCATGAGATCCCCCAGTTTCATACCATTCCCTAATAATGGAGCTGCCTTATCTTCATTGCATCAACCAGACTTTTTTCTGTCAAATCACTCTTCACAACTTGCATCTGTGACTTCCTCTCGCAAGACTCAGTGCCATCTGCTTCCATGCTTGCTGCTGATTCTTAGTTGTTAACTTACATCTGTATAATCCAGACTGAAATTCTCCTTGGGGCAGGGACCTTGCCTTCTTGTGTACCGGTAAAGTGCTATGTACACATGCTGTGCTGTAGAGGATTGCAGGAATCTATAGTTTGAAATTGCTTTAGTTTGTAGTGCATCAGCATAGGACTTGAAAATCTTCCTTGCTCCAAACAATTGAATATTAGGTTGAGTGAGTGGGCCTGAATGGTATCCTGTCTGCTTTAATGGGTTGAGGAGTGCAGGTGTGAAAGTTCCTTGTTACACTGTTTGAGTGTACTCTTCACTGCTGCTGCCTCCTCCCCCCTAGTGTGAGAAAGGGAACAGTGAGAGAGGGGCTAAGGAGTGGCTGAGAGCCTTAGATGTAGTGTTGAGCAGAGCAAAAGTCCAGTTGGGACAAGGCTGGACATACCAGAGCACTAATGAACCAACACTGGTGTGGGGAGCAGACCAGAGAGAGTGGTGGTGTTGAGTCCAATCCACTGGACAAGAGCTAGTCTCCATGGGAATACAGCCAGAGGAAACAGCTGTGGGAAGATGAACTTTCAGGCCCAAATTTTAGGGGAGGACCCTACCTTTTGCTGCTGGGACTCAAGGCTTACATCATGGGGAGACCTGATGAGCAGGAGCACTGAGCAGCTGGGGCCCCAACTACTGTGGGTCTGGGTCTTTCATGCCTCAGGTGTAGTGGATACCTTATCAGTGAAGGATAAGGTACAGGAAAACTGATAGGAGGAAGACAGAACCTTTGAGCTCACCCAGATGGGTGTAGGTCTGAGACCAGGCCTACTATTGGGATGGGCAAATTGGCTGGACAAATGGAGGGTGTTTAGGGGGAGGAGCAAGTAGGTTAGGCTTAAAACAGCTTTATTTTCCTTGCTCTAGGGAGACACTCAGGAGTACTGTAAGCACTGTATTATATTGCTCCAGGTAGTAGTCATTGGACTTGTGGCAGGGATGGAGGGAGGATTTGGGGATATTGTGGCCTAAACAATAAACCGAGTGCTAATAAGCATTTGGATATGTTTTTCAAGCCCTGCTGCTGTACACAAATATTGGAATAAGGGCTATTGCATGAACATCAGAGTAACTTTTTTTTTTTTCACACCATCTCCACCTTCCCCCCTTCCCCCCCAAAATGATGCCTTGGTCAGACACTTGGAGTATATTCTTAGTGTGTTATCAAACCCCAACAAAATATCAGACGTAATCCTGGTGCATAGAGAAATGCATCTGTGTCCATTTCAGGGATGGAGTTGTAACAGGACAATGAGGGTGCTGCAAAAAAGTGGTTTCACTTCTGTTCAGGGTGTGGTGTGCACTCATGGCAAAATAATCTGGGTATGGTAATCTGCCAGGTTTTGGCTGGAATGTGTAAGAGAGCTGTAACTGGTCACCTCTATGAAACACCTGTACCACATTTTGTAGGAACAGAGTACTTGCCAGTTATAAACAATTTGCTGGTATTGGAGGGTAAAAATTGAGGGGTTGATGCCTGGGCGTCTGACGCCATGATGACAGAGTTAAGAATGCTACAAAAACCCCATCCTTCCTGCATTGGCTGTTCCGTGTCCTCATGCCAGGGAGATAAGCATGTGTTTGGAGAGATGCAGAACAATGAGATTATTGGCTTTCTCCTTCTTTTGGCTACGTTGATGGAATGTCCTTAAAACTTGTTTTGGGAGCTAAACAGTTAAAATAACATTGGAGGAAATGAGCTCTCATGAATGAAGACAAAGTTTGGCAAGGTGCCAGAATCTGCTGAAGGAGTTGGGGGGGGGGGGGGCCGGGGGGGGGAGAGGCAGCTAACTGACTTTTATACCACAAACGACTTAAAAAAATTAAGAGATAATTCCATGTCCTGAGGTTACAAACCGGCTGCAACTGGTTTTTTTTCCCCTGCCCCCGCTAGGCATCATGGGTAAAAGTAAGCATCCCCCTTTTCTTTTGTTTAATATAACAGTACAGCGCATGATTGGCAGGGAAGTGCCCGTTTTGAGACAGGGTTTCTGCAGGTCCCTAGAGGGGGATGGCACGCGGGGCCGCCCATGTTCTACGGAGAGGGCTTCTCATAAAAAAATCTGTCTTTCCCTCCCTCCCCCCTTCTCGCTCTATCTTCTCTTCTTTCTGTCTCTCTCTCTTTCCCCCTTTTCTCTCTGTCTCTAATTTTCTTGACAACTAAAGGAGGCAGCAGGATATTGTACCTGTAAGTATTCTTTAGACTGTCCTTTTTAACAGACAAAAGGCTCTTTATGGATGATCATATCTGTTTTTTCTCTCCTTTAACATGAGTTGGAAGGCTAAATGTAATGTTTTTACATTATATTTGAAGAAAAAACGGCACTGTTGCTTGTGTTTGCTGTTGGAATGATTCCCTCCCCTACACCCTAAAAAACCTCACCTCCGTTCAGGTTCCTTGTTCATAGTGTGGTGGTCTTGTGGAATAACTAAATGCGGCTCTCCCTGATCTAAAGCTGCAAGGGAAGGCTTATTTTGGGTATATAAAAAAAAAATTCTTTTGTCTGTAGTGCTGATGGTTTGATGTAATAGCTTACCCCCCCCTTTCATGTCAGCTCCAACCCTGCTCTGTGAATGGAGTCAACCAGCTGACGAGGGTTAGTGCTGGCATGGTGCCAGGGGCTGTGAATCTGTGTGTGCGTGTGTGTAAGTGTATACAGAGCACAAAGGGAAGGCCTGCAGTCTAGGAAATCACAGGCTATTATATAAGGCAGCCTGCGTCATATCTCCTTGCTCAGGCTGACGGATGGGGAGTAGAGGTGGAGGAGGGATTGTTAAGAGGAAAACTCCCCCTTTCCCCCCTCTTTATTTTTAAATGTCCAGTTCATGGGTGGAAGGTAATGTTTGCAGCCTTGCAGGACCAGATTCCCCTAACATTCAATTACAGCCTCGTTCCTTTTGTGGAAAGAAGATATCTTCTCTCCTCCTTTTCCCTTTGGGAAAGAGGGGAAGCAGCTTGTGTTTGTCTTGTCTCCCCACAGTTTAAATTTTTTGTGTTGGGGTAGCGGGGTGGGGAACACATGTACAGAGTGCCTTGCTGTATCCAACAGCTGTGGTTAGTTACGGTTTGTTTTAATATGATACTACTTTTAATAACTTAGCTTTTCAGAAAAAACATCTTGTGAATGAAATGTCAGTTACTAGAGCAAATACTAAAATTTTGCTCCTTCTGGTCCTTTTTCTTGGTAGAGTCTGACGAGTTGTAGTAGAAATACTCTTTTTATGCCATCTGCTACACACAGTTGGGATTGTACCGTACAAAAGTCAAACACATGGCAGTGCGATTATAGAATGTTCTGAACTTCCAGGCATCTGGACAGTTGCAGTTTTGGGTTCTGATAGAAGTGGTAGTGTTTCATTATGCATTAACTACTGTATGGTTCCTGTACTCTTGTAGTTCTGGGCATTTTTTTTCCATGAGACGGAATTGCTAAAGAAGTTGTAATTTTGTCTTACCAACCACAACAATTTTTTTTCATTCATTTTTTTAAAGTTGCTTTCTAGATACATTGTACTATACAGACCCTGAATTTGTGTTGCAGAAAAAAGAATTAAGTATGCACATTAATGAATAGAGCTGTCGTAATGTTACTGTTTCCTTTATGTGAGTACTTACGGTTGCTCTGATCATTCAGATCTAAAGAACTGGTTTGTAAGGGAAAACAGTGCAACTGTTTAGTGAGCTTGCGCTGAAATGACTGTAAGAATTTATGGTCTGCTGCAATCTAGAGACAGCTCCCTGATTCTATTGAAAACTAGCATTACGGTTTGTCTCTTTAAATGTTGTCTTTGGTTTTTTACTCTTGCACATTCTGAATTAAATTATGAATAAAAGCCTAGTTTAAATCCCTAATTTATGAATGGCTCTTTTCACTTCTAGCATTTAGGATATTTAAGAATATTTATTTGCTTGCAATTTTTCCTTTTGTCAAGGAGGGTTTAAGATTGTGTGCGCCTATAAAGAAAGATGCATTTTTCTACTCATGATAAAACCTACATGATAGGCCTACTTTTCCTGCTTAGTACATAAAATGCCACCCGTCCACAAACACTCAATCATATCATAGTATCTCTTTGCAAGTTACACACCAATGTGAATTGAGTATAATATTCCTTGACAATTTACAGTCTGAAGCATCAGAATTTGAAGAGCTGCATGTTTGTTTAGGGTATCGGTGTTCTTGCAGATCTCTCTTCTGATGGCCTAGCCGTTAAGTCATAATTACCTTTTTAGGTTATTATCCTTTTTATAGTATTGTATGGAAATGCTCACCTTGGGAGCCAGCCATTTTGTGTGTGCTGTGTTGAAATGCATTTTACGACATAAAAGTTGGTTTGTATTCAGCATAGATGGAAGTTAAGACGTAGCGTTGCATGTCAGGCTCTTTTGAGCCATTGGACAAATGATTTAATCATACGGTGCTGGTTAGCTGTCCCAGCAGGTTCAGAATGAGAGACCAAAAATCTGTGTAAAATCCTTAGTTTTACATATAGGCTTGTTTTACGTTTAAGCGTGAAACTGGAATCTTGGAATTCAGACATGCCAAAGTTGCTCTTGGGCAGCATGAGTAGAGATTCTTAAGGCAAGCAGGGCCTTTGCTTTGTTAATTCATGTTAAGAATTTTCAGTACCAGTGAATGATAAAGGAATGATTTAATGGGTTTTTGGGTCCAAAAGAAATATTTCTTTTAAATGCATTAATTAGGATCCAGCGAGGTTTCTGTTTTTGAACTTTTAGATACCAAGGTACTAGCAGTTGGCATTCTGGATTGACTTCTCTGTAATCTGTCAGTTTTTGCAGAAGTAAGATGATTTCGGCATTTTTTTTATTTGCTTGTATCTTTAATATGCGTTAAGATGGTTAGCTTGGATATTTAGCTTTAGTATTCTTTCTGTGCAAAAGTGGTGGATAATGTGGAGATGTTTTATCTTTATTTCAGACCAAAACAACTTCATACACATGCTGTCAGACCAAGCAACTGCTATAGTTAGGTGTTAAATCTTTTATTCATCAGAGTGGGTTCACTTTTTTAATCCCCAAACTTTATGGATTATAAACTTGTTTCAGTAATCTGTCTTGTTTGCTTTCTTGAACTAATGCAGCTTCAACTATTCTTGATCAGTATTTGAAGAATCTGTCTTCCCATGGGTTTTGGTGTGAGAAGTGTGCGTGCGTATGTTTTGCTTCACCTTCCTCTAATCTTTGTAGGATTCCTGCTAGTAATTTGGGGTACAGTCCTGCATGCTTTAGTTAAGAGGTCTGAAGTGTAAGGTGCCTTACAACATAAAAGCTGGGAATCAGTGGAATGACGTTGTTAAGGATCACAAGTTCTTCTCCCTGTGGGTGGTGATGAAGAAGGTTCCATAGACATGTGACATGATATTCTTCAAGTTTTTTAGACTGACTTCATTAGTTTGAATCTGTGTGCTAGGGAACATGGGTCTGGTGCGTTGGTGTGGGTGGTGAAATGGTTTTGGATCTGGTTGCCTATAACACTGGGGTCTTGTCCCTATCTGAGAATGCTTTGCTGCTTTTAGCACAGACCTTTCCCTTTCTGTAGTTCACTTATATTTTTTTCTAACATCTTTTTGTCCTGAGGGTTCTCTTTTTACAAATATGGTAACAGCAAAATCTCAGTGACTGCCATAGGGTCTGCCATATGTCTGTGCATTGTGTAGTACCCTGTTAAAGCCGTGTGGCTCGAGGATGGAGCAATTGCCAGGGTGTGAGATTACTGGCTTCAGGACAAGTGACCTGTATCTACATATGCCAGGAAACACTTCACTTGCAGCTGAGGTGCAACCACCTTCTTAGGTAGTGGACTGTAGAATACCCTGTGTTACAGGATGGTGATATGCTTTGGTCAAGAATGCCAAGGCAGCCTCTCTCCCTCCCTCTTGCCCCTGGAGCTAGAATCAAAAAGAAGTTAACTTAATTACTTTCTATAGGCAAAGGGGCGGAGGGAGTGTCAGATGCATTGTACAAATATTGTAGATTATGGAAGGTGCAAAGAAAGCTCTTGCATCAACAGAGTGCATGCACAGTGGAGAAGACTGGAAGGAATATAAGACAAGCAGAGAGATGGGAGTAGAGTGAGGCAAGGTCTCTGGTGTTGGGAGGGGGGTGGGGGGGAAATAGGTCCATAGAGCATCTATGTAAAGGAGCAGGGCAATTGGGAACTGGATCTTGAATAGGGAGCCAGTTGAGGAGTTTGAGATGGAGGCAGATGTGCTGTTGCTTCCCTGTATGTTTAAACTGGTGCCTGGTAACATCTCGCCTTTCCATTGTGGTGTTCTTAGGTTCCACACTTCCTTAATATGCAAGATTTGTGACAGGGAAAGGATGGGGCAGAGTTGAGGTATGTAGAGAGAGGTCGGATGTGTTTGGTACCAAGGTTGCAGATAGCTGAAACTAACTCTTTCTAAGGTCTCTCCTGTTAGATCCTCTCACGGCAACTTGAGGCACTTTTAAAGACTAACAGATTTATTTATCGCATGAGCTTTCGTGGGAGAAAATCCCATTTCGTCAGATGCTTTGAAGCTTGAAGGTTATTCTTCCTTCAAAGCACTGGGGGGCTGAGTTGGTGTTGCTGAGACTCAGACTTGCTTCAAACAGGGAGCTTAGCCTCCCTGAGTCTTTCACCAGAAGTTGGACAGGGACCTTAAATGACTGGTCTAGGCTTGTTCCCTGCAGTGGTGGATTTTGATATAATGAATGTATTTGATTGTTTATCTATATAAGGGTTTAATATTTCGATGAATTTCTTGAGTTGGAGAAGGGCTGTGAGATTCACCTTCAGGCACTTAATCCTCCAGTATGGCAAGGCCTCCAGGCCCTTTCTATTCACCAGTCCAGACTCTCTCTATATACCCTGTTTGGTGCAGGCAAGACAAGATTTAAAAAGAAGTAAAAGTTAGTGTTGAGCCAGTCAGTGGCATCAGAGCCAGTAGGGTTCAACCTGGGGAGCCCAACATTTAAAAAGAGCAAGTGTGCAGCCCTGGATACCCCAGGTATGGTCAGTCTTGACACAGTGATCCATGCTACAGCTGGAACTATTAAGCTGGCTTTAAAGATACCATGGAGCCCAAAGCCCAGTAGCTGTTTGTCTGGCCTGGTTTTGTGGGAATTTGGTAATGGCAGCCTTTCTCTCCTATTCCATCTGCCCGTCAAACTCTTGATACTAGCTGGATGGTGATCATGCAGCACTGTCCATGTAAGATTTCTGCCACACAGGTAGTGGTGGGGTGCAGCTCATGTATCCCTAAACAGCGGCAGGTGTGGCGTTTGCAATATCTTGGTGTTCAGTTTGTTGGCCGCTTTCTGACACTGAATGTTAGGTGGAGGAACGTTAGCCAGAGTGGCTATCGGACATGTTCTGTTGGCTTCTGTGTCTGTAATAATTATGATATGTGCCACAGGACTCTGTTGTCTTTCTACAATAGACTAACACAGCTACCCCTTTGGAATTATGATATGATGAGACTTCGTGTCTACAAGTCTAACGTGGACACAGTTTAATCAAACTTGGGGCACAATACTCCTCCAAATGAGTAGTAGAAAATGAGCCCCAGATGATGCAGTGTTTGTACATGTGCTCCCCACCAGCTGGTTTGGGAGGCAGTTACTGCTCTTGATCTTTCGAACTACTTTAGTCTGATAGTGTTTGTATGTGAGCGTGCAGTCTAGGGGGTGACTGTAAATATACTGGCTTTTGACATCTTAAATCGAGAGTGATGGATTGTAGTTCTTGTTGTGTGAGCAGTGGACAGCAGCATCAACGAAACTACATTCCAGAGACTGGATGTCCCATATTGTCTCCTGAAGTTAGTAGTCACAGCAGCATCTTGCTGCTTGGGTAACTCAGACTTTTAAGTGCAAGGGTGGGAAGGAAAAAACAAAAAGAAAAGCAGGTTTTACATGTGAAACTCCTCCCTCCCCCCCGCCCTTGTGCACGATAGCAGGATGAGTGTGCAGCAGTGCATGGGCATTGTGGGTGGGTGACTGCCAGAAGGGCATGCTGCATGAGTCATGCCTCTCTGACTTTATGAAAGACCAGCTGCTCCCTGTGCTATTAGAGTGGGGCAAATTGTGATGTCCCCCTTTCTTCTTCACTCATGGTTACCATCACGCTTTTTCCTGAGATAAGAGCCCAAGAAGCCATCCTTGTTCTTTGAGTGCCCTCAGCTGTGCCATCCTGACACTCAACTTGTGAGCAAGCTAACTAAGGGAGGTGGTCACTGCTTGCTCTCAGGTGGGAGAGGGGGCTGCAGTGAGAGGCCGTGTGTTGCTGAAGACTTTAGTGGGCTAGGGGTATTTTCCTTTAGCAGAGGACAAACTGGCTCAGTTGAATAGTCCATCTAGCCTAGTATGCGGTCTCCAGCACTGGACAATACCAGTTGGTGCACTCTCCCCAAAGAAGGCCTTTGTGGAGTTGTCTGCCCAAAAAGTTCCTTCAACCCCTATTAAAGATTGTCTTAAGCCATGAATCAGAAAGGTTTATATCCTTCCAAAATGCTTTTTTAAATCCTTACTGTTAGAACTCTGGATCTTTGTATACAGATGACCAATCATGTTTTGTATTCTACCATTGATTTCTTGGGGCAAGGAGTTGCCCTGGCTGTGAGAAGATATTCCCTCTTAACAGCTTTGAATATACATCCTTTCACTTTAATGTCCACTTGTTCTTCCATCTCACCAGAGGGTAAATAGGAGATAGATCAAGATCTTCTTTATCATTATTTTTGTACCCTTACCACATCTCCTCAATAAAACAGACATCCCACCTCTTTAGTCTCTATCAGAGAATTTTTCTGTGCCTTTAATCCATCTCACTGCAATAGAAAAGAGATGAAAGAAGAGCCAAAGAAGCTAGAGGCATCTGTTTGGTTAGAAATGTAATTCTAGAATAGAAATGTAATTAGGAATATAATTCTCACTCCTTTAGACCCAAAGAATCATGCTGCAGGCTCCATGCTTGCAGAGGATAGGACCAACAAAGAAGTCTTGTCTCCATTCATTAGTTCTTTCAGTAGAACATTTCCAAGTTATTTATGTAGATATTATCACAAGTCATGGACCAGTGCCCAGGTGTGTTAGGCGATGTACAGATATGGAACAGAAAAGTAGCTTTTACCCCAAGGATCTTAGTGTTAGTATGGCTGGAGACACAGCTGGAGATGAAGGTACCACTGAGACGATATTGATCAGTGTGACAGATAGCAGTCATGGCACACTAGCTGCCTAACTGTTGCCAATTTTTTTGTAGATATTGTGGCAAGAGAGAGTTAAGGAGGGCAATGAGGTAGTTTTGTGAATGTTTGCGTGAGGGGCAGCATGGGAGAAGTACAAAGGTGCTTGTTCTGAAGTTTTAAGAACTGGGTAAGAAAGGCTGGCACTATTGACAGAGGAGGTGAGAGGCAACATCTCAGGAGCATGTAAGATGATAGGCTGTGAAGGACCTTGCAAGTTAAGAGATTGTTTGGTGCAGTGGAGGAGTAGTCAGTGGAGTGACACACAGAGGGGTGATATGGTCAAAGTGATGAGACAGGAAAATATTTGCAGTAGTATTTTGAATGGATTTAAGTGGGGCAAGAATGAATTTGTCAAGGCCAGAGAAGAGGATGCTGCAGTAGTCAAGCTGTGACTGAGATCTGGGACGAGAGCTCTCGCAGGATGGAGGGGAAAGGCTGGATTTTAGAGCGATTGTGCATGAAGAATAATTTCCTGATCTTAAAGAATGACTTACTAATACATGCTTAACCCTCTTAGTTTTATACTTGGAAACGCACAGAACTGATATGACTTCCCCAAGTCATGCAGTGATTTCCTGTCATACCCATGACTAGAACCCTGGTTCCCAGTCACTTGCTTTAATGAGTGCCACATAATCTGCAGTGTCGACTGACATGTAGCAGATTCTTGTTAGCAAACTTGTTTTGCCATCCTGTGTCCCACTGCTTTCCAAGCTGACAGGCCTTTTCAGTACTAGATTCAGTGTTCAGGGGATCTCACCCAAAGGGTACATAGCTGAGTGGCATCCTGGGTAGGAATAATATAGCTGTTCTCAAGGGTTACCCTCCTCTGTCTTACCAAGGAAGTCCTGTAGGGTAAAATCAGCCTAATTTACCCATGGCACAGGTTGTTAATTTTATCCATGGTTGGTACACAAACCAGGGTTCTTACTGAATGTGGGGTTATGATCTTGTCCTTTAGAAACATGATTCCCAGGATTTATGTGGAAGGTGATGGCTTTCCACATGTAAGAAACAGACAAATGTATTGGGTCAGTTGGGATTGAAGGACAGCCCAGCAAGTCAGTTGACTTTAGTCTTTTATCTGGAGGAGAATGGTGCTCAAAGCAACACAGAGGCCTGGGAAGACTCGTTTGGGTTTAATGGCAAGTGTGGGAGAGTCTATATAAAGAAGAATAAGATGAGATGTAAGCGTGTAAAATGATAAATTGTAGCCAGAAGTTAGTGAGAGGCTTTTTTTCCCTTCCTGTCTCATAATTTTATAACACACAAACAAGGGGACATTCAGTGAAATTATAAAAGATGGCAAATTGAAAATTGATAAAAGAACTTCTTTTTTTTTGCCTAATTAGGCTATGAAACTCATTGTCATGGGAAGGTGTTAAGGCCAAGAACTTGGCTGGAAGAGATATTAATCCTTTGACTTAAATCCTGAGGCATATTTTAACTAATAGGGGTTTAGAGCAGTGAAAGATGGTCTCACATCTTCCTTCTGAGGAGCTCATCCCCGTTCCTTTGGAACATCTGATGTTTGGCCCGGAGATCGGTCTCTGGCCCAAGGCCGAATGTCTGCACAGCAGTTTTTAGCCCTGAAGCCTGAGCCTTCTGAGTCCGAGTGAGCTGACCTAGGCCAGTTATGGCCATGCTACAGGGTGTTTATTCCTGTGTAGACATACCTCAAGAGGCCCAAACAAGGAAGAGCATGTGGATGCAAATTAAAAAGTCAGTGAGGCGGAGATACTGCAAAACCATTCAAGATGGCAGGAGTTGGAGAGAAGGCTCTTGCACTTGTTGCTGAGAAATTGGGTAGGGGCTTAGGGGGGTGGCTTATTCTAAGTGAGGGTAAAAGGTGCTGGATGAGAAGAGTAGAGAAAGCTGAGTTTGGAGTAATTCCCTGAAGGTCTTTGCAACAGCAGAGTTTGGCAAGTGTTGCAGTTTGAGTAGCTGGAGGCATGAGGTTGTATTGGAGAAAGGAACTGTGGTAATTAGGGGCAATGGGAACCTCTGCAGTCTCTGCATCTTGATTGGGTCTGTAAATTTGTTCCTTCTTCAGGAAGTTACTGAGAGTAGATAGAGAGCAAGGGAGAGAGTCTTTGTCTTTCCCCAGCCTGGCCTTGAAGGAATCTGAGCAAAAAGAAAAACCAACCACAGTTTGTACTACCACAGAACGCCTTGTTTGTTTTGCAGTTTGTACTGTAGTCATTGGAGAAAATCAAACCTAGTGTGGAGGCAGCAGGCTCAGACCCATGGGGCAACTGAGAAGTTGCCTTGCCTTGCCTTTTTAGAGAGTGGGGTTCAACACCTCCCAGAAGAAAGATGACTGATAAAGTGCAGAAGAGAAGGAAATACCTAGTGGATTTAAGAGGAATTGGTTCCAAGGATGAGGGAGGTTTCCTTTATCTCAAAGTATTTACTATGTTTCTAGACTTTCTCCAGGAACTCTCTTGTAGACCTGCATTTTAAGGGTGGTGTAAGGGTGTCCTTTATATGCTTCTCTTATGGCTGCTTTCTCCATGGGGGTCTGTTAATTCCAAAATGTTGATTCTGATCTTTGACACCAGCGTTTTTTGGATCCAGTAAGTAAAGCTTGCTCACCTACAGAGCTACAGTTGGAGATAATTAGTCTCTATCAAGTCTGAAACAAAACATGTTTTATAGCTCTTTTGTTTTCCCTTAGGGGACTTTGCCACCATTTGAGGATTTTGTTTCTCTCTCTTTTTTTTTTTTTTTTTTGGTGAGTTCCTTTAGGGAAGTGAAATGGAGAATCCACTTCCTTGGATGTGCAGAATTGCTGGGAGTGAATTACAGGGGAATTACTATGTTAGGTGGCTGGAGAAAATTTGGAATCATCTAGTTTGTATTATTTTTGATGTAAATGTGTTGTAAAACCCATCATCTCTCAGCTTGCAGGTGTGACCCTGAAACAAAGTATGTTGTTTAATGCGCTTGAATGATGAGATTTGGAGTGTCTGTGTGTGTCTTTATCCATCTTAAAAAAAAATCCTATTATAAGTAACTTTTTAATTGTCAGACACTCAAAAGACTTCCTCTGATAAGTTAGTCTATATTGATGTAAAGTTAGGAGCAACAAAATTTATCCTTTTGTTTGGTGGTTACTTCCAGATTACTAGTATAAAGATAAAACCTCCATCAGCATGTGCTCTGCTTCACAGTCAAGGGTGAGTCAAATTAGAAGCGTTTCTAGTTTTTATCTACTTTATTTTTCTTGGGTTACTCTGATGCAAAGATGGGAAGTGTTTTATAAGTTCATGACTGTATGGCCTTCTGCTTTGCTTTACTATTAAGGAGTAGTTTTTTATTCCTTATAAGTTAGATGAAAAAATTGCTAGCTACTCCCATGGTTCCTTCTTTCCTGCAGTTAAGGAATAAGGGAGGAAATTCTGGTATTTCACTTGAATCCTAATAAAATTCCACTTTCTCTCTCTGCCCTTTAACCCTCTATTCTCTTCCTTTCCCTCTGCTTGCTTTTGCAAGTGAGTTACTAACACTGAAGGGCTCCAGTCAATAGAAAGCCTGAAGCCTAATTTAATTTTTCTGGAATCTGGCTCACAGTACGTGTGGATTTACCAAGCTAGCAATGTCCCCCATCGAGAGGATTAAAATGTTACGATACCTGCTTATGACGATTGTGGGTTTGATTTCTTGTTCTAGCAAAGAAGCGATTTGTAAAAACCAGCAGCATTTTCGGACTCTTTGATTGCCCTCCTATGGGTTGTGGCAGGGAGAGTCAGGATGTTTAACCTGCTATGGATAACTTAATCTTTCCTCCTCCAGCATGTGGACCTCTTGATGCAAACTGAATTATTACAGTCAACATTCGGCTGACTATTAGCTACAGTAGTTTTGGAATGAGAGCATTTTTTAGTTTTTTGTGGCCCAAAGCAAAATGTCCCACTTCTGGTGGCATTTCATTTTCAGGGTGCCACAGCAGCTGAATTCCCGCCTCCAACTTGTCAAACTTAACTCTTATTTCTTCTGCAAGGGCCTCTGTTCATTCACACTAATGGGTTCCGTGCCGCTAGTGCTGAGCTGTGGAATGGTATAGAAAAAGCAGTGTTTGTTTGCAGGGCCGTTCCTGGGGGGGGGAAGGGGGAGAGGCGCGAATGGGGCGATTGCTCCGGGCCCTGCGGTTACGTGGGGCCCACGCGTGCCGCAGTCCTTCCTCCTACAGCCGGGAGGGCTATGCTTGGCCCACACTGCCGGCTCCCCCCAGCAGGCGGCCCCGCAGGTGCAGGGGCACTGTGATACGTCTGGCTGCCCACCCACCCACAAACAGTGTCAGCTGGGAGGGTGGCAGAGGACAGTGGGGTGGGGCTGTGGGCCCTAGAGGGGGGGAGGCAAAAGGGGGCCCCATCCTTGACTTTTGCCTGGGGCCCTGGAAACCCTAAGACCGCCCCTAGTTAGACCATTCTGATTCTCCTGTGGGAGGTTTGAGCTTTGTTTTTTTTAATGCAGCATGAGTATCACCTAGCTGCTTCTGCCTTGATGCCTCCTTCAGTGTTGGGCCTGAGGTTCACCTCTCCAAGGCTCATGCCTGCACTGTCTGAACTTCTGGCATCACTCGCTGTGTAGACAATCCACACGCTTAGCACAGTCTGTCAGCAGCACCAAAGACTCCTTTGGCACCTCTAAAATTGATGGTGTTCAACGCCGTATCCAAAAGATAGGCTTCCAGTTCTCTGTGTGACCTTGCTGTGGGGAAGAAGAAGTATTCCATGACTCATTGTCCAAAGTGCAATTCTAGGGTAGGTAAACCTTGTCTGTTGTATTTTGCATATATGCTTATAGAATCATTGTGGACAATGGAGATAGCTCAGGTACAGACAAAGATTATTGCATCCCCTTGACACCTCCCCCACCCCCAAAAGGCAGCAAGCATGGAAAAGAACTGGAAAATCCATCAGTGTAAATGATGGGCTTATTGCCTTTCTGCAGTCCAGGACAGGACCATTGTGTCTTCAGGAGACCTAAATCTCCTTTGTGTGCTCTGGTATTGGGTTTTTTTGTTTGTTTGTTTGTTTGGTTTTTTTTTTTTTTTTGCTTGCCAACAAATATTGTAGCTGCATTTGCTTTAGTGCCAGGTCATGCGACATGAAAGATCTTTGTGCATGAAGCAATGCAGGATTTTTGAGTACCAACACATAATTCAGTGAAATTGCATTAGATTGCTTACCACTTAAGGTGGTATTCATTTTCCTAGGTATTCTTTTTCCTCCAGTGACACTTCTTGTTTATACACCAAACTGGAGCGCATTTAGTATGGAAGATAATGGCCGTCTGTTCAGAAAGAGAATCTGCGAGGTGCTTTTCCTCCTGGATGGTATGCACTGTACCCACTGAGGTTTGGAAAGAAGCTTCATATAGTCTAAAGCAAATAGTGAGGATTGCTATTCAATGATGTGGAGTGTGAAGCAGATTAGGAGGAAATTTTGTTCATGTTCATTGTATCTTCTGCCAACCTTGAAGACTTCTAGCTGGTGTCACCAAGTTATAGTCCGAGTGCTCTGGAACTGCTCTGAATGAAGTCAGGTAGGACTCTAGTGTGCTGTCTGCCCCCTCAAGACACACAACTCACCTGGGCAAGCACGCCGCCTTGGCTTCAGCACCTCCCGACTCTGACCTTGGAGCGTTCAGTGCCTCTGTCTACACTGAGCTTTCTGCAGTGAGTCCACCTGCAGGGGGCATCTGGGGAAGCCTTACACACTTCCCCCAAAGCCCATGCACTCCACTTTTGTAGTCAAAAGTGACTCTCAGCTAGCCAGATAAAACAGAAGGGTTTTTTGGTAGTTGGGAATGCAATGAAAAACAGATCCTGTTAACACAGAAAGCAGGAAAGTACAGCAAAGGGCATCTTGGGAATGGGATCCAGAGCACTGGGTTCACCTGTCTGGCAACCCAAACCAGAGACTGACCAGCTTCCACCCACCCAGCCTCTGTCACACCCTGCTGCCTTTCCTCCGTCCTCTGTTTTATACCTGGATGAATGAGTCACCTAGCCTCCCACTCTTGCTCTGTTGTCCAACATTTACAGCTGATTTCTTGCAAGAAGATGGGCCCCAGCCATCAGTGGTCAGGGTACAGCATGTCAGCCATTGTCTGTGCCCAGGCAGCCAGATGGCAGTCATAACTGCAGTCTAGGGGAGTCCCACCACCGAGATCCTTGAGAGACACGTAAGGGAAACTGAGGCGTGTACACAGTATTCAGAGAAAACTTTAAAAACATTCCCACTTTGTCATAGCTGCTGATTACCTTTAGTAAGGCAGCGTGTTTAGAGCAGATCCACTTCAGTAGGCGACTGGATGTTTTATACCACAGTGTAGATTTCCATGAGTTTTTCTTGTGGCGTAAAGTATGTGAGCTCAAGTGTATGAGCTTGGTGTATGTTGGCTGTGTTTTATGCTCATAGGATACAAAAACTATTTTGTTTGTGTGTTTTAAAAAAAGTGAAAATGGGAAAGATTAGTATTTTGTATGTCTTAACAGCATGTTAGAGGTCTGAGTCTAGGTTGGCAAGTCAGCTAATTGCTTCAGGTGATAGAGGGGTTGGCAAATATCAACATGTATTATATATAGGACACTATTTGATGAGATGTTCTATGGTGTGAAATCAGTTTCTGCAGTCTCAAATGGGATTGTATTTGCCCCATTTATGGAGGGCTGGGTGCTTCTTCCAAGTGATATGCAGATGCAATTCCAAGTGGACCATATTTTCCATGGGACTTGAAAGCCACAGGATTCTTTAGTTGAGTTCTTGATGAAGTGTGTGTTTGGGACACTGGCATATGTCTTTGGGGGAGAACCCTGAGTCTTTGAGCTCTTGCTTGCACTGCAGGAGAAGATGATTTTCTGGCTTTCAGTCACTATTTCGGTATGTTATTTTAAGTCTTCATTTATTGGAAGACCTGAGTCATGATGGGACTCTCACATCCCAGCAGATTTGGGATCAATGGCAGTGTGTTAGTACAAAAAGTAATGGCTGTGGCATTGATTTTACCGTGCTTGTAAATGATCCACCAGGCAGTGTTGAGCCCACAAGTGACGTGCGGGAGTGCTGTAACCAAACAGGTGAGCTGTATTTTCTGGTAGAGTAGACATGGGTCAGTGAAGAGGTCTGTAGTGTGTTTACATCAGCTCCCTAGGTTGTTTCTACTTGTAGAGAGTACTTAACGTTTAGTCTCGGGTTCCTACCCAGCTGCCTTGGTGCTGCATTATAGACTGCATTTTTAAATAATTGAGATTATAACTGGCAACTGCCAGGGAGCTTCAGATCACAGGTTCGTTGATTCCAGACATGTGCAGTGGGTACAGAAAGGTAGAAATTCAGCTTCCTCTGACTCTTACTGTTGCCAACAGAAGGTATGTTGAGGCTGCATTAAAATTTTAATCTATTTAAAATTAGTTTAATCAGATTCTCCTCCGCAACTTGTATTTCTTCCAAACCATTTCTGAGTTTTGAACTTGTTAAACTGACCTTTTTCTGACTGATCATAGGAGACAGACCTTCTTTCCTAAGGGGAGTCTTGTTGATTTGTGTACAGATTTTCTTGTCAAGCCTAGGCAAGGTAACAGATTACAGCGAACTTCATGCTTCACTACCGTTTGCCTGGGTGTATGGCTGATTCAAATAATTTAAACCATGTTTTGTTTGTATTTTTTGTTTTTTTTCCCCCAAAGAAAAGTTGATTTTCGTTAGTTGATAACTATTCAAACATGTTATTTGCAACTAAAATGTAAAGGCTGTGTTACTACAGTGTTCTTTTTGGCCAACTAGGAGGATACAATATCTTCAGATTGTTAATTTTTATTCTGTTAGAAAGTGGTGAATGAGGCATTCCATATTTACTAAATGATCTTTTACTTGTGCTTTTTGGGTGGAAATTCAAATTAAATTAAATGCACAAGCAGTTTTTGGTTTTTAGTAAATAAAACTGCCTTAAGTGCTGTGTACATAAGGAAAAAAGCTTATCAAAGCATGTAGCATTTAAAACCAAATGATTTATTAGAAAGAAAATATTATCTGTATTTAATGACTGTTTCTGGTCACCATGTCCCTCAAGATTATGGAGCTAGTAGATCTCAACTTCTCACGCCTAGTTTTTATTCATAGATTGAAAAAGGAAAATAAGCTTTTCTGCTTTTACAACATCCAGTTATTTTCTTAACTTTGAATGAGCTGGTCATTGCATTGAGCTAGAACAGGGGTTGGCAACTTTTGCCGGGCCCCGTGCCAGCCCCACCCCATAGCAGGTGCTGGGGGCAGGGCCAAGAGCTGTGGTGTGTGGCTCCTTTTCACTGCAGGCCTCACCTCCCAGCTGGTGGGGATGGGGTGGGGACAGGAGCCTCAGTGTGCAGGCAGCTCTTGCAGCCCAGGCCCCCTGGGGGTGGGGCCAGCAGGGGGAGCCGCCACAGGGCTGGAAACCCTGCGTGCTGTTGTTAATAGGCACATATGCCACCTTTGGCATGCATGCCGGGTGTTGCCGACCCCTGAGCTAGGATAATAAACTGAAACAAAGAAAAGAACTCTCTGTACTTGCAGACAAGGTTGGATATTGCTGTTGCAAGCCAGTTTAGCCCTTCAGAAAACCCTGATTCCAGGTGCTTAGCCTGTGACTGCCACCAGTCATCACCACTGCATCTGTGTGGGGAGTTTCTTTTGAAACTTCACAGCAGTCATGTACCGCTTAATATTTGTTTTAGTTAATTTAAATGATCTTAACAGACTATAATAAGTTTAGTCCTTAATATAGGTTGTCCTTTTTAAACTTTAAGGAGGTATATTTTGAAAAGTAACTGGCAGTGTACATTTTTAATACTTCAATTTAAATAAATTGTTATCCACCCTCCTCTGCATTGCATATGTTTGCACGGGAGAGGGTATTTTGCATTTGTAGCGGATGATGGGGTCTGCAGGAAAAAAAAGTGAAGGGAGTGGATGGGAATGGTCTTGTGTTAACCTTTTATAATAAGATGCTGCTTTGTCACTCAAGTGCATCACTTTCTTTCTAGACTAACAGGATAACTTAACTGAAAGCAGCTGACTTCAGAAAAAATGACACTTTACAGAAAACCTATTCTTTAAAGAGAGGAAACTTTGCTCCTCTGTCTCTGACCTGATTTGATCTGACTTAAAATACTTTTGCTTTGTTTGAGAAGCTTTCTTCAAAGATTAACTCCTCCACTCTCACCTGTCTAGCACAACCCCTTCCCATGTGCTCCAATGCAAACACCTGACATCCTGTTTTCCACCATACCCCCCCAAGAAATGAGATCGGCACCTTAGTGCATTGCCTTACAGAACCTTTCCTGGACTGTCTGAATGGCTTTCATGGATTATCCCTCTGGTCTCCAATTGGCTAAGACTCCACTGTAGTAGCCAACAACCTCATCCTCCTGTTCCCTTAGTGTAGAGCTCCTGATCCATTCCTTGTGCTTGGGCCCCATTGTGCTGGAGCTCTGCTCCCACCCCTGTACTCTGTTGGGTCTGTCGCAGCCCACAGCGCTCAGGGAAAACCCTATCATGGAGCATACCAGACTTCATGAAGCTGGGAAATAAAGCACCCCAGCCTCCACTTGTGGCTTAATTTGCCCAGCTGACTGGAAGGGCAACAGTCCGTATGCCATATTAGTGGGGCACCAGTGCCCAGCAGGGTGGCTGGGCCCAGAGGTTAGCACCAGGGACTGGGGGAGGAAGAACACAATAAGGCAAGGGGAAGAAAGCCTTTTCAGTGATTGCACCAGAGCCTGGGTGCTCTCAAGTTATCCCACTGCAAAAAGCCTGTGTGATCCGAGCTCAACAATCTCATCTTAGTTGGCTGCATTTGCTGTTTTTCCTGTCTGTTGCTCTGATACTGATCCTGCTTTTATGCTTCTCTTCCCACCACAGGATGGACAGAATGACAGAAGATGCACTGCGCCTTAACCTCTTAAAACGGAGCTTGGACCAAGCGGATGACCGGGATGATGTCCTGGCAAAGAGGTTGAAAATGGAAGGGCACGAGGCCATGGAGCGCCTCAAGATGCTGGCCCTGCTGAAGAGGAAGGATCTGTCAGGCCTCGAGGTGCCCCACGAGCTCCCCGTGAAGCAGGATGGTGTTAAAGTCTATGAAGAGAAGCTGAATGGCAACCTGAGGCCCCATGCAGATGGCAGGACTGCAGGGCGGCCCGGCAAGGAGAACATCAATGATGAGCCAGTGGATATGAGTGCAAGGAGAAGGTAGGCCACCAATCAATTGGCATTTGTCTTGATTACTTCTCAGCACAGATTCTCGTTGACTTTCCACTCAGACAGATATGAGGTCTGCAGTCAGGGGAATTAGAGCAGCATTTAGTGGAGCTGCTTGGGGATCTTCTCCGGCATCTGAATGTCTGCTTGTGTAATCCCTCCGGCAGGCTCAGCTATGAGGAGCAGTTGCTGTGCTTCCCACCAGAGGTTCTCTGTGAACATCGACAGTGTTCTCCCACTGCCAAGAAGCCTAGCTGCTGTTTTTGCTGTCCATGCTGCCCCCTTCAGTGCCCACATGGATTTTTGTGCCTTCACTGACAAATACGTATAGTAATATAAACTCTAGTAATAACATGGCTGACAGGGCCCGCCTGTCTTTGTGTTTAAAAGAAATCCCCACTCTATTTAGGCTTTGATTAGCTCCTATAAAAGTAACAACAAAAGTCCCCGTTAGCTGAAGGGAAAGTATGGTGTATGCACGGCCGATCAATCTTGACCCTAATGTTGGAGAAACTGGTGACTCTAGGAATATGAAGTAATTGTTCTCTTAGCAGAGTCTTAGGCTGCACGTGAAAAGCAATTGCCAGGTTATCGAGGCCGGGTGAGTTATGTCTGTTTTCGGGGGGAGGTTTGGTGCCTCTTCCAGCATATACTTACATCCTGTGCACATGCCCTCTGCCTGCATGTGGGCTCCAGCTATTGAATTCTCTTAATGCACCATCTCAGGTTGGGCTGGGGGAGTTTTTAGGAAATTGAAGATAGCATATCCACATGTTAGTGAACCTGTGAAGTAACAGAGGCACTATCACCTTTAATTCTTGGGGGAAGTGTTAATGGTTCTGATTTAATGATTGGTTAACCCACTGTTTGGCAAGTGTGGACTGAATAGAGTCTGATTTTAAAGAGTACTGTACTCAGACCTTCCTGTGGTGTGTTTTTGTTTCTTTTGAAGTTTTAACGCCCTTTATGTGGACAGTCCTTTGTTCTCGTTGTCACTTAACTGTGAACTCACTTTGATTCTTATGTGGATTGATGCTTGCTAGTCTAACACATCCATTGCTGGGTGTAGATGTCATAAAATAAAAATAAATTGGCGTGGTATGCAGGAGGGGCTTGGTTTGCAGCCAGAAACTGGTTGTTTGTGACTTGGAATGAAACTTCTTTGAAAGAGGCAGTACTCCTAAAAGCCAGGTTCTTTCCACATCTAGAATAACTGCAACCTGCTATGCTAGCAGCTTTTCCTTTCTCTTTACAGGCTAGCCAGATTTGAACCTCCTGATCGGCAGAATAGTTCTTTGCTCATGAACTAGCAGAATGGCTTCTTTAATGGAAATGTTTTGGATATAATCACAGGCAGAAGAACAAACAAGGAGTCCTGTGACACTTTTAAAGACTAACAAATCTATTTATTGCATGAGCTTTCATGGGAGAAAATCCCACTTTGAATTCCTTCGAATGGTTCCTTTAACAGTAAAGACGCCTCATTTGGTGAGGGGATGCATTCTGGCTAGCATTTGTTCTTCCTGTTCTGAGTTTAAAAACAACTGGATTGTGATTCAGCAAAACCCTGCCTGTGGTTTTCTGGGTATTTTTGTGTTTGGCTAAAGAGTCCCCTCTGGATTTAAGGAGGACTCCTTGATTCTTCAAAAGAGCTGGTGTTCAGGGAGGGGCAGTTTCACATGTATTCCAGCTCCCCTCTTCTACAGTATGTGCATGGTGCTAGAGTATTACAGAAATTAATGCTGTTAGACACTCATTTAACTGTCACATTCTGACTTGAAAAGAGTTTTGATTGGTGAGTATGCCTCAGATGCAAAATAGCAGGAGGGAGAAAGTTTTTCTAATGAACCAAAGGGGGGGGAGTAGCAGTGTTTAATCTAGTTCAGTAAAGCAAACGGAATCTGGTGGCACTTTTAAAGACTAGCAAATTTATTTATTGCATGAGCTTTTATGAGTGTAATCCCACTTTGTCAGATGCATAAAATAGAAGCTGTAGTATGTCAGGTGAATAAATAAATACAGAGAAGGGTAAGTAACAAGGTTAATTCAGTCTTTTTCAGCAAACCAAATAAGTTGTTTTGATTCAACAGTGTAGAACAACAGATGAGAAGCTGAGTACATTAAAAGAGGGGGAAAATCACCTTTGGTAATAAGTGTGCCATCCCAAATCCTTATTCAGACCTAGTCTAATAGTATCAGATTTTCATACGAATTCCAGCACTGCAGTTTGGAGTCTGGTTTAAAGTGTTTCTGTTGAAGCACTGTAACTTGTCATGTCTTCTACAGAATGTGCAATGAGGCTGAAGTGTTCCCTTTTATTTTTTTTAATGTAACCATTCTTGATACCTGACTTGTGTCCATTTATTCTTTGCTCAGAGACAGTTCAGTGTGGCCAGTGTATAAGGCAGAGGGGCATTGTTGGCACATGATGGTATGTATCACATTGGTAGATCGAGGGATGTGATAATTCCCCTTTATTCGACACTGGTCAGGCCGCATCTGGAGTATTGTGTCCAGTTTTGGGCTCCCCACTACAGAAAGGATGTGAACAAATTAGAAAGAGTCCAGCGGAGGACAACAAAAATGATTAGGGGGGTTGGGGAACATGACTTATGAGGAGAGACTGAAGGAACTAGGCTTATTTAGTCTACAGAAGAGAAGACTGAGAGGAGATTTGATAGCAACCTTCAACTACTTGAAGGGTTGCTCCAAAGAGGAGGGAGCTAGGCTGTTCTCGATGGTAACAGAGGACAGAACAAGGAGCAATGGTTTCAAATTACAGCTGGGGAGGCCAAGGTTGGATATTAGGAAAAACTTTCTCACTAGGAGGATGGTGAAGCATTGGAATAGGCTACCTAGAGAGGTGGTAGAATCTCCATCTTTGGAAACATTTACAGTCTGGTTAGACACAACCCTGGCTGGGGTGATTTAGTGGGAGTGGTCCTGCTTTTTAGCAGGGGGTTGGACTAGGTGACCTCGTGAGGTCCCTTCCAACCCTATTATTCTATGATTCTAGATGAGCAAGTGAATGAGCCCCAGATGGAGTGGCTGGTTTGGGTATATCCTATGATGGGTGTCACATGAGTAAATATGTAGGCAGAGTTGGCAGGTGGGTTTGTTGCAGGGATAGGTGCTGGTGAGTGTTTACTTAAGGTTTGGGGGCTATCTGTATAAAGTGGGATTACACCCATGAAAGCTCATGTGGTAAATAAATTTGGTAAAACAAACAAGGAGTCCTGTAGCACTTTAAAGACTAACCAATTTTATTTATCGCATGAGCTTTTGTGGGAGAAAACCCCACTTCCTCAGACACTTTGAAGATGGGGAGCTTACAGAATGGGGGGAAAATAAATGCAGGGAAGTGTAAATCATAGGATCAGGTCAGGTTGTAATATCAAATCAGAACCTTTGTTAAGATTCAAACACTGGGGAACAGCATATAGAGGAAGGTCAAATCACAAAAGCTCGTGATAAATTTGTTAGTCTTAAAAGTACCACAGGACTCCTTGTTTTTGCTTGTTTTCTCAGGGTTAAATAAGGACTATGGATTTTTTTTTCTCATTACAACAGGTTATTTGACTTCCCCTTCCTCTATATGCTGTTCCCCAGTGTTTGAATCTTAACAATGGCTCTGATTTGCTGTTACAACCTGACCTGATCCTATGACTTACACTTCCCTGCATTTATTTTCCTCCCATTCTGTAAACTCCCCATCTTCAAAGTGTCTGAGGAAGTGGGATTTTCTCCCACGAAAAGTCATGCAATAAATAAATTTGTTAGTCTTTAAAAGTGCCATAGGACTCCTTGTTTGTTTTTTGCTGACCTAGACTAATGGGGCTACCCCTTTGGAACTCATAAATTTGTTAGTCTTTAAAAGTGCAACAGGACTCCTTTTTTGTGATTTTTGTTTTTGTTTTTTTTCCTAATGTACCTTTGCCTGGATTACTTCATTTTGACTAGCAAGTGCCCATCATGAGTTTTCAGTCTATTCAGTTGCTTTTGCCATTGATTTTGTTTCCTTTGTTTATCACAAAGAATCTATATTTAGGGAGAAGTGGAAACGTATCAATCACTGTAGAATCTTGTTCCGTGTTAGTCTATTGTAGAAAGACAACAGAGTCCTGTGGCACTTTTATCCTATGACTTACACTTCCCTGCATTTATTTTCCTCCCATTCTGTAAGCTCCCCATCTTCAAAGCGTCTGACGAAGTGGGATCTTCTCCCACGAAAGCTCATGCGATAAATAAATCTGTTAGTCTTTAAAAGTGCCACAGGACTCTGTTGTCTTTGTAGAATCTTGGTGATTGCTATAGAGATTTTCCTGTACAAGAAACACCCTTTGATGGAGCAGAGGTCTCCCTTTGTTTCAGTTCCTACCACTTCAGGCACACCCCAGGGATCCCACCAATTCTTATTGTCTGATTTAAGGGGTGAGACTTGTAGACACTGGGCTTGGCCGCTCTGTGGCACAGGCAGGTACCACATCACTCTGAGCTGTGACATTTCCATTAGCCAGTTCGTTCACTCAGGGTTCATATTGTTTCTTTATCATTTTGGAGCAGAGACCGCATGGCCCAATGGACGGGGAGCCAGGAATCGGGAGTTCTCATCTCAACTCTTTGACCAATTTGCCCTGCAGTTTGTGATACCGTTGGAGGCCTGTAGTGTTCAGAGGATTGTTTTCTCCTTTGGGGTTCACGTTTTGAATGTACAATTGTCACTGTGGGGTGGGGGAAGGAATCCAATTGATACTGAGTAGTTGGCCAAGTGCCAGAGTTGTCTCTTTAAGAAATGTTTATCAAAGATGTGTGCTTCCAAAAGTTGGAGTGGGAGAGAACCATAAAAAGAAAGGCTGGCTTCAGATGTAAACACTGATAAATCAAACAGAACCGACCCTAAATAAAAGGGGAGAAAATATTCCAAAAATTTCAAGCATAATTTAAGAAGAAACAGACTCTATAGCAATAGAAATATGCTTGCTATTCAATTTCCTTGTCCTGTTGAAAAGACCAAGGGCTGACTTCTGCTTCATATACCTCTTCCTGTCTCTTTGTCCAATGCAGCTTCTCTTCCAGTAGTTTTGTCGCAATTCCACTCTTGTCTCGACAAAAGTAAATAAAACACTCTCGACATATTTAGTGATTTTTTTTAAATTATTTTTTACGGATTGCTGAGTTTTCCCCTGTCTGGCTTTGACGTTGATTTTTGACAATGGAATGTAAATAAAATGCACCAGCTACATATGAGTGTTTGTCCAAAATAATTGCAAAAAATCACATCCGTGGTCTGAATTTAGGAAAATCTCAAAGGAGCCAAAGGAGAGTGCTTTTTAATCAACTGGTGTGTACCTCTGTGGAAAGGGGAGGCCAAGGTTATGAGGAGTTAAAGCTCCTGGAGGAAGCAAAGCAACTGAAGTTAATGAGAGAGACTACAGGAATGATGGAGGCTCTTGATGAGGAAAGCAGTAATCCAGGGGTCGGCAACCTATGCTGGCCCCTGTTGCCAGCCCCGCCCCCCACACCCTCAAAGGTGCCAGGGGCGGGGCCAGGGACTCCATGTGTGTGTGTGGGGGGCGGAGTGGCGGGGTACCCAGACTGGGCCACACCGGCCCCTGAGCCCCGCGCCGCCCCCCAAACCCTGAGCTGGGCTGGCCAGGCCCCCGAGCGGGGCCGCACCGGGCCCCCCCTGAACCCCACACTGGCCCTTGTGCTAGGCTGACCAGGCCTCAGAGCCGGGCCAAGAGCTGGGCCACGCCAGCCCTGGAGCCAGGCCACGCCGGAGCCCCGAGCCGGACCGTGCCGCTCCTCCGAACCCCCCACCCCCCCCCCCCCCCCCCCCGAGTCACACGCCGGCCCCCATGCCGAGCTGGCCAAGCCCCAGAGCCGGGCCATGCCAGGCCCCTCAAGTGCCGTGCTGGCCCCCCTGATCCCTGCACCGGGCCACGCTGGCACCCCTGAGCTGGGCTTGCCAGGCCCCCAAGCCGGCCCCAGATCTGGGTCACTCCGGCCCCCGCCCCCAGCCCCATACCGGCCCCTGAACCCCGCGCCAGGATGCACTGGCCCCTGCCCCTGAGCCGGCCCCTGGGCCGTGCTGAGCTGAGCTTCTGACCAGAGGCTCCACCCCTGCCCCACAGCACTTACATTGCTGTGGAGTCAAGGTCCCGGGGACTGGAGCCTCCACCCCCGACAGGACGGAGTGGGGAAATACAGCCAGGGAGCCTGGAGCTGCAGCATGCAGCTTTTATTGCCCTAGGCCATTTGGGGGGGGCCAGCAGGGGGAGCCTGAGCAGGGCCGCGTGCTGCTCAGGATTGGCCTGTGTGCCAAGTTTGGCATGCGTGCCGGGGGTTGCAGACCCCTGCAGTAACCTCTTGTGTCAAACTCATTGTTTGAACAGTCTTTTTAACGGGTTCCCTCATCTGAACACTGAGCATCTTCAGTATAGGCACAAAGGTGTCTGAAAGCCAGTCTATCTGTGAACTCCCATGGACAGAACAAGGGGTGTGAATTAAAATCTGTTTATAATGCTGCAAAGGCTGGGGGGAGGGGGAGAAGTAATTGTTACTGGCTTTAACCGCTTTGTTCCAAAAGAAAAGCATCCTCTCTGACTACCATCCAAATAACTAAATTGGTTTTGGGTAATCCGTTTAGGTAAAGTGGCGCAAGTTTGTATATAGATGAGTTTGATGATCAAGAGCCAGGATAGGCCATGTTGGGGAAACTGAGAACTAGCCTAGATATTAGATGTTGGTACTTGGCATCTCAACTCTCTTTACTGCTTCTTATTTTTAGCCTCAGACATCCCACATATGCATAAAAGTCTCCCAATCACAAATAGGTCAAAGGACTTATTTACATTCAAAGTTATTTAGGTTAGGGTAGGGTGCAACTTCAAAGTGCAATAGCTACTCCTCAATAATTTTGTGTGTGGATGTTCTCATTCCAGAACAAGAGTGCCTTGTTATGCTTTAGCTTAATCCACTCAGAGTATGTGTTGGTAAAAAAGCAGGAGAAACAACAGAGAAGGCACAGACAGCAACAGAAGAGAAAGAGAGAACGCACGTGCTTTTGGGTCAAGTGCTGTCTGAAAGGCATGGAAAATAGTTGCTTTACTCACATCTCCCATGTCAAAATAGATTTAAGCTAAAATGGAACAAGGTCCTCTTATACCGGATATAAGCTTCCGCACATGAAGCTCTCTCGGAATAGCTCCCTGAATAGGCAAGCCCTAATACCCAGTTTCCCAATAATGTGGCAGTAGATACGTTTGGAAGCTGGTAGCCCTTTCCAGCAGGGTTCCACTACATGAAACAGATGTCATGCGTAACTGCTGCGTCAAAGAACAACTGCCTCAGCTGGCTAACTGTGAAGCTCTTTGGTACAGGCCCATCTGCCTGGAACAGATCGCAGCCACCATATGCCTCTAGGATGTTTGGGGCCCGATTTGCTAATTGTGCTAATAGGGTAGACAGTAAATCACACTCATAAGGCAAGTTGAAATTGTCACTTGAGTTGTCAATAAGCAAAGAATTCTAGCTCCAAGGTGCGCCCCTGAGGCTCCCTTCAATAGATGGGAATCACAGATAAGCCATCTGCAGTAGATCTGCTCAAACATTAGGCACAAGCAGGTTGCTGGAACAGTCCAACCCAGATTTCAGTGCAGTGTTTGTGCGTAAGGTTTTGAACATGAGCCTCATTATTAACTAAGTGATGTGGGTGAGCACATAGTAATGTGGAGCCAAATCATCACAAATGCATCCTCCCTCTTAATTCTGTGAGGCCTTCCGGCTACAGTGGCCCATAGTCCTGTGCCTGCCTGTGGTACCAGTTTGTATTGTGTTGTACTATAGACACTCAGGTTTGTAATGCTTGGCATTGATATAGAGCTTTGCCTTTCACCCACTGAGAGGTAGAGATTTCACTCTACAGATGGGGAAACTGAGACCACAGAGAGAGTGCTTGGATCCTGGTCCTGTGATTAAGCTACACGGTCTTTTTATGCTGGGATGAGTATTTGGTTCTTCTGAACACCCTTCTGTTGTACAGTGAGGTGTGCATATCAGACTGTCTGCAGGTAATGACCCACAGAGTACTGATTGCCAGCATGATTTTAAACAAGGAGTTCTGTGGCACTTTTAAAGACTAACAAATGTATTCATTGCATGAGCTTTTGTGGGAGAAAATCCCACTTCATCAGATGCTCTGAAGCTTGTTAGTCTTTAAATAAATGTTAGTCTTTTTAAAAGTGCCACAGGACTCCTTGTTTGTTTTGCTGACCTAGACTAACACGGCTACCCCTCTGGAACATGATTTTAGAGTCCTTAAAATTTTACATAGTAACGGACTAGTGCTTGCAGGGTCAGCAGATTGCTTGCATGGCTCTGGTTTTGATTTTTAAGTAGCAGGTGATGGGAGTATTTCTCTAGATACAGCCATCCACAAGCTGGGAATCACAATTTCACTTTGTCATTTAACAAATTAGACTCTGGTCAGTAGGACTGCTGTGTATGCAGGAGCCTGTCTTCATAGTACCCAGCAACTGGCTTTTCTCTTTGTCGCAGCTAGGGATCAGTCTGACACAGTCTGAGCTGGCTGTTGTGTTGCAAACACTAGCATCCTTATTTTGCTTGGCAGGAATTGCAAAGTCATGCAGGAGTGAGACCAGAATGCAAACCTTGTAGTATCCCCACAGCGGCTTGAAGGAAAGCGAGTCTGCCCCTCAGGCAGAAATGCTGAGAGGGTGATGCCCCAATTCTTTTACACGGGTTTGCAGGTAGCGCTGATCCCCTTCCATTTCCCTGATGCCTGGATCACTTATTTTTTTCTGGAGACTGTTATCTGAGGCAAGTGGTACAGTCCCTGGAGATGTGTTTTTTTTTTTAATGCCTCTTCCTCCTAACCTTTGCCCTTCTGCCATTCTATTTTCCCATGCATCTAAGGTGAACAGATCATCCCCTGACAGTACTCCTGCTGGTGCTCTTTGTAAAATAAGACATCCCCCAAAAACTAACTTTAAAATCAAATTTGAACAATATGTGCAGCACTTTTTCAGCATGTCCCCCCCCCCCCCCCCCCGTATGTGTTCCATCAATATATTCCAAGCCCAAAAGTGTTCCATGGCCAAATTAGTTTGGGGAATGCTGCTTTAGAGCATTCTTGTGAACTTTGTGTACAGGCCTCTGTGAGCCGAATGGCCTGTCTGAAATCAAAGGCTGCAGAGCAGTCAGGTCTAGGAATTCATTCTGGCTTAACCTGATTGTTTTTCTGGGTTTCACCAGCTAAAACTTTCAGATAAACCAATGTGCATCCCCACCTCAGTCATGACAGTGGATTCCAAATGAAGTCCCAAGTGTTAAGTCTGTCTGCCACTCACTGCTCAGGGGGCCTGACGCTGAGGGTGCTCTTCACTGTTTAGCATCTTGACTTTTGTGGCATTTTCACACGTCTCTCCAAGCTCCATTACATGAAATTGGTGACACTGAAGTGTAACCTCCTTATTCCAGATGATGTCACAATGAATGTAACCGTGCCTGGTTACCACTGGATTATAGCATTGATTTCCTAGTGACAGTAGCTGTTCTTCCTTTGCTATCGGTTTCCAGATCCCAGTTCAACTGAGCCTTTTGATTGGAGTGGAATATTTCCATCTAGCTTTTCCTTTATGGCCTTTTCCAAACATGTGTATGGATATAGGCTTGGGGTATTTACATGTGTCCTAAACTTTGAGCACTTCCCCTAAATCATCTCGAGCATCATGTGAGTTGCGGTGACTTTATGCTATCTCTGCATAACAAACCAAGGTGTCTGGAGTTATGCTTGTCTATGCGCTCTTAATCTATACTCAGGGTCTCAGCACCTAATTAGTTGTCATTTTCCTGTTTGGTTAATATTTAACTCTTTAATACCAGCATGTACAGATCTGTCTCTGACATGGACTTGTATGTTTACCTTTTAATATAGAGAAACCTACTAGTGAAGGAAGCATTTTGAGTAAACCCTTTTCTTAAATGTAAATGTTTGTGATCAGAGAGCAGGTCTTTGAAGCCAGTGGTTTATGCTGCTTCCCTGTGCAGCTCTACAGAGAAATGTAAAACTCTAATGTTCTGTCTGGTGTGGGGGTGTTCCAGGCACAGGATTTCTAAATGTGTCTATGTTCAGGACAGTCTTGGTGTTCAACTTTCTCCTTTCCCTTCTGTTGTGCAGTGACCAGGACAGGGGTCGATTAACCCCCTCGCCAGATATTATTGTCCTTTCTGATAATGAGGCATCAAGTCCACGTTCCAGCTCTCGCATGGAAGAAAGACTTAAGGCAGCAAATCTTGAAATGTTTAAGGTAAGGAGCAATCAACCTGCTAACTGGACTCTGTTGCAGTAGAGTCCTACCATTGAGAAGGGGAACACAGGTCTTAAAACTCTTAACACAAGCTGCAGCAGAATAGCAGACAATAGAGTGATATTGTTGCTGATGTCCCAGCCCACCCCAAGACCCCACCCCCTTAGTTCTGGTTTAGTACAGCACAAACTAACTTACCATGGGAGAGGCAGGTTGTTTGACACTTGCTTACAGTCTCTTGTTACTCAAGGGTGGCAGCAGCTGTTAGCAGTGCAAATCCTGAGTGATTCTCTGTGCAGGGTAAAGGTATAGAGGAGCGACAGCAGCTTATCAAACAACTCCGGGATGAGCTGCGACTGGAAGAAGCCAGACTGGTGTTGCTGAAGAAGCTGAGGCAAAGTCAACTGCAGAAGGAGAACGTGGTACAGAAGGTGAAGTTCTGTGAGATGGGTGGGTGCGCTGAACTTGTCTTCAGTCAGGCTGGTGGGAGTCCCTTTAGGGGTACATGTTAAGGCCAAATATGTCTGTTGGGACAGATGTTCATGTTGGAGTTAGCCCTGATTTCATGCTGGCTTATCTTTGGTGCCTGTTCCAGAGTCTGGGCATACTGGTTTTTGTGGTGTATCCTGTTCATTGAGGCCTGCAGAAGACAGATGTAGCTAGCTCTGAAGTTTATGCCTTTTCTCTCAAAAGTGCTCTGCAGTGATGGCAGTGTTTTATCTCTTGTTCTAGACTCCAGTTGTACAGAATGCTGCATCTATTGTCCAGCCATCTCCTGCCCATGTGGGACAGCAGGGACTGTCCAAGCTTCCCTCCAGGCCTGGAGCTCAGGGGGTTGAGCCTCAGAATTTAAGAACATTACAGGTAATCGTCATTGAGACAACATACTCCTCTGTCAGTGACATCAGAGCCTTTCCAAGTGCAGCATTAAAACCCTGCTTCTTCAGAGTTGGAATCTTCTTTGCAAATAATTTTGGTCTATATTGCGAATGAGATGGTTTTTCCAGTAAACAAACACTGTCACATCTTGACCGTGGGAATAGAACTACCTTTTGTTCTGTGTGTATGGCCACAAAACTGTGGAAACAAATGCAGCGTCAGACGAGATAACTAGACTAGATGGTGGTGTCTGTCTTGTCTTTTCTTCTTGAAAGATGCTCTGGAAGCTAATTTTTCTCTTCTGGGTATGTTGTGGCCCTGGCAAATTTTCCTCTTTCCAATGTTGCAATGAAAGGGCTGTCTGCATGTTACTCTCCCGTTTCAAAGCTGGATGCTTTTCACTAAAGGGGTGTGTGGATTAAAAAAATCAAATTGTTTGGGGATCCTATGGGTTGAAAAGGCTAGGACAGTGCAAGGGGTTGATGTTGATGTTACTGAAGAAGGCTGGATTCAGACATTGCTTGGTGGTATCACATAGTGAGCGGCAAGTTTCTCAGATATGAGTTGCTGACATAGACTACTGAAAGAAATCCACTAAGCGTGTGTTTAGGAACAGTGATGGCTGCTCAGTAGAACTTGGCCCTGAGACAATGCAGCATGCCTGGAGAATATGGGTGAAGGAAAACACAAACAAAACATCAAACTGGAAGAACTGTTTCCCAACGAGGGTAAATGTAGGCAGAGCTGGATGCTGTTTAACAAAAATACCTTCATGTATGCTTACTGGAAAAATGCTAATCCGAGATGTCACACATTGTTTACTGTGGAGATAAACAAAAAGCCAGCAGTATGAGCTCATTAGAACAAGGCTTCTAAGAGTGCGCAAGGAGCAGGACAGGTATTATGGATTTTTTTTCCTGGCATGCCACCCAGCTCTGCTGTAAGGCCCAGTGTTCCTCTGCCATCTTGAAGAACTCCCTCCAGAAATGTCTCTTCACTAGCAGGTAACTTCAAATTAATCCCCTCTGCTTTGACTGTCATGGGAAATCTCCAGTACAGATCACACAGCCATCCCTTTTTTTTGTGAAGCAGAGCAATATGTGGTGATGGGCATTACTTAAAAATCTTGACAGACTTCTGCTAACCAGCTCAAAGCATCTATTACAAAAATGTCTCAAACAAAGTTCTTGCAGTAACTATAAATCAAAAACGGCTGCAGATCAGCCTCCTGAATTACCCCTTGCCTGCCTCTCACTGCTGCTGTGGGCTGGTGTATTTTCTTGCTTTGGGGAATCTGCACAGCATGCAGTTGGGTTGACATGGTCCCACTCGGAGGCGGCTTTTGGGGTAGGCGAAGCAGGCGCACACCTAGGGCCCCGAGCTGCAAGGGGCCCCATTGCCTACCCCAAAAGTCACATCTGCCTTGGTCCGCAGCAGGAGGAGAAGCTGGCCCAAGGGGCCAGGGCCGTGTAAGGCGAGACAGGATCATAGAGGGGGCCCTGAAGGCCTATTGTGGGCCTATAGGGGGCCCCACAATGGGCCTTCGCCTAGGGCCCCCAGTAGCCAAAGGCTACCTCTGGTCCCACTCATCTACAGTAGACGGACAGTGCCCGTGGAGGAGTCTGAGCCTCCGTGACTTGCAATGGAAAGCAAGGCTAGTGCATTACACTGTGCCTTGTCTGTTTACTCAACAAGCGTGGTTTTCACTTCTTCTCAGCTATGTTTACAAGCTTATTACATAGTGTAGGGGGGAAGTCTTGGTAATGCAACCTCACAGCAGCACTCCAGCAAAGCATGGCCGAGACGCAATGAGAGAGCCCATCTCGTGCATCATAGGGGGCATCAATTAGAGAGGTTCAACTGTCTTAGTGCCTGCAGCTTTCTCACCGGTTCTGGTTCAAGATTTTCTCTAAATCTCACTGATCAGTTTCTCCTCCTTTTAGCCACCCTTGTGTTTGTGGCATGTGTTTCCTTGCAGTGTTAATGATTGTGGGGTCAAGCCTATTGTGACTTCACAGCAGGTTCAGGCTGGTAAAGGAAATGGGCTTTACAGAAAAAGGAAACACGGTTTATGCACTTTGTGGAGGTTTTCTTCTTTGTGAAATGAGAAACTTGTGGAACAGTAGATTGATTGGGGGTTTTTATAAATAAGAAACTCATCCCTTTAATACATACCCAGTTTCCTGTTTGAACGCTGCCATGGCCCCCAGAAGTGTTGAGAACTCATTCTGGACACTGCATGTGACCTCTGGCCGAGAAAACCAGCATGCTGACCCTTGGGGTGGTTCAATCTGTACTATTAGTTCAGGGGTTTGATAGCAGGCTCCTGCTGATCATGGTGGATTAAGATATTTTTTTCTGAACTCCGCTAGCCAACCATGCTAGCCCATGCTTCCCAGAAAAAAAGTCTATTGGACGTTATTTTATTGTACTGACATCACCGACAAAATCTCTTCTGTTTGCTGTATCTTTTATTTTAAACGCAGGCATGTTTTTTGCCATAGCAGAGTGGATTCTGATACCTGACTATAGTAGTCTCCATGTAGCTGGCAAACTACCTACTTCTTTTTTTCAACTTGCACCTTTATACATGGATCACACCAGCTCAGTCAATTAACAGCGGGGTAGGGGTGGGGTGGGGGGAGAAGAACAGACTGAACCCTTGGTTTCACAGAAATCTTCCATTTCCACCAGAGTTAGATAAGGCTGACCCTGTTTCCAGAGAGCATCACTTAATTCCTTGGAAGTGACAACTGACCTTAGATCATAATCTCCTGTTCTTGATTCAGCTGAAATCTGTTTCCTCACCTGTGAGGCTAATGTGTTAACTTTATCGCAGACCCTGCTCCAGTCAAAGCAAAACCCAAGTTATGTAAAATACGCAAAGCAATTAAAGGGAAAGCTGGATTAACTGACTGAGAGAAAACTTTAAAAGTGGGCCATGTTAGAGGTTAATTTGAGTTAACATTTACACCTATTTGTATTTTACCCATTCTCTTAAAAATCCCAGTTTGCCTGACATCCTCTCTTTTTTCCTGGACAGGGTCACAGTGTCATTAGGTCTGCCGCAAACACGACCCTTCCCCATATGCTTATGTCACAGCGTGTGATTGCTCCAAACCCTGCTCAGTTACAAGGGCAGCGTGTTCCTCCGAAGCCTGGCCTCATCCGCACAACTACTCCAAGCATGAATCCAGCCATCAACTACCAGCCGGTGAGTTGCTTCTTTCTTCTACTTGAATTGGAGTCAGTGTGATGGAAGTCAGATGGGAAATGACAGCTGTATGTTTATGCATTTGCATGATTCAAAATTCTTGGAGAAGAGCAGGGTTCAAGGTGAAGACCCAAAGTGAAACCACTAGACAGAAACATGTCTGAAGCAAAGGCATAAATCCTTAACCTTTGTGAAAAGCAGACAGGTGAACATGAGAGTGGCCATACTGGGTCAGACCAATACTGGCCCTTGCCAGGTGTTTGAGAGGGAGAGAACAGAGCAGGACAATTATCGCATGATCCATCCTCTGGTGTCCAGTGCCAGTTTCTGGCAGCCTGAGGTTGTGGGGCATCCAGGGGTTGTCTCCCTGGCCATCTTGACAAATATCCATTGATGTATGTGTTCTCCATGAACTTGTCTAATTCTTTTTTTAACCCAGTTACACTTTTGGGCTTTCTAACATCCCCTGACAATGAGTTCCACAGGTTGGCTGTATGTTGTGTGAACAAATGCTTCCTTTCTTTGTTTTAAATCTGCTAACTATTAATTTCTTTGGTTGACCCCTGGTTCTTGTGTTATGTGACAGGGCAAATAATACTTTTCTGCACACCATTCAAGATTTTATAGACCTCTAGCATATCTCCCCTTAGTCAGCTTTTTTCTAAAATGAATAATCCCGATCTTTTTATGTCTGCTAATATGGAGGCTGTTCCATACCCCTGTTCATTTTTGTTGGCCTTCTGTGCACTTTTTCTAATTCTAATATCTCTTTTGAGGTGGAGTGACCAGTACTGGAAGCAATATTCAAAGTGTGGATATATCATAGATTTGTATAGAGACATTATGATATTTTCTGTCTTATCCATCCCTTTCCCAGTGGTTCCTAACATTGGTAGCTTTTTTGTCTGCCATTGCTTATTGAGTGTATGTTTTCAGAGCACTATTAAGGATGACACAAATTTTTCTTGAGTGATAACAGCTCATGTAGATCTCATCTTGTGGGGGGGGCGGCGTTGGATTGTTTCCCAGTGTGCCGTGCTTTGCTTTTATCAACATGGAATTTCAAACGCTTTTTGTTGCCCAGTCACCCAGTCTTGGGATACCGCTTTATAAGTCCCTCCACTCCGCTGTGAACTTAACTCTAATTCTCTTCGGTCTGCAAATTTTGCCACTTCACTGTTTGCTTTTTCCAGGTCACTTACGAATATGTTTAACAGCTCAGTTTACCCCTCTCCATTGTGAAATCTGACCATTTATTCTTAACTTTTTTTTTTTTCCCCCCTATCTCTTAACCAGTTACTGGTCCAGGAGAGGACCTTCCTGCTTACCCTATGATTACTTACTTTGTTTAAGAGCCTTTGGTGAGGGAGCTTGTCAAAGACTTTCTGAAAGTCCAGGTACACTATATCCACTGGATCAGCCATGTCCTCATATTTGTTGATGCCCTCAGAGAATTCCAATAGAGTGGTGAGGCATGATTTCCCTTACAAAAGCCATTGACTCTTCTCCAACAAATCATGTTCATCAATGTGTCTGATGATTGTTTTTTTGCCTGGTACTGAAGTTAGGCTTATTGGCATTAATTGGCAGGATCATCTCTGGAACCCTTTTTTAAACCAGAGGGGATCAGGAGTAGCCTGAAGATCATCAAACAGTCCTTGAAGTCTGTACATTTCTGGCCCTCCTACTGCATTTGCCCTAGATCAGGATGCACAGGGCTGTTTTTAGAAAACTGACCATTAAGGTTGAAAGTGGATAATACAGCCTGGTACTTTCATAGACATGGAGGGCTGGGATGGACCTCAAGGCTTCACTAGATACGCCCTTGCAGTTTGACAATGAACCATTGGTAACTACTCTGAGAACAAGTTTCAAGGTGGTCCGGTAATGCACCCATCTTAGGGTAACTTCCTCTAACCACATTTCACTAGTGTGCTTCTGAGACTGTTGTATGAGACTGTGTCAAAAGCCTTACTGAAATCTAGATTTGACTGCACAAGTCTTCAATGTCGTCTGAAGATCTAGAAATCAGACTTCTGGTGAAACTCCCCCACAGCTGATGGAGAAGCCAGGCACTCGGAGACCTTGCTGGGCATGGTTGTCACCTTAGTACAATTGCTTTGCTTGTTGTAACTCAGATGCTGTCCTGATGTGTACGTTCAAAGCCATGAGCAATGTTGTCTGGACCTGCCAGTGACTTGGCCGAAACTAATTCAAAGACATTAAAGACCAAGATGGTGATGCTTTGGCAGCACAATGCTCTGACCAGCTGAAAAGTGGAGATGCTGGATAGCACGGCGAATGCCTCATCATGTGGCGTGCACTAGGGCATGTTTCTTTTGTAGTTTAAGGCCCAGAACAGACCATTGGATCATCTGGTCTGACCACCTGCATGTCACAGGCTATCAAATTCCTTCCCATCACCTCTGTATTGAGTGATTTGGCTAAGCCTGTTTTACCGAAGAATATATAGTTTGAAGAGCTTTTCGGAACCCAGTGTTTTCTCCCCATGAAGGTATCTAAATACTGTAATCAAGTAGCCTCTCAACCAGTTCATAAGGCTAACAGTTTGAGCTCTTTAAGTTTCTCAGAGGCATTTTGTCTAGTTTTTAAACAATTTTTGTGACACTTCTCTGCACCCTCTCCAGCCTTTTTCATCCTTTTTAAAATTGGACAGAACTGGATGTCTAATTTTTTCCTCTGTCAATTTCATTCATAATTTTCCTCATTTGGGGGAAATTAGCTCTTCTGAAGCACCAAATACATATTCTGTTATTGGCTCAGGCTGTCTTTTGTTTGCCCATATTGAACTGTTCAATGCTATGCAATGGGAAAGCTCCTTGGGGAGGGGAAGACTGGCAGCTGAGACCTCTGAGTGCACTTGGGTTGCAGGCATGGATCTGGCCTCATGCATGAAGTGGTTCTGAATATGGTACCTGCTGGACAGCAGAGTGTGCTGTGATGTTTGTTGTTAAGGCCATGGGCCAAAGGACTTGGGAGCTGAGAACCCAAGTGAATGGAGGATCCAGAGGAGAGTTGCTGGAAATGAAAGAGAAAGGGGTTGGCATATTCTAAGCACTGGTGTGGGAGGAGATGTGCCCTATTTGGCAGTGGAGTGGCTTGGCACCTGCCAGATCAGTGAAGCAAAGGTGGAGGAGCACAAGTTGGTGGCGAGCAGTGGTGCCAGCCGGGCAGTCACAGACCGCAGTGCTTCCCACATACCATAAGGGTGGCATAGGCGCCTGGGTGCAGGGATTGAGTTTCTGTTCATGCAGTCAGGTTTAGACCAGTGGATGGTACAGAAGCATATTTTTGATGCAGATTTAATTCCTACAGCGATGGCTCCTCTCGGGCATTGGTGATGTTGCTGGGACCCAGTTCACTCCTTTTGCAGTGTCTGCAGTTTTTAAGATGGAGCCTTCCCTAACTTCAGCAGGTTCTCTTTGAAGAGCCGTAAGAGGGTACGGTGTGGTCCTAAGGCCTGTCAGTCAGAATGTGCTGTCCCGTCTTTGCCTGGTCGTCAGACACCCTCAGCTGACCCTCTTCTCCCTCCCCAGCAGTCAGGTTCTTCAGTTCCTTGCCAGCGTACGACCTCTTCAGCCATCTACATGAACCTTGCCTCTCACATCCAGCCTGGGACAGTGAACAGGGTGTCATCCCCACTCCCCAGCCCCAGCGCTCTGAATGATGCCGCCAATTCCCAGGCAGCTGCCAAGCTCGCCCTGCGCAAGCAACTGGAAAAAACGCTGCTGGAGATTCCGCCCCCGAAGCCACCTGCGCCTTTGCTTCACTTCCTGCCCAGTGCAGCCAACAGCGAGTTCATCTACATGGTGGGGCTGGAGGAGGTGGTACAGAGTGTGATTGACAGTCAAGGTGAGTTACAAGGCAGCATGTGCCCCTGGAGTAAGGGGGCTACTGTGAAGGCAGCAGAGCTCCTCGTCCTGAGAGTCAGGACTCCTGGGTTGTAGTCTTAGGTTGGTAGCTTTGGCCTAGTCACTTCCCCTCAGTGGTTTTTCTTTAAAATGGGCTCATGCGGACCTTCAGCAAGCACTTGGCTTACAGTGACTACACAGAGCTGGTAGCCAGGTTCTCTGCCCTAAGCTTTCCACCTGCAAAGCAGGAGCAGTGCTTGGCTGCCTGCCCACGGGCTGTACGTGGCATTGCAGTGCTCAGGTCCGTGGTACCGCACCAATGGCAGCGAGCAGGGGAGAGGCTGAGGCACTGCCCTTGTGTGTACACACGTACAGCATGGTCTGTGAAAGTAGTGTGTGAGAGCAGACTGCCGATTGGCTAATAAATATCTGACTGGATCCCTGCTCACTTTGCCCCATGTCGTGTGATATCCTGGGGTAGATGGGAAAAGGGGAGACTTTAAAGAATTCTTCCTCCCCTTTACTTGGTGTGGGGGGGACCCAAAACAAACCTCTGTAGTTCAGATGCATAATGGCTTGAGCATCTCTTCTCTGCCACTGAAATTGCCCAGGGATCCGTGTCTAGCCCGCTATTCCCATTCCTGTGGAATTGGACTTGGAATCTCAGTCTTTCAAAGCACCTCCTTCTGAAATATTTGTTTTATAAGAGCCTCACCCTGATTTTGGTGCTCTGTCTGTTACCATGGGAACAGGAAGAGTAGCCAGAAGCAGAGTTGTAAGAACTCTGTTATGTAAATCCCTCTGCGGAGTTCTTAGGCGAGATGCAATCTGTCCCTGAAAAGGGGGAGCGAAGACTGTCCTTAAGGCACCTGGCTAGGACCATGGTTCCTTTGCAGGGTGGTGCTGTTTGCATGAGGGACTATCAGCTTCTGATGATGATTCTTTAAAATCATCCCTCATTGCAGGCTTTTGCCCAGCTGAACCCTGCAGGTGCCAGTGTCTGCCTTGCTCGGAACCGGGCAGTCCAACTGCTGGTTTTAAAGCCATTGGCTGGCAGCTCCCTCTTAGAGCCTTGGGAGGTCGCTCCCTAGAGCCTGGGAAGGAGAGAAGACCGGAACCTTGTGCTTAGCTACCCAGCGAGGACCTGTACTCACACTGGCCTAAGCATGTTTTTATGGCAAGACTCGGCCCAAGTGGGCACTCTAGGGGAATGCTCACGGGTTTTGAGTGCTGAGATAACATGCTGGGTGTGCCTGACATACACTTCCCCAAGTCCTAACAAAGCAAAGGGTTTGGGTTTTTCCTGTCTTCCCCACCCATCCGTCATGGCAGGAGAAGGGGTGGGGAGGTTAAGAACACAAAGATGATCATACTGGGTCAGACCAATGATCCATCTAGCCCAGTGTCCTGTCTTCCCACAGTGGCCAATGCCAGGTGCTTCAGGTAATGAACAGAGCAGGTGATTGGGGGAGTCGGTGCCATCCCATTAATCCCTGTTCTTGGTGTCTAGGCAAAGGCTGTGCTTCCCTCCTGCGCGTGGAGC
The DNA here is from genome assembly GCA_007922175.1 of Pelusios castaneus. Classification (NCBI taxonomy): domain Eukaryota; kingdom Metazoa; phylum Chordata; order Testudines; family Pelomedusidae; genus Pelusios; species Pelusios castaneus. The sequence goes on along the minus strand of ML685848.1, from coordinate 616,923 downwards.
CCTTTGTCTGCGCTCAGTGCCGCACTGACTTCACCCCGCACTGGAAGCAGGAGAAGAACGGCAAGATCCTGTGTGAACAGTGCATGACCTCCAATCAGAAGAAGGCGTTGAAGGCGGAGCACACCAATCGACTGAAGAACGCCTTCGTGAAAGCTTTGCAGCAGGAGCAGGCAAGTTCCAGACTCTGCTTCTCCCTTCCCTCTGCACCTCCTGGCTCTATTTCAGGGCAGCAGTGCGTGGTTTGCGATGTGTGTGGAGGAAACCATGTTCCCTGAGGGGTGCCCATCTCAGTGCAGTACTTAAAGCTTAAGAAAAGTCAGCGCTAGGTATCTCTAAATACCCCTCCTGCCGTGAATGGAGTATTAACTGAGGTGTTACTCATTTTCCTTTGCATAACTTTCCTCAGTGGGTTTATAACTCACTTGCTACATGGACAGTGGGAGCCAGAGTGGACTGGAAACTGGGAATCAGGGTGACTGGCTTCTGTTCCGAGTCCGCCACTGACTTTCTGAAAACCTGCAGAAGTGGCTTAACCTCTCAGTGCCTGTTTGCTCAGCGGTCACATGGGGATATTTGCCTGTGTCGGCACTTGATGTTTGCAGAGAGCTTTGAGATCATGCCGGGAGCGTAGGAATGATTCTGAATGAACAGCATGTAACTTTTAAGATGTATGAATGACCGGCTGTGCTGGGGTGACCGCTTGGGAAAAGAGCATCTGCTTTGGGCTGCTTGTAACAGGCAGGGGCAGAGAAAGGCGAGCGGCGTGTGTGGCTCTTGAGACCTCCGCCATGCTACCGCTTTGAAAAGGTGACTGGCTGGTGGCAGTGTAGAGCCACCATGGTTGTTCCATGTCCCAACAAACAAGGCTCTGGAGACTCTTCCAGGTATTTTTGGCAGTATAGCCAGCCACCTAAAATCTCTGCTGCACGGTGGGTGGCCTGTGGTTCTGTAAGCATGCGGGCCATTCCTTTGCCCTCGCTAGCACAGACCCTGCAGTTTAGTGCACTTCTCCCAAACGCACAGATGGGGATAGTGGATCTGGGGTTCCGTGAAGGGTGGGGGACTGGACGGACTACTTCAGGTGCCGCCAAGGCTTTTCATGCTGCACCGGTCGTGACATGGGAGTCTGCAGCTGTTCAGAGTCAGAAATACAAATGGTGACTCCCTGGGTTTAATGCAATCTGGCCTCGTGTTTGGAAAAACAGCTTGGTGGGTGCCTCACCTGCCGCCTCCATGGGGCCGTCGCTCCTGGAGCCGGCTGTCAGTGAGCCAGCCCCTGCTTTGCTCTGGTGCATGGGGGCCAGCGTGGGACTGGTTCCCTCCCCTCTTAGGTTGAGGGCATTATAGATGCAGTCCTGAGCTGCTTGGAACAAACTGGTAGCTATTCCTGAGCCACAGCATTCAGCCACTGCACGCCTTCAAAAGCTTCCCTGAAGTGCCCACTGGAAGCCAGTGGGAACTGGGCGCCTTTTTATGCCTTTGGGAACCCCTAGTGGCTTTCACATCCCCAGGGCTGCCAAGATCTGCAGGCACAGCTTACCTGTGACTCATGCTTGGTGGTAACGGCACCCTGGAGAGGTGAAAATGTTTCCAGTATTGCAGCATTCCCTAATGCCACCATCTTGGTTGTGTTCCAGGCTGGGGGGCCCTACCTTCAGGTGTAGGCTAAGTTCCACCCTGCGGTGCCAGCTGGTCGGCTCCTATCTGGCAACCCGCACTGCAGGGTAAACCTGGACGCCCTTCACTCTGGGTCAGCCTGCTCCGATGTCCGTGTGGAGTGCTGTCGGTGCGCAAGGCATTCTCCACAACAGGACTGACAATTCGCCGTCTCGGTGAAACATAAGACCCTGGGCAACTGCTCAAGCACAGAGGAGGCTTTTGGGGTAGGCAAAGCAGGTGCACGCCTGGGGCCCCATCGCCTGCTTTGCCTACCCCAAAAGCCGTGTCTGCCTCGGTCAACAACAGGAGGAGGAGCTGGTCCCTGGCGCCAGTGCCGGCAGTGGGGAGTTGGTCCCAGTGGGGGGCCTAGGGTGGTGGGAGCCAGGGCCACAGATGGGGGGGCCCCCGCAGTGGGCCTATGGGGGCCCCCATCAGCCAAACGCTGCCTCTGTTCAGGCAGAGGGTGCTGGGAGCGCTGAGCAGAGGGGAGAGTCGATGAGGGCTGCGCAGTAACCAAAGTACATGCGTCCTGCGTGTAGAAAGTGTAAACTGCTGTGTGGGCAGGAGGATGCCAAGGCTGGCTTTCTGGGACATAAGCAGCCGATTTAATTGGGACTCTGTGTGCCAGACACACCCTGGGGACTGTTCCTGCCTAGCGCTGAAAATAGCCAGTGGGGTAAATACTCCGCAACTGGTCCCTCGTGTGCGTGGCTCTAAAACGCCTCTGCTTCTGCAGGAAATTGAGCAGCGGCTACAGCAGCAGGCAGCCTTATCTCCCACTGCCACCCCTGCCGTGTCCAGCGTCAGCAAACAGGAGACCATCATGAGGCACCACACACTCCGACAGGTGAGTGGCTCCACGTGGGGACAGCGGCCTGCCCAGCGGCCAAGGCAAGGAGGTGTCGGCCTTTGGGGCACATCTTCCCTTGGATTCAGGTCCTGATAGCCAGGGGCAGGCTAGATCCAGTTGTGGTGCTGAGTCCTTGAGAGATTTGTCTCAGCGCCGCCTCAAGGGAGAAGTTCATCTCGCACGTGGCTCTTAGTAACACTAGACTGGGCAATTTCTGCACCAGACTCAGCGGGCTCTTCCTCTCTTAGTATCCCCATCCCTCTCTAATTCTTCCCCTGGTCCACACACCATGATGGCTGGGTTCCCGATTGTGATCCTGAGTCTGGGTACCACCTGATCTGCAAGCAAAGCTCGTAAGAACGGAGCCTCCCCTGACAACTCTCCGCCAACCACCAGTTTTCTCTCTGCTGCCTGTCACTCCCAGATCAGCCAGCAGGGGGAGCAGGCGGCACGGCTGAGCTCTCAGTGCCCGAAGGCTGCGTCAGGTGTGGAACACATCATTGGCAAGCCATGGACAAAGATTGAGAGCAGTCCCTCCTCCTGCCTCTGGGTCTCCATGTTAACATGTGGGGCTGGGCTGGAGCCGGCCCTTGCCGGCTCACTGCTGTTGGTCCAGGGAAAGCGGGGTTGCTCGTATACTGCTCACTTTCCACTCGTCTGCTCTCTCCACTCACAGGCTCCACAGCCCCAGAGCACTCTTCAGCGTGGCATCCCCACCTCTGCCCGCTCCATGCTTTCCAACTTCGCTCAGGCGCCCCAGCTGTCTGTCGCCGGTGGCCTCCTTGGCATGCCAGGTAACGTCCCCACGTTGGTGTGTGTGACGGGAGGGCTCCAGGCTAGACGAGGGAGCTCTTGTAGCTCATCGCAAAGCCAAAACGGTGCTGTTGGTGGCTGGCAGTCCACTGCTCGGAGCGTGGCCCGTGGTGTGAGAGCACCAACTTGCTGTGCTGACAGGACCTGCTCAGTTCCTCCATCTCTAGGAGGAGGTGAGCTCACTGAGCCGAGGGCCGTCGGGAGGATGGGGCTAATGTTCAGGGAGCTGGAGGGACCCTTCTCAAGTGCTGCTATTTCCCAGCTGGCTGCTCAGCTCCCTGTGACCCTAGTGAACTGATCACCTGGCTGGTGTCTGTCCAGGCCTGTCTATTCATCGATCCTGTAACAAAAGGGTCTTTCCAATAACAGATCAGCTGCACCTATTACTGTTGAGGGTCTTGATTAGCAATTGAGACCTTTGAGTACTGTGACTGACTTATACCTGGTTCACATCTGCTCCTGACTTGGTGCATGCTCCCAAGGGAAGGTATGGAAGCCTCGTGGCTTGGCAAGGGACAGACCTGTCCTGCTGGGGCGGTGGCATCTTGTCGAATTCAGCGTGGCAATAGTGAGGTCTGTTAAGTGGGGCCCCCTCTGCACTCCATAAGGTAGGGGTGGATTTGAGTGTTGCACATGTTACAGGAGTAATTGTCCCCACTTGCTTTTTCTCTCCCTTCCAGGTGTTAACATTGCATACCTGAATGCTGGGATTGGAGGCCACAAAGCATCAAGCTTGGCGGACCGGCAGCGGGAATACCTTTTAGATATGATCCCACCCCGGTCTATATCGCAGTCCATCAGCGGACAGAAATAACGCCTATTGAACCCCCCCCCCCTCCCCACTTCTGTCGCATGCAGTGCCTGTAATGGTGCCTACCATACATGGGAAAAAGACAAAAAAAACATTTCAAAACTTCAGCGACCTGTCCTCTCCCAAACCTTAACTCTTCTCGGTTTTGTATAGCAGTCAGGTCATTCCCCTTGCCCGAGGTCAGAAAATGGGCTGCTTGAAATCAGCACTAGACACATGTTAATGCTCCTTTTGTGCTCTTTTTTGTAATGACAAAGCATAGAATTTTTAATTGTGTTGTGTTTTATTTTTTCTTCTGCTAAATGGATGGTTAAACATTTTTCCTTTCCAGAATTTTTTTAAGGGCATCTGCTCTACTCGGTGACCATTTTTTTTTTTTTTAGAGGGTGGTCAGTGCTGACTCGAGGGGAAGTGGGGTGAGAGGTGGCAGCGTGCTGCTGTCTGGACGCCTGGTCTATGCACTTAAGGCGAATTAGGACGTGCGTTCTTTGAGTTGTTCACCAAAAGAGGTAAGGAACAGAGTTCTGTGGTGGTGTCCGCGGGGATCTCGCTGGGGGTTGGCCCAGAGGCATAGATTTAACAGAGCCTGTGGAGCCCGTTGTGCGAAGGAACTGCTGTCTCAGTGCAGTGTGCCTGCCACGTGCACCACTTGTGGCTAGATGCAGATGTACGTGCTGGCAAGGCTGACGCATTATGTCCCGTCACTTGCACGTATGCAGAGGAGCTGCGCGGGGCGGAAAGGGGGAAAAGGTGGCTGGCCCCATGACACGGTGCAGAGAAGATGGATGGCATGGCTGCCCAGGAGCCCACCCATGGCGCTGCTTAGTCTCCCTGTAATTCTGTGGCTCGGCGTGTAGAAGATGAAGTTCTCTAGAGGACTGTGATGAACTACCAAAGAGCACAGTGGCCTCCTGCCTTTCTAACCTCTCCCTCTACCCCCCCTGCTGCTGTGCTCTGTGGGCCGCCCCCTGTCTGTCTTCTTCCAAGCTGGACGCTGCCGAGCTGAGAAGGGCTGCGGGTGCAGCGGGTTGAGCTCTGTTCTGAAGCCGGATTAGATTGAGTTAGCGAACCCAAAGCAGGAGCCAGCTGAGAGTCTTCGGAGAGTCGCTCTCTTTGCACTTGCCTTCCCACGGAGCGGCCCCGCACCTCGTCACCTAAAGAGCGGAACTGTCTCCCGGCAGCAGAGGGCACCATCTCCTCGCTGCTTCCCCGAAAGAGGCCCCGCAAAACTGCAGCCGGGTGTCTCAGCTCCGTCGATGGGCTCTCCAGTGAAGTGGAGCCTTCCCACTGGCTGTTGGTGGAATTACCTTAGCAGGGGGACCTCCCTGGCCCAACTGTTATGAACGTTTGATTTGCTGCTTCGGCGGGGGAGCCTGCGGTTGGCTGGAAGGCGTTTCCTGAGATTTTGTTTTTACTGATGTAAAATGAATTGTGCAATTAAGTGCTAAGTCACCTGCATGGAGTTCCTTTTCAGGGGTGCCCGGCAGCTTCTGCTGCAGGGAAAGAGGCACCTTTCTTTCCAGCGTGGCCCCATGCTGTGTAGCCACTGATGCATAGGGTAATGTTGGTTTGTCCCTCCTGGATTTTGTAACTGTTCTTGTCTCTGGTTGGTAGCTGTGGCTGCAATACCTGAACTGCCACAGTCTTCTGAACGGAGAGCTATCGAGGAAATGAGGGGTCGGGCTCTGACACCACTTAGGAAGGTGCCTTTCCTTTGAAAGCCAGCAGGAATTCGCCCAAAGAGGCACAACATGTCTGCCCTTTTCTTTGCAGAGGCAGGTCTGTATCAGTGCAAGAACAAGGCCCTACCTATCTGCTCCTGTTCCCATGCAGACTTCTCCTCTCCCTCACCCCATCATCTCAGAGGGGGGAACTGGGCTGGTTCAACAGGCCTTCCCCCCTCTTTGCTGTGGTGCAATGCACCCCTCAATTCCCCGAGCACTTAATAAACGAGGGGCGTGAATGTGTCACCTGGCTGGGGCCCTCCAGAAGGGGGAGGATTTTTTATGGAAACTAATGGAGCGCAGTGGCTGTTTTTTCTTTTTCGTTTTTCTTTTTTGTTTGTTTTTGTTTTGTGGTTCATTATTGTTTAGCTGGCGCGGCACTCCTTTCCCACACCCACTGGGACGTTGTGATTATTTTTAAATAGATAGATCTCCTTCTCAACCTTTTGTGCTTAGATGGAAGCACTTTGCATAATCGTTTCTTCTCCTTTGATGAACCCAAGAAATTATCAGCATTTTCTTCGTCCTCTTCTCCCTACTTGCCTCTTGATGTTGTTGAGTTGCATTCGTCCCGCAGTCCTTCACCCCCATCTCCCACTCAAGTGCCATTCCCCCAGTTGGGCGTTACCGAGTGGTATGAGGTGGCCCGGGCAGATTGGTTGAGATTAAAACTTAAAAAATAAAAAAATTAAAAAGTGTGCAATACTTATTGATGGTCCATGCTGCTGGGGCCAGGTGCACTAGTTAATTGTCAGAGAGCAAGTTAACAGTAATGGTGCTAAGTGAAATGCTCTTGGGAAAGGGATCAGGGTCCCTTTCCAGCTCTTCTCTCCCCCTCTCCTGCCCTAGATCCATTACTGCAGTGCTTGGTGTCGCTTGATTTATAGATTTGTTTCCATCCTGCAGCCTGTCTGACCCAGTGCAGTGAAGGCTGAACTGCTTCTGTGACAGGCAGCATGGTCCGGGAGCCAGAACTCCCCAGTCCTACTCCCAATTCTGTGGCCTTTGGTAAGTCCCTCACCTTTCTCTTTCCCCACCTGTAGATTGGAGGGATACTCCTTCACCTTCTTGGGGTGTTGTGTGGGCTGCCGGGAGTCCATCACGTGCTGGAGGTGCACAGTGGGATTGCTGTCCTGGTTCTGGGATATGGCCAAGCATGGCATATTACTGGCTGTGGCCTTGAGAATTGCTCCCCTTTGGTGGATGCTGGCTGGGGCTTGAGGCAATGGGAGCCAATTGAATTACTTGGCCCGCAGCTGTTCTCTGATCACTGCCCAGTCCCCCTCCCTCCTCCTCCTCCTGATAGGTTGCTGAATTGTAAAATCACTCATGAATCCCCACCCCCCAACTCTTGTCCTAGAAGTGTGTCCGCACACAGAGGGGTTCTGTGGTGCTAAGAGGCAGTGAGCTGATGGGGGGGCTCTCTCCCTGTGTGCAGCTCCAGCTGTTCACGTGAAACAAATTCTCATCTCCACGGGACGGGGTCTGAACCCCACCTCCTGGTTTGTTCCTTGGTTCTGTAAACACTTTCTGCAACAAGCCGACTTCTTCCCATGCTTCTGAGAGGGGCACCCCAGGTTTGGAAGCACAGAGCTCCCTCAGGCGCATGGGCTGGTTCCCTGCACTGCAGTCCAGCAGCAGCTGGCAGGAGCCAGGTAGCACCATGTTTCAATGCTGTTTTCATCCCCCAGGTCACCAGAGCGCACCCCCCCCTTCACTCCTGCTGCCCTGGCACAATGCCAGGCGACAACTTACCCCTTCCACTGCAGAATCTCCCGAGCTTTGTCTTGTTAAATCCCCGGTGAATTTCTTTCACCTACCCTTGCAGTGCTATTGGGGTTGCTGCCGTGTCTGGCCTCTCCAGACAGCAGCTTGGTTCTTGGCCGTATTTGACCCGCCCCCCGACCCCTCCAATCTTTCTGCCTACTGATCTCTGTGTCTAAGGGGAATTAAAGATGATGGCTTTGTCTGTGAACTGCACAGGTTTAAATTTTTTTTGTCTTGAGCACAGCGCGTGACCACCCCTGATCCCTGGTAAAGTCCCCCCCCCTTATGGATGTGATGTACGGTAGAAAATCGTCTTTTTTTAGATACAGAATAAGGATTTTTTTCCCCGCTTTGGTTAGCTTTTCTTTTACAGCTAGATGTAGAGCCGCTTGTGAAGACGCTTTGTGGGTTTTTATTTTTTCTGTTCCTCCAAAGGCGTAACCCACCCCTCCCCCTTTCTTCTCTAACCCTCTCCCATCTCCACTCACCCACCCCCAACAAGATCTTAATTAGCTTATGATATTGCTGCCGAAATGTTATAACAAGGACTCATTCGTGTATATAAGCTATTTCTTGACACATTAAGAGAAATTGTACATTGTGTAGAAAACAAAACAAAACAAAAAAAAACACCACCTAGCCATGGATATTGTGAAACTTGTTACGTCCTTTTGTAGTGTGACCTTTTGTGTATGACATGAAACGTGCAAAAGGGGTGGTTTCCGGCGGGTGGGTTAGGAGGCAAAGTCAGATGGCTGCAGAGGGCAAAGATTCCAGGGGCTGGCGCTCTTGTCCGGGCAGGAATGGCTAGCCTGCAGAAATGCACTGGTGGCGACTGTCACCTCCCAAATCTGTGCCTTTCACACACACAAAGAAGGACCCTACAAGATACCAGCACCCCCGAGTGGCGTGGAGGCAGGAAGCTTCTTCCCCCAGCGTTAGATTTACAGCACGTGATGTCTCTCTAACCAGCAGTGGTGGTGCGTTCCTGCAGGGAGCATCCGGGACATTGGGGAGTGGGACCGGGGTGGGGATGAGTATTATGAACTGTAATGTATTTGCACTGTTTTTATTATTGCATTGGCATATATACAATATACGTCTATAACAACCTGCAGTGTGCGGCTTCCTTCGTGTTCTGCTGAGAGCAAGCATAGGGTCTCGCCTGCCGCAAGCTTTTTCTATGGGCTGCAAGGTCCAAACCAGACAGGGATCCTCGATGCAACTGTCGCAGCTGCTAAAGTGTTAGAGCTTCTGGGGGCAGCAGCTGGGACAGTCGGGAGAGCTATAGGCTGGTGCTTGTAGTCTTCCCCATTTCATACCGGCCCCTGGCCAGCCGAGCGCAGCAGTGCTTTCGGACAGGCTGGCGCTGCCCCTCCTTACCGCTCTTGTGGAGAGGCAGTGTCAGAAGTTGGTCTGGTGTGGCGAGCTGGCATGGGTGGTGTTTTGACCTTTCCCCATGTTCTGAGTGCCTTACCAATGCCTGGCCACACTCGCCTGTGTGTGTAACCCGTACCCATGTGAGATACAGCGCCCTCGCAGCCCCGGCTGCTGGCCCCCATCCGCTGGTGACGCCCAACGTCTGTGCCAGCCGACGCCTGCACTACGTGCGACTGACCCCTCGTCAGGACTCCTGCTCGCCCCCAGCCATGTGCATTCCTCTTCACGTAGCCTGCCCTGGGCTCAGAACCTGCCTGCCCACTTTTCACCTTGCTGGAGAATCCCTCGTGGCATTTGCATCTGTTCTCAACTGTCACTGGGTGAGTAGCGTTGAGCCCCGTTCCCATCAGCCCTTCAGATCTGAAGGGGGCCTCTCTGCTCCCCCAGCTTACTTTGTGCTCGGTGGCAGCTGGTTCTCTATGGTCCCTCTTGCTACTACCTGCAAGTTTCTGGCTCTTCAGAGACCTTTCACGGAAGCACGTGCCCCCACCTGCTTCTCTGAGGGCACTGCGATGTCGGCAGGTTCCCAACTGGAACAGACACACACACACACACCCCGCGCCCCGATCATGAGACCCAGGGGCTGAGCCCCTTCCCACCCAGGGTGGGCCATGGTGCCAGCAGCAAAGGCTGCTCCAGCCTTGGCTGGCTGTGCGTGTTCACTGGGAGGAGACTGAAATGTGCTGGACTGCAGGCCGGTTGGGTGGATAGGAAACTCCAGCAAAGCAGCTGTGGAGAAGCTGAGAAAGGTGCGTGAGTCTCCTCTGTGCTTTCCCTCTTGGGAACAGCCCTGCTCTCCTTGTCAGGAAACAGCCATTGGCGTGGCCCAGGGGCTGCTTTGACGGTGACTTGCTGGTCCCAAAATGGACTAAATTCCAGGGCAGACCCCTTTTCCAGGGGTGCTATGGTAGGGACAGGCTGGGCACAGTGTGTTGCAGGGCGCTCTAGGCAAGACAGGCAACCCCAGTGCATTTTGCAGACCTTGGTTATTCACCAGCATGTGCAGCCTTGTTCTGGAAAGACTTGGGATTAAACGTGTTCAGAAACGGGGAGCTGCAGTGGGGGGGGGGGGGACTGGCCTTTGCCTTCCCCGTCCAGCATGTTCTCCCTGTTACCTCAGTATCTGTAGCCAGCTTGCATGGCTGACACGGATCAGGTTTGGTCCCCAAACCAGGCTGGCATCCAGCTCACTCGGCCCAGAGCTAACTGGAGCGAAAGGCAGCAAGGCTTTGTTCAGGAGCCAGAGCAAGAGCTCCCAGTTAGTGTTGCATATCAGAACAGAAGTCTTGCTGCTTCCAGCAGATCTTCCCAGGCTTGGCCCGGGCCAGGGGCTGGGTAGGGTCCCTTCCTGCCACCTGTTCTAGTGGCGGCAGCAGCCTCAAGTCTGGGCGAAGTGGCCTGTGGCCTAAATCTGGCCACAATGTGATTTTTAGAAGCTCCGCTGGAGCCTGTCAAAGGGCTTTGGCTTTTCTGATGGGGTGCAGCCCCTCCTGAAAGTCCCGGCCCCTTTAAGGCATCTCAACGTGGCACACAAAACTGCTAGCCATGTCTGCAAACTTCATCTTGTAGCTGCCTCCAGTCTTGACTCCAGGCCCTGAGCCGACAGCTTGAATGCCCAAGGTCCCTGGACTGGTCCCCCGACTTCTCAAAGTCCCTAAGTTTGTGCAGCGGCATCTGTGCTGTGCTCTGCCCTGGTTCCTGATTGCACAGTACAGCACCTGGGTCCTCCCCGAGTATGCTGTCGGATCTTGTGGGGCAGGGAGACAACCCATAAGTCTGCAGGGGGGAAGCAAGGCTTACATAACGGCAAAACAAAACCTGAATTAGTCTCCTGGAGGGGTCCTAGCCTTGCGGCTGCAGCCTAGTTAACCAAGAAGTGCTGGGGTGCGGGAAACCAGGCCTTTTGCACAATTTTAAGTTTTATTTTGCATTGTGTTTGAAATCTGGTTTAAAAAAAAAAAAGCTGTTTAAATACTGCCAACTGATTATGCAGTGACTGATTCAAAATAATAAGCTAATTTTTGGAGAAAGGATTAAAAACTTTGTAATATTTATCACTTGCAAGCTATGTTTAATAAAGAAAGGAATGATTTATAACTTTTTATGAGGCTGGTGCGTTGCGTTTGGAGTTGGGTGATGTCCCAAAGGAGATGAGGGAGGGCAGAGTTAGGATATATTGGAAACCGGCTGTGTGTGCGTGTGTGTGTGTGTGTATGCGTGCGCTCTTGGAATGAAAACAATCAGAATGGCGGGATTGGGAACACTCACCTAACAGTGCTGGCTGCTTCAGAGCAGGAAGTATGGACCTCTGCAGCCTGTCGTTCTGGCTATAGCTGGCTGAAAACTTTCCAATGCAATTGTTTCCCTTCAGAAAATGCTGCTTTCAATCACTTCAACCAAAGTGTTCCATGGCATTGGATTGGTTTGAGAGAAATCACTAAACTGTTTTTTCTAAATCAAAACAAATTATCTTGCCTATTTTTCTTCCAAAAATTGAGATTTAAACTCTATGAAACCATATTTCAAAATCTTGGAATGTCTTGCCAGCCATTCCCTGATGAGTGTCTTGCACCTGCAATTAGATTGGCCCATGTCCTTTCCATCTTGACTGTTCTAACTAGACTTTCCTCTCTGTGACCCCTTCATGCCTTTTTAACACCCCCCTCAATGACATGTTGCAGTGAGTTCCACAGGCTCTTTGTGCGCCCCATGGAAATAGTAGGAAAGCTAGAAAAGCCCTTTTAGGCTGCACCAAATCCACCCCCTGGACCCAAGAGCATACTGGGTCCTCATAACCTCGCCTGCAGGGCTGACACCCAGACTGGGGGGGTTTCCCCTTCCCTGGTGAAGGGAGCCCTCCCCAAGTGGAACATTTAAACATCTTTCCTCACCTTGGTGCCTGTGAGGAGATTTGAGTTGATGTGAAAACAAACCTTTTATGCTGGGCTGTTCTCAGGAGAATGGCTCCTGCTGGTTGTGACAGTGAAGAGCACGGGGTGGGTGTTTGTAATCCTCACCTCTGATATAATCTTGGCTCTTGGCTGCTGACTGGCTGTTGGCTGTAACTCTGGGGCCAACCCTGAACATGGAGTCAGTGTAGGGTTAAACCTGGGACTAGACTTCCACTGGGAAGAGTGTAAACAGCTGCGCCAGGTGCCGAGGGTCCTGCACCCTCTGCTACTCACAAGACTCCCATTGCACCTTTCTCCTTTTACAGCTGAATTGTTCTGCGGTGCAGAGGCTGACCTGCCACTGCCCTCCCTCAGGCCTGCACTGGAGGAGCCCCCTCCACAGCGGCAGTAACCAATAGTGTTGGTGCCCAGCGCGTTTTCCTTGGTTGTCCAGCAGGGCAGGACTGGAAACACCTGCCCCAGGAAAAAATGTCCCAGCTCGAATCCAGGCGTAAAGTCAATATCTCCAGTTGTTGTGAGCCGAAATGGTGGTTGGGGCCACTGGGAACCTTTTGGTGTTAAGCGTTTGTTCCCGGTCCTTACTGCCCATAGCCACCAGGGCAGAGGAAAGGGGAATTTCCAGCTGGAATTCAACTTGGATAACTTCCAATGTTCTTGACAGAACGCTGAGTGGCAAAATCCATCAGACCTGCCCTGTGGGCACTTCCCAATGCAGACCAGCTGGTCAGACCCGTGCCCCTCTGCACCTAGCCTGCCCTGCCTGTGCTATGATAGGCTTTGGTTTGCTCCAGCAGCGGGTGCCTATCAGCCCCCACCAGTAGAAATCCACAGGAGGAAGGGAAGCCCCCCTCCTTTCTGCCCTGTATGCGTGGTGCCCTCCCCTCTTGGATGAGGTGTCGGAGCCCTCTTAGATCTGCAGCAACCTCCCACCCCCTTGAAATAGATCGATTCCCAGCAGGCAGGTCTGTTCCCCCAGCCTGCATTCAAGGTGAGGGGCAGCCAGCCCTTGTCGCCCACCTGTGACTGCCCAAGACCAGGGGCCAAGGCCATGGCTGCGTCTGCTGCTGCGCACAGAACTCACCAGGCTTCCTTGGCTCTGTCACATTCCCAGGGTCCTGCTCACCCTGGGGCAAGAGCTCTGTCCCCTGAAGCAGCTGCTAGGGATGGGCCACTTATGCCCTCTGGGTGAAGCTGGGGACATGAGATCATTTCCTGGCCTCAAGGGCCCTGCAAAGAGCAGGGTCAGGTGTGGCACCCTGGGCTCCATCTAGCCTCCCCTTCTGCCCAGGGGCCTGTTTGTTCTGTAGGCAATTGGCCCTGGCTTCTGGATTTTGTTCCTCACCTCTCCCCTCTACCTGCCAGGAGGGGGCTGGCAGTGCCCCCTCTGCCCCCAGTAGAAAGCAGGGGCTGCTGTCCCTGGCAGAATGCTGCTTGGTAGCAGTGGGGTCTGGTTGTGGCCTCAGGGTGGAGGCTGTGCGCCTGTCTGGGGTGACAGCATCGGCCCTGCTTGACCCAGCATTGGGGCTATGGCTGTGGCAGGAGCCCTGGGTCAGGGCAGCAGTTTCTGGCCGCTTGTGACGGGGGCTGTGATGGTGCACATGTCCCACTCGCTCCCCTGGGCCCATGGCAGGTACCTGCTACTACCCTGGGCTGGTGAGGACCAGGCTCTGTGAAGGATGAGCTGTCCAGCCCCTCACACACACCTCTGCCCACCCAGGGACACCACTCAGCCAGACTCCTTTTTGCTATTTGGTTTTTAATTTTAGCACAATCAAGAAAGAGGCCAGGGCCCTGCACTCCGGGTCTTGCAGCTGAACCCCCAGGTGCTCATCTGGCCCCCCTGCAGCCTCTGCTCCTTGCCACCTGGGGCTGGAGGGAGAGAGGGACTGTTAAAGCCATGGGCAGGAGGCCCTAGCACAAGAGTGGGAGTGGAGGAAGGTGGGGGATGAGGCAGAGGCTGGAGCCTTTGGGGATGAAGGCAGGAAGGACCTGGAGTTAAGGGTTATTCTAAGCTCTGTCTATGGCTTTCCTCCAGGTGGCTGCCTCCCTCCATGTGGAGCTCCCAGCCCTCTGGCGGGAGCCTGGGGAGCAGCAGCATGTTCCCCAGTCGAATCCTCTGAGCCAGTAGCTGCATATTTCAAGTGCTTTAGCCCTTTGCTCCAGCCGGTATGGAGCTCCTGTGTTGGCCAAAGGGCCAGACCTCAAGTTTTGGCTCTGGCTTCTTCCCATTTCTCTCCCGCGAGCGAGGCTCTTCATGCTGGGCTGGCCATTAGCATCACTGGGCTTGCTGCTCCTCCTCCACAGCCCCACAGCCAGCCCAGCGCTCTCCCCACCATGGGTGACATGTCACAGAGCGGCCTCATGCACAGAATCTGCTCATTGGTTCTAGCAGCAGAGTATCAACACCTAAAGGCAGCGGCTCCACGGGGCTGGGTGGGGGCGATTTGAAAATGGGTGACCCCCTATGCCAACCTCTTCTTGCCCCCCAGGGTCACAGTCTTGCTGGGCTGGCAGCTACAGCTGGGGGCTGTGGAGAGGGAGCTGGAGCAGGGCTAGAAAGGGATTTTAAGGCCAGAATCAACCCTTTGTCCCCAGCTTGTCTGATTTCAGGCCTGGCTCCTGCGAGAGCTGTTCAAGAGGGAGATTACTGCCTGGAGCCTTCTGTGGCTGGGCAGGGCTGGGGTGCAGCAGCCACCCACAAGCTTGGGGGGAGATTGGCATCTGCCCACATGGCCCAAGGCCTATGGGCATCTTTGGCTTGGAAGGGGGTGCTTCCTGTCTGTTTGGCACAGCGTGATCTGGGGAGGGGGCACCAGCAGGGCAGGGGCTGCTTCAGCCAGGCCCAGATCAGTGAAATGGAAGCCCAGCTCCCCCTGCTCTGGGGGGGGCCTCACTGGGAGCTGGGCAGGGCAGTGAGCATGGGGCATCTTTGGATGGGGGGCAGTCACTTTGGTAACACTGGGCCCCATGCATGTGTGACAGATGAGAAAGGGGGGGAGGGGGATTCTGCCTGCTGCTGCGGGCTTGACAGGCCAGGGCCTCTCGCTCCAACTAAATTTGGGTGCCCTTTGCTGGGCCCAGCCAGGACTGAGGCAGTGTCTTGCCCCACTGCAGGGGGGCTGTGCCTCATCCTCCAGGAGCATAGGGGGCCCCAGCGCCCTGCCCAGCTGCCATGGAGCCGCCTTCTAACACAGCAAAATCAATGGTCATCAGCTACACCTTTGGCCACCTAAAGCCCTAGCCCCCCCTACGCCCTACGCCCTCTCCCCTACTCTACGTGCCCCACTGGGGGGGTTTTGGTTACCAGCTCCCGTAGGGCAGCCTGGCTCGCTCATTCTCACATGCACACAGCATTTGGTAACAAGTTTTTCTCACACACACACACACACACACACAAAGCAGGGGGGACTTTTTGGCACCGGTGCTAGAATGTGCCTTCGCCGTCCGTCCTCATTGCAAACAGGACAGACAGTGCCAGGCACTGTGGGATGGGCCCGAAGGCTGTTTTCTCCAGAGAGCAATGCTCCCTGGTGGGGGAGTGGCAGATGTGCCCTCCCACCTCGCTTGATGCCACATCTGTGGGTAAAGGGCTGGAAGTGGGACTGTCTCCAACCAGGCCCCCCCAGCTGGAGCCCCTGAGGACGAAGGCTTTGATCCAGGCTCTGGCCTAGCAGGGGGGAGGGGGATGACCCCCCCCCCCCCCCACAGATGTTATTCCTTTGCTGATCGGGACTGGGGCTCTTCAGTTCTTGGGGGGAAGGGGGCAGGTGGGGAGGCTCTGTACCCTAGGTATTCTCCCCCAGGTGTCCCCTGTGATGGGAGGCCAGGCCCAAGAGAAGCTCTGCCACCTCCCCAGGGCAGCCTTGGGGCTGGTCCAAGGCACCCGGTTCAGGAGTGGGGACAATAGCAGGCACCCACCAGGCAAACAAAGCCACCATTGGGGTTGGTGGCCCAGCTGCGTAGGGCACAACTGGTACCCAGCCCCCTGGGGGAGGTGGGGCACTGGCTCCTTAAAGCTCCACATCTTTGGAAGAGTTCCAGCTTTTGCTTTTAAAAAAATATTTGGATGGAGACCTATAAAGTGTGGGCCTCATAGAAGCAGCAAAGGGGATTTTGGTGGGGGGAGGGGATGGCTTTGGGTGTACGGACCCCTCCCTCAGGAAGGGGAAGGTCAAGGGTAGAGCCCTGTGCGGATACACCTATGGGGATCCACAGCCGATCTGCATCTGCAACAAATGGTCCGTGGATTTTCACGTTGTATCCGCAGATGCGGATATAAGGGGGCTAGCTGCATATTGGCAGGGCTCTAGCTTTGCACAGATACAAGTACGTGGCTCTGCGTCCAATCTGCAGCTGCAAGAAATTGTCTGCGGATATCTGCATTGTATCTGTGGATTTGCAGGGCTCTAGTCAAAAAGTCCTGTCTCCCAGATGAGCCAGCATGGCTCCTGCCGCAGGCCCATCGCTGGGTTGGGTGGTATTTGGCATCATGGCACCATGGCCCAGCAAATGTGGCTTGGATGAGGGGGGGGCCGGGCCCCCTCCCTCCCCCCAAGTACTGGGGAAGGGATCATGACAATCTGATGCTGCCACCTGACCTCCTGGGAGGAGTGGGGAGTTTAAGAAGAGCTGGGGGTTTGCCACTGCCCAGCGGGATCCATGGGGGGGTTGAGCCCCATTCTGGGCTGGGGCCAGGGCAGCTTTTGCCCCCGTTTCCTCTTCCTTCAGCCTAAGAGGCTTTTTGGTAGTGAGGGCGGCAGCCCGGGTGGGGGGCAGGGCAGAGAGGGCCACTGGACGCTGGGAGGGAGGCTGCAGGCAGGATGGGGGATGAGGTAGCTTTGGTTTGTGTATCAAAAATAGCTTTCGGTGGTGGGGCCCCTGTGGGCCGGGGGGTGAGGTAGATTCTTTGGAGGTTTCTGCCTGGATCCCTGCAGGTTGTGTGTGGGGGGGTGCTGAACCCCCAGGTTGGGGGGATGCTACCCCATGGGCTGCTGGGGAGACTGACACTCGCTGGTCACATCCAGGCCTGGCAGGGTCTGTGGGAAGAAGACAGATTGGGATCAATGCTTCTACTGTGCCTGGTGCTGTCCCCCTGCCCCTGCCCTAGACTGGGGTCTGTGGGGCAGGGGAGGGTCCAGGACTCCCCCAGCGCTGATGTCGCTACTGCCCTGCTCCCCTTCTTGGGTCTGTGACCCACTGGGATGGGGTGCGGCTGGCACAGCTGTCCTGGCCAGCGCTTCATCTCCAACCTGCCCCAGCCACAAGCCATGGCCCAGCAGAGCGTGCCCGCTCCATGCCATGCTGCTGGGCCCCTCCCCCCATCCTCACCTGTGTAACCAGCTCGATCATCTCCCCAGGCATGGCTCCCCCCTCTACCTTGCCCAGCTGGGTGCGCAGACTGCGGGTGGCAAGGGGCTGGGCTGGCTCCAGCCCCTGGGGCACCCTCCAGGTGTGCTGAGCGCCCTTCCTGCAGAACAGGCTGCAATGGAAGGTCAGAGGTTAGCTGGGGATGTGTGGGGGGGGGGGCTTTGGGAAAAGTCCCAGGAGCTTGCATGATCCCCAGGGCCTGGAGCCAAGTGAGGCCTGGAGAATGCCAGTCCAGTGCCCCAGGAGCCCAGGGCCTTGACCTGCTCAGCCCAGGCCCTCAGCAATGCTGTGGAGTGCTCAGGGCAGAAGCTGTGGACTGATGGGGGGGGATGGCTGGGGAGCCAGACATGGGACTGGCTGATGTGAGGAAGAGATGGGTGTAGGGCACGGAGCTGTGTGCACTAGCCAATGAGAGCTGGGGGGCCTCACCTCTTGCGGTAGCCGAAGACGAGGCAGAGGAGGCAAAAGATGATGCAGGCTGAGCCGATGTGGACGCCCACCACAACGCCCGCCAGCGAACTCTCACCCTCTCCTTGGCAGGGGCACCTGGGCTCAGCTCCTGCCAGGAAGGAAAAGGGTGGAGAGTCCAGATGGGCATGGGCCATAGCCAGCCAAGGGGCAACCCCCAGCCACCGCTGGCCCACACTCTCAGCACCACATGGCCCAAGGTGGCCCACCTAGTGACTGAGCGGTGGTGGTGGTAGGGGGAGTGGTTCTCCCCACAGGGTGCTCAGTGGGGTTTGGTCTCAGGCGTCCTGGATCCCAGCTCCGTGATGTTTCCCCTTTGCTAAATTGTCTTCAGCCTCCCCCGGTGGCCATGCGTGCCAGTCAGGACCCCCTTTGCCCAGCCTCCCAGCAGCACAGGCCCTGGCCCCTCACCCAGCATCTTGTGACCCTCCTCCAGCCGGACGACCTGCACGGTGCTGTTCCCGTCCCCGTCTCCATTGAAGGCCTGGAGTTTGAGCTCGTAGATGGTGTAGGGCTCTGTGGGGAAGGAGCCATAGGACATGAGTAAGCGGGAGGTTGGCAGGAAGGGCTCAGGGCCAGCTCAGCATAGAGGGTCAAGGGCCACTTGCACACGGACAGAAACCCAGGGGCATCTAACAAAAGGGACAGAGCAAATGGGAGAGAGGGGCCAGCCTAAGGGAGCGGGGGGGGGGGAGGTCATGGGTGCTCAGGCACACATGGGGGGGGCACTCACCCAGATTGCTGTAGATGTAGGAGGTGGCCGTGCTGGCCAGGATCTGTGGCCCCTCAAAGTGGGGGTTGGGCAGTTTCCGGTGGAAAAGTTTGAAGCCCTCAATCCTGCCTGGCTGGAGAGGCTGCGCCCAGGAGACTTGCACTGCGCTGGCGTTGAGCACCGTGGCAACAAAGCCGAGGGCTGCGGGGACTGACCAGACCAAGGGGCTCAGCTCCCAGTACTGGGACAGAGCCCCCAGCATGAGCCTCCCCCTTCCCCATGTTGGCTCACTAGCAGGCAGAGAAGGGACCTATATGCCATCCTACATCCAGCATTGAAATGCAGCCACCTCTGGGGTGTGTGAGATATGGAGGGCAGTCAGCGAGTCTCAGAAAGGAGCATATAAGCCTCAGAATGTGCAGGGCTTTGCTCCCTGTAGCCTAGCTGGACTTACTACAGGGCAACTAGGGGGCACCTGAGCTCAGTTAAGACCTAGCCAGGTGCCTGATTAAAAGATGGAAGAGCAGAAGTGCTGCGTTGGGCCGTGCCGTGCCCCGTGCCATGTGGAGGAAGGTACTTGGGTCAGGTGAAGAAGTACAAGGGGTGGGGGCGAGACTTCCGGGCACTGAAACCAGAGACAAGAATCCCTGCCCAGGCAAGAGGGGGGCAGGAAACAAGGAACTGAAAAGGTAGGCGGGAGGAAAACAGCCAGGTGAAGAATTAGGGACTTGGATGCTGTCAGTAATACTTAGCTGCAATTCATAGGGCCCTGGGGCCCAGAGTGGAGGGTGGGCGTGGGTCCTGACCCCCACTCCCTCTCCCACAGGACCCTGCTAGAGGAAACGGCCCTCACAGTGACAACGGGGTAACAGGCGATCCCCTGGCCCACAGCTAAAGACACAGCAGGATGAAATCCACGGGGTGCAGCGGGCCGCTTGCCACAGGCACAACACAGCAGTGGAGCAGCTGCAAGGCATGCTGGGACAGGAGAGAAGAAGGCTCCTCTGTCCCGTTGACACCGAAGGGGGTTCAGTGTAGGAGCATCTAGTCCCCCAATGTGGGAGGGCCACCCCAACCTGTGTGACCAGGGGTCAAGCACTGGAGTGTGTCACCTAGGAAACGGGCTACCTCGTTCAGCCCTATTGCCCCTTGCTGGGCCCACCCTTCCCCATGCCCTGCAGCATGGCACCCCCTGCTAACCCCTCCCTGCAGCCCAGGGACCAGCCTTCCACCCCCTTTCCCTGTAGCTTGGGGTCCCCTGCTGACCCTCCCCAGGCACCATGCCGGGGCATCGGAGCAGCTGCAATTCCCGTGGGGGGGCACTTACGGCTGCCCATGGTGGTGGCCAGTACAGGAGCTGAGTCCTGGCTGGCGCCCTGCGGCGAGTAGGCCCTGAGGTGCAGGCGGTAGGTGGTGGCGGGTGCCAGGCCAGTGAAGACGTGTTGGAAGGTGGTTTTGCGCACAGCCTCCTGCAGCTCCCGGCTGTCAGACTCTGAAAGGGGCAGGCCCCCGGAGCCAGTGAGGGACTACTTGGGCCTGGGACCCCCCCTGGCTGGCGGGGCTTGCTGAGGTTCAGGATCGGGGGGAGGGGGGTTGCAGTGCAGCCTGTGAGGGATGAGAGGGTTGGGGGAGGCACAGGATTTCTCCAGGAGGAAACCCCAGGCTGCATGGGGGGGGGGGGTGTCACTGGGACTGCTCACCTCCTGCCCTGCGGATGTGCAGCACGTAGCCAATGATGCTTTCAGTCACCTCTCGGGGGGGCTGCTGCCAGGACACCTGGAGGGAGGTGGTGGAGAGCGCCCTGGCCTGGACGCCCTGGGGGGCGCTGGGTAGCTCCTTGGCCGGGGTGACAGCCAGGCGGGCGCTGGCCTGGTTGGTGCCCGCGCTGTTCTCAGCGATGCATTGATAGATGGCTTCGTCTGCTGGTGCCAGCCGCTGGAGCATAAGGGTGCTGGCAGGACGATACAGCTGGGCTCAGCCCTGCACAGCAGCTAGCCAGTCCCTTGCCCTGGGGCTGGATTGGGGCCTGTTCCCCAGTGGGAAGGGCCCCATGTCACAGTCCCTGCCCTCCTGCCCTGGGGGCCAGCTTGGGGTCAGGAAGGGCCCCACCTTGGGAGCCCTGCCTGCCCCCCCACACCACCCTGCGCACACCTGTTGTTGTGGGTGAGTTTGATGTTCTCGCCCGGCGTCAGCATCTCGCCGTTCTTTAGCCAGACGAGGCGCGGCTCAGGGACGCCCTGTGCCACGCAGGTAAACATGGCACTGCTGCCCAGTGGCTTGACCATGGACTGGGGCCACTGCACGAACTCTGGGGGGGCTGAGTGGGAGAGAGGTTGTTGAGAAGGAACCAGCCTGGCAAACGCTGCACTCCCCTTCCCCAGGCCCTGCCTTACCCCCGATTCCCTGCTGAGGGGGGGTCGGTGTAGACCCTAGGCGCCTCCCCAGCCTTGTGATTGCCCCTCCCCCAGCCCAAAGGCCAAACTGAATGAGAAAGGGGAGCCAGATGGTAAAGATGATGCCACTAACACACAGGCACTCCCCCAGACAGTGGGGCTGGGGTCATACAGCTTGCGTGACCCATCCCCACAGTTCCCCAGCCTGGGGGTCTTGCCCCAAAGGCATCAACCTGTGGCTGAAAGAGTTCCCCCACCCCCACCCACCCACTGCAGTCCCTGATTCACAGCTGACAGCCTCCCCCGGCCCATGTCTGAGCCGCTCAGCCCCGCACTAGGGGGGCGGGGGTGGGTTTCAGGCCCAGCTGGCGTGCAGAGAAAGGCCCTAAGCTGCCATGACGGGGTCGCATCTCATTAGCGCCCTCAAAGGCTGCAGTCTACAGGGCTGCACAAAAGCCAGAGGCAGTGGGTCGAGGCCCCTCTCTGCTGTGGGGATGGGAAAGGGCTGCAGCAGCCCGGCTCCACAAGCCACCATAAAAATGGTGTCGCCAGCCTGCTAATGCCAGGAGAGGGACTGGGGGCTCTGCCCCCCCCCCCCAAAACAGGGGCCTTACCCATGGGGAAAGAGCACTGGCTTGATTCCCCCCCCCATGTACCTCCCCACCCCATCTGAGTGGGGTTCCTGCCAGCACCATGCAGTGGATCACCTCCCCCCCCCAGCTGGGGTGTGCGGGGGGGGGGGTGGTAATCTGGAACCCACCCTACATTGCCCAGGAGCACCTGCCTTGTGAGTGTGTGTGTGTGTGGGGGGTCCCCTTCTCTATGGACAGCTCTGGATTCCCCCTAACCCACCTTGCCCATCAGTCCCAGTCTAGCCCAGTATGGCCCAGTCTTCCCAGCACCTGCCACTCCAGGGCCCTCTGCTGGCAGAGCAGTTAGCTGACAGGCCTGGCCAGCTGCTGAGGGTGATTGATCCTCTGGCCAGTCCCGCGCTTAGGAGGGGGGGTCACCAGGGTCGGGAGGGGGAAAATCACACCCATGACCTTTGCCCAGTTGCGCACACACAGCCAAGTGTGAATCTTCAACTGAGTCCATCTGTCCCAGCCACCCCCCTCCGCGCCCCCCCCCACCCCCCAATCTGGTCTAGCTGGCTGACTGCCTCTCTATTCTCCCTTGGCTTCTGTCTGTCCATCCTCTGCTCCCCTTACCCCACCCTGTCCTGGGGGTACAGTCAATATTGGGGATTGTTTTCTGAGGGGTGGCCCCAGGGCAGGGGGTGTCAATGCACCGAGGCCCCCCCCTCAGGAAAAAGCTCTTCTAGCTCACAGCTGCAGGGGAGGGTCAGCCCCCGCTGGCCCCAAGGCCTTGCTCAGGCAACGTGGCTGCCCCATGATGCCCCCAAAGTGGGTGGCTGCTACCATCGGCCCCTCCCAGACAGAGCTGCCCAGCCCCCCAGCCCAATCCCTTCAGCCCCGTCTAGGGGACTGGAGCTCCTGCAAGAGGGTCCCACATTCTTTACCCTGTCCAGCCTCCAATCTGTGACTGGGCTGGCTTGGGACAGCCCAGCTCCTGCACCCTGAGGTGCAGCAAAGCCTGTGGAAGGGGAGGAAGGCGGGGGGTGGTGCCAACACCAAGAGATGGGGGCAGGTAGAAACCAGCAAGTGCCTGCCGGGCAGCTCAGCTGGTGCCCCTCACGCCTGCACCTCAGTTCCCTGTGCTTCCTCAGCTCTGCCGCTACCAACCCACAGCTGCCAGCAGACTCACCCTGCACCATGAGGATGCCCTGTGCTGTGCGGCGCACACGGGTGCCAGGTCGGTTGGCGGCACACACATAGACACCGGCATGTTGCACGGAGACATCTGAGATCATGAGGTTGCCGGTTCCCAGAACCTGGATTCCCTCCACGCCAATGGAGCGTCCATCTGGAGGGAGAGTAGGACGTGACGGGGAGCAGAGCCAAGTCCCTTGGGATGTTAATGCCCCATCCCACTGGAGCTTGTCATATAGGGGGTCTGTGCAGACCCCTCCAGTCAGTCAGCTCCTGTCTCCCAGCCCATCCTCTCAACACACTGTCCCCTTCAGCCTGCATCTTGTGTCACCCTGTGATCTCCACGCCCAAAAATCTCCCCCCTGCAACTGAACCCTCCCCATAGAGCAACCTGGCACTCCGCTCACCCAGGCGGCTCCAGGAGACAATGGGCTGGGGGTTTCCGGTGGCGATGCACTCCAGGATGGCTGTCTGGTGCACTGTAATAGTCAGGTTCTGGGGGCCAGACAGGATCATGGGCTCCTTGTAGCGTTTGGAGGCTGAGACTGAGGAGAGAGAGTGGTAATGGAACCCAGGAGTCCAGGTTAACAGCCCCCTGCTCTGACCCCTCCCATGGACCTCCTGCTGACACAACCCCCTCCCCAGGTGCACTCACCGCTGATGCCCAGCTGGGCCTCCTGGCTGTAGCGGATGTTGGCAATGTTGCTGGCCACACAACGGTAGGCACCCACGTCAGCTTGCCGCACCCCAGTGATCTGCAAGATCCCAGCAGGCAACAGGGTGAACCTGTCGGGGGGAGAGCAAAGAGTGGGATGTGGAGCTGAGCCCTGGCACGTGAGGGTGGCCTGGAAGAGTAGCTCATGGGGAGCCCCTGGCAGGGGCTGACATGGGGCAGCCTGGCTGGGCAGCCGAACCCTGATCTGTTGTGTGGGGAGCTCAGTACCAAGCCCAGTGTCCCCCACCACCATGGGCTGGGCTAGTCCCTGTCCTCACCCTCCACAGGGCCAGGTTCTCAGCACCCTCCTGCCCTGCGCTGCGTCAGCTGCGCTTACCGGTGGCTGTCAGGTGGCAGGGCCCTGCGGTCATGTTCCCAGGTGATGGTGGCCTCAGGGACACCCTGGATGAGGCACTGGAACCGGGCAACGCCACCTTCCTCCACCGCCATGGATGCCGGGTGCATGTGGAACTTGGACAAGGCTGGAGGGGAAGTAGCTGTCAGGGCAGAGAACCCCCTCACTCCCACTGTTCCCCCTCCACAGCACCCCCGCTGGACACTGAGCCCCATCTCTCTGCTGGAGTCACCAGCCCCCATGGTGCTCTCCCAAAGCAATGTGGCTCCTTCAGCCCTGGGAAAGGGGCTGCCCCAGCTCTGCCCTGGGGGATGCCCAGTGAGGCACTGCCTTTGGATGTAGGTGGGGTCCCATCCAGTAGAAAGCAGAGTGAATCTGGAGCATAGGAGGGTCCATGCCCTGTCGTCGTTCTCCCCCCCTCCCCCGGACCCTCATATACTCACAGGTCGGGGACATCCACAAAGTGATGCTCAGGGGTGGGGCTGGGGTACTGTGTCTGCCTTGGGGAGGTGCTGCTCAGCCGTGGGGCCTCCAGTCCCAGACACACCCACCCCAAACCCTTGGAGGAGAGTCTGAGGTAGCTGGGCTCATGTGCAACATCCACAATGAGGGGTGGGGCACTGGGGGCTGGGTGAGGCTGTGCAACATGGCACCAAGGGCTGGCCCACGGTACATGGCACTAAGGAGTGGGCCATGTGGTGGGAAGGGCTGGGCCATGAGCCGGGGGGTGCCAGGGCCCTGACTCACTGGCAAGCTGCACACGGGCCTTGCGGCTGACCAGCAGCCCATCGCGGTTCTGCGCGGCACAGCTGTAGTCACCCACGCTGCTCTCATTGGTGGCGGCCCCGCTCCGTGGCCGGTGATGGAAGCTCTCGATGCGCAGTGAGCCGTTGGCCAGGATGGCCGTGTGGCTGTCATTGGCCAGCAGCACCCCGTTCCTGTGCCAGGTGATGCTGATGGGCGGCTCCCCTTCCACCTGGCAGTGCAGCACTAGCGGCCGCGCCCGCACCGCAATCACGTCTGCCGGCTCGAGCAGGAATGCCAGCTCCGATGGGTGGCCCAGCCCTGTGGGGGGAGGGGAAGCAGCCATCAGTGCTCAGGGTGCCAGGGAGCCTTCCGACACCAGGGGCCAGAGCTCACAGTCAGCCCCTGGCTATGGGCTTTCAGGACTGGGCCCTATGTCCCTGAGCTTCGGGGAGCCACCCTGGACCACCAGGAGCAGAATCAACCCCGGGAGGGTTTCTTACCCCCCCGCCAGCCGGCAACATGCTCTCCTCCCCCATGCACACTACAGCCCCAGGCCCAGTGCAACTGAACCTGGGCTGTGCAACCGTCAAGTTGGTGCAATGCTTGCGTCAGTAATAACAGCTGTACCCGGCCTCTCCCGTCACCCCAGTAGGCTGTGCCCAGCTGCGGCAGAGATGGGATGGAGACCCTGGAATGAGCCCAGTGGGCATTTTCCTCCTGAGCTGGCCCATGCCCTGAAGAGCTGGGGTTACAGCCCTCAAATTCTGCCCTCCTCTGGGTGCCTTGCTTGCTGCCAGCACATAGGAGCCTCTCCTGAGGCCTGACTAGCTCTCGCCTTGCAGGGACCCTGCGGCAGTCCTGCTGGGGTAGAGGTAATTCTCTGGGACCAGTTTGGGGTTGGGTTTCACCAGAGCCCTGTCCTCAGTGCTAGGATGGGTGCTGGCCCCTCCCTGCTGGGCACAGCGCATTCTGGTCTGTGCCATGCGTCCCCAGGCCTTGCACTGCCCCCAATGCCCAGCTCTGCCCCCTAGGTCCCCATTCATGCTCCACCCTCCAGTCTCAGCTGCCCACTGAAGAGCCAGGGCAGCCCCTAAGGCTGGGCTGGCCCTGGGCTCTGAAGAGTTACCAGCCCACGGCTCTGCTCCCCAGAAGCCCGCTCCTGCTCCTGGAGGTGGGGGTGGGGGATGACAGCACAAAGTTAACTCTGGGGACAATAGCGCAGCAGGCGGGGGGCAGGGATGTGCTGGCCTGACATCTTGATTGATGTCGCCTTTCAGCCCGGCCTTAGCAACTGTGCTGGGGATGGGGGCCGTGGCGGGCCTGGGCCCCAGCATTGGAGGGCGCCGGGGAAGGGAACAATGGGGCAGGTCAGAGGGTGTGGAGGCCGTCTCCATTGTGGAGGCACAATAGCCGCCCCCGCCACCTTGCCCTGCAGGGCCCCGGCCGGCCCATCTGCCTGGTTCAGCCAGCCCACGTGACCAGCTCGGGGTGAGGTTCCCATGACTCGCCCCATCACTCAAAGGCACTCACCATCCCTCCACCCGTCCCCTCCCCTTCACCCCAGAGCTGCGCCCCTCCCCAGCTGGGGGGCTCTGTGACCCCCAACATCCCCAGCCACCATCAAACCAGCCCTGATGGTGAGGCCAGCCCTGTTCCCAGTGGCCCAGGAAACTGGCCCAGGATTAGGGATGTGGGGAAGAGGGAGCACGGATATGGGGGCCGCAGTACACCCCATATGAAGGGGCCCGGCCCACTCAGCCAGCCCAGACCCTCATCACCCCCAGAACTGTGTCGCCATGGCTAAGGATTAATGCTGCCGCCTCAGGCAGTGTGGGTGTGGGGACTAGCCCCCCACACAAACACTGAGAACTAGGGGGTGAGACCAAAGGGGGGCTCCACTCCTACTCCCTCATCTCCAGAGCCTGCCACAGAGGGGGCTCAAAGCAGCTTAACTAATCCCAGCCTCACAAACAGGCTCAGTCCCCACTCTAAGCGCCAGCTCCCCCCCTCAGAGCTGGGCTGGAACCCAGGCGTCCAGGCTCCCAGCCGTGCCCCACCCCGGGGTCCATGGAGAGCGCTCCCCATTCCCACAGCCCGAACACTCCTGCAGGGAGCCCCAGACCAACCCAGCCCCCGGCGTGGGGAGCCCTGCTGGCTTCGGGACCTCTAGGCCAGCCCCCTTCGCACTCTAGCCCAGGCCCAACACTCCTTCCGGCGCCATGGGGGCTGTCTCTGGCCCTGTTCCCCCTGCCCCCAGCCTGGGAATCCAGCCAGCGTCTTGGTCTTGGCGGGGCCCGGCCGGAGGCACGGGGGGTGGGTCAGAGGGTGACTGCATGGCTCGGGGCTGGGGGGGGGGCTCACATGTGTAACACACGTGGCTTTTGCACTAGGATTGTGACACCCTGGTGCACACCTGTTCCCCCACTTCTCTTGCCGAGTGCAGCCCCCACAATTTAAAGCCTCCCCTTCCAGGGGCTTTCCCACTCGCTGGCCCGGGAGCACTAGTGTAGACGGGCGCTGGCCAGCTCCCCATGCCCGGTGGCCACCCCAGCGCCTCGGCTGAATGTGTGTGTGTGTGGGGGGGTCTCACATTTGTGCGCTGGGGGGGGGTGCTGGGGACTCTATCCCTCCCACGTGGGTGGGGGCTCCATCCTCACACCTGGGACCCCTCCCCAGCCACCGCGACTCACCCGCCGCCCGCCGCCCCGCAGGCCCCGTCCCGCTGCAACTCACCGCAGCCATGCAGCAGCAACAGCCCGGCCAGGCAGAGCCTCCAGCGGGCCATGGCCCGGCCCAGGCGCGGGGACCGGGACTCAGAGCCCCCGAGCCATGGGACCCCCGCGGGGAAAACTTTCTCCAACTAGCCGCTGTTCCCGGTCTGCGCCGACTACGATCCCCGGAGCTGCGGGCCAGCAGCCGCCTAGAGACCGTCGCCCCCGCCCGCGGGCTGGCCGGAGAGACCGGGACAATGGGGGGGCGGGGGGGAGCTTTCGCCCAATGGCAGTGCGGGGCCAGGGGACGGTCTGGGCTTGCTCCGCCCCCTTCCCTCCACCCGGCCTGTCCGGCTCCGCGGCCCCCTCCGATCTGGGGGACCCCGACCCAGCTCGGAGCGGCCCCTCGGAGCCCCAGACTCGGTCCCCGCCCGGGGAGCTGGGGTGCAGCCAGGGCTGGAGGGGAGCGAACAAACCCCGAAGAGAAGGGGGGACAGGTGTCCCAGGGCAGCCCCCCTCCCCCGATGCTCCCAGCCCCGGCCCCGCCTGGCTCATCTCTGCAGCCTTCCTACGCGCCCTCTGCAGCCGAAAGGGGGCGGGGGGGTGTCACAGCAGAGGCTGGGACTCCAGGTTGGAACTAGCCGGACCGCAGAGCCAAAAGAAGGATCCGCGGAACTCACTGTCGCAGGGCCGCGCTAAAGTCCCTCCCTGAGCGAGCTCCCGGCCGGCCCATTCTAGCTGTTTGGGTCAATCCAGCCGGGGCTGGGAGTTGGAGCGGGGAATCTAGGTTTGGTGGCGAGGGCGGCAGCTCGCGGTCCCCGGGGTCCCGTTTCGGGGGGACTCGGGGCTCTCCTGGCCCTTGCACCTTAGGGGACACAGCACGAAGGTGAGGGGCGCTGGCGGGCTGAGAGCTCAGGGAGGGCCGCTGTCCCAGGTGCTGAAGTCGGGCCTGGCACGGCTGGGTGCTGCGGAGGCCTGGGGAGTCCCAGGGCCTGGCCCAGGCCCATTAGCCCCAAGCAGCCAAGGACACCCCAATCGCCCCGACGAGCCATGCCGGGAAGGGGCCAGGCTGGGCAGAGCCGCCCAATTTGCGTGGTGGGTGTGGACGGACTCAATTCTAATCCGGGTCTTATAAATGGGACGGGGGGGGGGGGGGGCGGCCGGTAAGGAGGCCTGGGGGGTGTCCCCGGCGGGGGCGGGGGGGGGTGTCTACGGGATTACACACACTCTCAAGACAAACCCCTGATCCCAGCCCCACCCCAAGACCCCAAGGCCCGGTTTGGGGGTGGGGGGGGGGCAACACCCCGGAAATCAGGACCCAGAGAGGGACACGGAGTGGGTCTCCCTTAATGACCCAGGCCCAGGGAAGGGGGGGGCACTTCTCGCTGTTGGGGCCCATTCAAAGCTGCCCCCTCCGGCAGGTTGCGGCTCTGGGAGCTGCTGTCCCGTACCCCCCCCAATCCCATTAGCTGCCGCCGAGCCCCTGCAGTTGCCCAGGGAGACGCCCCAGCCCCTCCCCCCCGCCCCATTCACGGTGTCACTTTCAGAAGCTGCTGACTCCATTCATCCGGACAAAGGGGCGCGGGGCCGCTGGCCACTTTATTGGGGGGGGGCTGCCCCCTTGCTCCAGCCCCGCCCCTCCCCCTGGGTCGATGTGTGGGGGGAAGCCGGCCCGGATCATGCCCCACTTCCTCACACCCCCCCCCAGCTCCCTGATCTCACTCCTCCGGGGGCCGGGCCGGCTTGTTTATAGGTAGGACCTACACTAAGTGCTGAGGGAGCTGTGGCACTTTGTGGGTACGGGGAGGCTTTGGGGGAGCCGCGGGGGGTTAGACCGGTGGCGGGCGCCCACCAAACCCGTCCTGTGCTGGTCTGCTGGAGCAGGAAAGGGGAACGTGGCAGCATCCTCCCCCCAGCCTGACCCACGGCGCCCCGCAAGCGCAGCCGTGGGTCCCTCCCCACATAGCCGGTGCCCCTCACTCTCGCCCCGCAGCCCCCGCCTGGACAGCCTCCTGCTGGGCTTTGCACTGGGCACATAGAGCTCCGCGGGCCGGGTGGGGGTTCCCCGGGCAATTTCCAGCCCTGGAGTTTGGCTGGGACCAACCGGGCCTTTAAACCCGGCCTGCAGCGCCCTCCAGTGGAAAACCTCGGGAACTGCCGCCTCGTGGAGATACCGCCCCAAAGGCGCTGGGGCTTTTCTCCCCCAACCCAGGAGCCAGGCGCGAGGGGGAGACGCTTCTTCTGCCACCCCGGACAAAGTACCCCTCGTTCCCGACCCAGCACCTTGCCACAGTCCGGGGATCCCCCTGCTCAGCCCTGCTGGTGCCCCTCACTGCCAACTGCAGCCCAGCCTCAGACACTTTGAAGCAAAGCTGAACTCATCTCCCCACCTGGCCTGAAAACAGGCGTTAACTGATAGATGATCAACCTCAGCCTGGGGCCTGAAAAGCTCCTGCCCACCCCACTGCAGCTTCACGCCCTTGGGTGTGCAGGGTGAGGCCTCCAGCAATCTGGGGCACATCTGGCCACAGACTATCAGGGTATCTGGCCAGCAGACCCCCCCCCCCCAAAAAAAAAACAACAAAAAACCCTAGTCTGCAGGAGACCAAACTGGTGGGTGGGATTGATGTTCTCACCTGGCTCAGTGGGCCCCTTGACCTTTTGGGCTGAAGCTGTGGGGCTTTCATGATGTAACCATTCGGTGGCAGCTTCAACCAAGCAGCTAGCAGTAGTCTGGGAGTGTGGGTGTCATGGGGGTGCTAGGAGGGGGAATCCCCTGCCTTCCTACCCTCTTGCTGAGCAGGGATTGAGAGCTGATTTCTTACATCTCCTGGGTATGGCCTAGGTACTGGGCCAGAAGCAGTGTTAGGATCCTGATGTGTGGGCTCCCTGGCTCTTTTCTGGTGAAGCTGCTTCACTTGCATTACAGAGCTTTTGGGCCAAAGAGGTTGCTAAGGCTCCCTGCATCGTATAGTGGTGTGGGTAACATGAGGAGGGGGGTGATGGCCAGTTTAAGCTCTCTCTATGCTTGCTTAGATGAGATTTGAACCTTGGTCTCCTACCTATCAAGCGAATAGCCTAAATCCTGGGCTAGCCCCTCTTCCAATGTGCAGGGTCCCTCAGTGTTTCCTCTATAAGGTAGGCCACTGTCATTCTATCCCAAACTGGGCACCAAACAGCCCCTGTTGCTGGTTCAAGGCCCACTCCTTGACCGGATAGCTGAACCTTTTCCGTTGAGGCTGCTTCTCTTCAGCTATAGATTAACTGGAACCCAGAGCTCTTGCAGTGTGCTATGGGGTTTAGTGCACTTGCATATGCTGTGGCTGACCCTAGTTCAAATCCCCCAGATGCCTGGCCTCAGAGAAGAGGAGAGCGCTTGTTGCAGAGCAAGGGTTGTTTTGTAGGGACTTCTTCTCTTTCATGAAGAATTAATATGGATTTACACAAAATGACCCACCCACTGCAAGCAGGATATGCATCTAGGCTGTGGCAGACAGCAGGGCATTCCCCTTCGCCACTGAGGGGTGTGAGCCAGGGGTTCCCACCTTCTAGGAGAGAGTCACTGGTGGGTGACCCTTGTTAGAGCCCGCTCCCTCTCCCAAGAAGACAATGGGTCTTGAGAAAGACAGGGGCTCAGACAAGGGTGGACCACCAGGAAGGACGGTCGCCACAGCACAAATCCTTGCTAAATAGGCAATTTGGGGATTTGAACCCAGCTTTCCAGCAACCTCGGTGAGTATCCTAACTCCAGACTAGAGCATAAAGTTAGCGTCCAGGCTTTCCCAAAGCACATTGAACTAAACAGGAATGGCTTCAACAGGCAGGAGTGAAGGAGGGAGCCCCCCAGAGCTACTTTGCAAAGATGAAGGCCCTGCCACCAGACCAGGCTCACACCTGCGGCAATCACAAGCCAGGTACACCACCTAACCTCTAGCCCACACAGGAAGGGGCAGGACGGCCTCTGTTCACATCACATTTAACTAAAGTCGAATAAAGCGGGCTAGTATCAACAGGGTCCCTCCCCCCACGAGACATCAAGGGCAACGAGAACAGCTCCGGGGAACTCAGCACCTCAACGGCCACAGGCCAGGCATTTCTGAGGCTCAGCACCAGACTACGCAAGTTGCTGCTGTCTTGGGCCGGACCAAGTCACGTTTCTTTAATGTGTGACAGATTTGAGAGGCAAAAAGGAGGACAAGCATGTCTCCACGGCACATCACCAGGGCGGGGGTTTTCCCCAAGACACAGCTTGAACCTGCAATAGTCACAGGTTAAGCACACAACCTAACCACTATCCTGCAGAAGAGCCAGGGTGGTGAGAGAGAGGAAAGGTGCAGCCGATTTTTAACTAAAAAGGACCAGCTTCTGAAGATAGGGACTGCCTGACCGCATGGCTCCGGTAAAATAAGCAAGCCACACACAGGGGCTGTTCAACCCCCTCGGCCCACCCCTTAGCCTGAAGCAATTTGACCCAGCAGTGCCCACGGCTCAGTCGCAAACACAACCCACGGGGCTAGAATCATAGAATAATAGGGTTGGAAGGGACCTCATGAGGTCATCTAGTCCAACCCCCTGCTAAAAAGCAGGACCACTCCCCCTAAATTATCCCAGCCAGAGTTTTGTCTAACCGAGCCTTAAAAATCTCCAAAGATGAAGATTCTACCACCTCCCTAGATAGCCCATTCCAATGCTTCACCACCCTCCTAGTGAGAAAGTTTTTCCTAATATCCAACCTTGACCTCCCCAGCTGTAATTTGAAACCATTGCTCCTTGTTCTGTCCTCTGTTACCCTCGAGAACAGCCTAGCTCCCTATTCTTTGGAGCACCCCTTCAAGTAGTTGAAGGTTGCTATCAAATCTCCCCTCAGTCTTCTCTTCTGTAGACTAAATAAGCCTAGTTCCTTCAGTCTCTCCTCATAAGTCATGTGCCCCAGCCCCCTAATCATTTTTGTTGCCCTCCGCTGGACTTTTTCTAATTTGTCCACATTCTTTCGGTAGTGGGGAGCCCAAAACTGGACACAGTATTCCAGATGTGGCCTGACCAGTGTCGAATAGAGGGGAGCTGTGCTCTTCACCCCTCCCAAAGCACACATCAGTGGAACAGCTTCAACAGGCAAGCCTGAAGGGGGCCCTGCCACCTCGTCCGCAGCCCAAGAATTAGGGCACTCACCGCTGCTGCCTGCGAGCCCTCTACACAGCCCTTCCTCTCATCAAGCAGATGGGGAAGTTCACACTATCCCTGCAGGACCCAGGTTCAGGAGGGCACAGTCCTTGCACAAGCATCAATGAGGCTGTGGGATCCACAAGGGAGGGGATTCCCAGCGGTGGATCCAGGCCTACCCAGGCCAGGCCATCCCAGCACACAAAGCTACAGGCCGATTCAATGCGCGGGCAAGTGGTAGGACCGCAGGGGGGGCAGGATCTTTACATCCCTGCAAGTGCTGCAGTCACTCGCAGGAAGGCTGGGCGGTGACTGGGGGTCAACAGAGATGCTCAAAGACTCCCCCAGGGGCAGGAGGTGCAGGTGCCTGGCCAAGCCTTGTGTTTCCCCCTCACCTGGCAGCCTTTAGGGGGCCCCTAAACCCACATCCAGGCAGAGGAGATCTCAGAAGTGAAGACTGCCAGGCTGCCCAGCTATCACTCTGGGGTCCAAGCGCCTTCCTGCCTGGAGCGAGGAAGCTGGGAGCGTGTGGGGGTGATCCAGGCACTGCAGGTGAAGGGAGGCCCAAGGGAGCAACACACTTTGTTAAAAGCACTTTATTTGACAAAAGGTATATAAAAAAGTCCCCGCGGACCCAGCCGCTCCTCAGACACACATGGCCCAGGCTATAGCCAGGGTCAGTCACTGCCGGCAGAGCTTACTGCTGGAACAGCCCAGCCAGACCCCATTGTTCCCTGTTCCTGGCCGAGGACACAGAGTCCAGCTGCACCCCCACCCACCATGGCACCAGCAACTGAACACATCTCCCTGCAGCCCCCATCTCCCCAAACCTCCTACACTGCAGGGACCTGCTGTGCCCCCAATCCCAGGAGAGGGGAGGGCTAGAGGATTGCCCAGCAAACCCTGGACAGGTGTGGGGCGAACCAGGAGGGGATGGCTGAGCTCCTGCCTTCCAGTTCCCCCTGTGGTAGAGGAGTGGGGCAGTGGGTGGAAGGGAGAGAGATGGGGGGCAGGGACTCCAGGAAAAACAGGGGCTGCAACATGGGAAAAAGACTTGCCTGTAGGCACCTGGGCCCTGCTCCTCCCTCCCCCATTACCCCCCATGGGATAGACAGGCAGCTGCCTGGGGTTCCCGCACTGGCATGTGGCTGGCAGGCAAATGGCCGCAGCCCAATTGCCCTTGAGTGCCCAAAGAAGACTATAGCTCCCAGCATGCAATGGTGCTGAGCCATGCATGCTGGGATTTGTAGTGCCAAGGTGGAAGGCAGCAGAGCGACCCTGGGCAGTGAGTCTGGGGGTTATATCCGGACAGCACCCGAGAGGACGCCCTCCCAGAGTTGCGGGGTCAGGGGGACGTAGGACTTCGAGGCATCATCCAGCAGGTACAGCGGGTCCGGGAGACGTGTGGGGTCGCAGCCCTCGTTGGCCAGATGCACCTTGTGCTGCTTGAAGGTGTGTGTCATCGCCAGGTGATCCTGCCAGGGAGCTGGTGTCAGAGCATAGTTGGGGGAACCCTCCTCCTGGGGCGTGGGGAGAAGCACTGCTGGGGAGACACTCTCCTGGGCCTGGCATGGCCCTGCAGCGAGGGGGCGCTGGGGGTGGGGCGGAGAAGGCAAGCTTCCCACGGAGCTGGGGCCCTGTGAGGATGGGGGGCTAGAGCTCCCCGGAGCAGGGCACGGAGCATGTCCTCACCATACGCAGCTCCTGAGCCCCAGAGGGAGAGCCCAGGGCCTCTGGCCACCTGGGGAGAGGGAGGCATTGTTTGGGCCTTTAATGAGCTGACCCCCTGCAGCAGCACCACCTGGATTTGGGATCTTTTTCCCTTCCCATCCCAAACAGCCCCTGTGCCTCACCCCAGAGCCAGCCACATCTCAGTGCTGGGCAAGGGATTCCTGCGTGACTAAGCCTTGGGATTCACTCCAGAGCCAGATGCATCATAGCACCAGGGGTCTCCTTTCCAATCTTTGGCAGAGGTGGTGTTTGAGTCCCCCCCCATGGGTGTTACCTGCACTCTCAGGAAGCGGGGGCGGGCGTAGGGGGGCAGGAACTCCACCACGTGGCTGTACAGCTGGACCCCATCCAGCTCGCAGCCCGGCCGCAGGACAATGGCTGCCATCCCAGCCCGGCCCTCGTACCCTACAGAGGGAGAGAACAATCAATGCCAGCTGGGTAGGGCCAAGGGGCATCACATGGGGAGAGAGCACTGACTGTGCTGGATGGAGGGAGAAGACAGAACCTGCCCCCCCTCCGGTTTTCCCCCCTTCTTCCCCCATTTTACTGGGGACCCCTGGCAGCAGCCTGCGGGGGGGGGAGGGGTGTCTCAGAGGCCCCAGGGAAGGAGGGACAGGGGATACCTGGCACTGTGACCCCGTAGACGTTGGCTTCCTGCAAAGAGTCCAGCGCGGCCAGGGCCTCCGCCACCTCTGTCGTCGCCACGTTCTCACCCTTCCACCTAGGGCAAGTGCAGGTCTGAGTGGGGCAGAGCACCCGAGCCCCAGCTGGGGGCGGGGAGCTGGGCGTGTCAGGGTAGCCACGGGAGAAACATCCCAGCCAGCTCTGGCTCTGGGCCACATAGAGCAGGCCCCTGGGCACCCAGCTCAACTGAGAAGGGGCCAAATCAGGCAGCCCAGCAGGTCCCAGCAGGATGGATAAAAATCAATGACTTTAACAAAAATTAGGTTTTTAAAACATTTAAACTGGATATTTTTGATAAAATGCTTTTTGAGGAAAGAACCTATCTAAAGATAGCTTTATGCCCACAAAAGCTCCTGCGAGAAATAAACTTAGTCTTTAAAAGTGCCACAGGACTCCTTATTCAGCATGGACCCGGGATTATAAATTCTAACTCTATAGTATGGGACAATATATTCTGTAATGTTTAAGAAGTTTTGTAAATGAGTTCCAATAGTTTATGGATTATGGACCAGATTTTATGGGGTTCGAGAGGCTTCTGTATTGATTATTTAGGTTAATCTTTCTATCTACACAATGGGTCTTGGTCTAGATTAGAAGATACCATCAGAGAGGCTTAGTTTTGCAGTTCTCAAACTGTGGATTTGTGTCTCCAGAGATAACATGCTCATTAACAGCAAAAATGGCTTTTAAAATAAATAAATAATATATAGAGGAGAGAAATAACTGATCTCAACCCTATTGTTGCTCTGCAAATTTGTGTACAGAGAGTCAATCCCTTACCTCTCTCTCAAAGTGCAAAGTTTCAAAAAGTTCAATGAATAAGAAGATTGTTGGGTGTGAAATAGGTCTGGACAATTTTGTCAAAATAGTGTATGTTTGCTCTCGAAGAAAAGAATCCAGAACACTTAACACTGTTGATTTAGTAAAATAAAACAATTTAAATGTTTGTCTGTTGATATTTTCCTACTAATCCAGCATGGCAAGAAGATCCTCCAAATATTAATGATTAACCTGTTGAATTGGAGCCAAAAGTTTTCAAAATAAATCACTGTTTAAAAAATGTATAGTGTGTTCCTTCTAAAAATGAAACCTCCATCTGTCTCTGAGTTGTGAAGAATAGGTATTAGGGTTATAACAACCAACAAGAATGCACTCTTATGTAAAAAAAATCATGATTAAATTGAGTCTTCCACCCAGGGATCACTCAGAGGGACAAATCTCATGCCAGGACCCCGTGCAAAGCCCTGTGGTACCAGCTGTCCTGGGCTATGCCCTTTGGGGTGCAGAAGGTGCTGCTTGCTCTGGGGGCAGGAGGGGTGTATCTGCAGACAGTGGCATGGGGGGAGACAGTCGTTCCCTGGGGGGGGACTTTCTGGAAAGGAGGCGGGATGGCTGCTCTGGGGGTGTTTCTGGACAGTGGGTGGGGGAATGGAAGCTCACTGGTGGGGGGGCGTGTATCACTGGACAGTGGGGGCTGTTTGCCAGGGGGAGTCTCCAGGGGTTCCTGTGGCTCTGGTACCTGTAGGTATCCCCGGTGCGGTCCCGGAAATACACGAACTGGGCCGCGTCCTGGGCCATCAGGTCGCCTGTGTTGAAGTAGGTGTCACCGTCAGCAAAGACGTTGTGGAGCAGCTTGTGATCGGACAGCTCCTTGTGGCCTGCGTAACCCAGGAAGGGGTTCTGGGGCGTCACCGGCGAGATCAGCAGCCCCGTCTCACCTGTGGGGGGCGGCAGTGAGTGGGGGCATGAGACGGTCGGCCCTATCCCCTCCGGTCTGCCCCAGGCCCTCACCTGGGCTCACCCGCTGGCACCGCCCGGCCGCATCCCGCACTGGTGCCCCCTGCAGGACGTCATAGCGCACCAGCTCAAAGGGGGAGAAGAGCTAGAAGAGACACGGTGCAGAGTCAGTGACACCGCCTGCAGTGAAGCCCCCCACACTCCCAGCTCACAGCCCCCTGCCCCGCTCACCTTGTAGAAGAAGCTGCTGCGGCCGACGGCCCCAGGGGTGCCGGTGTAGTTGAAGAAGGTGACGTTCCCTTCAGTCATGCCGTATGTTTCCACGATGCGGATGTCCCCGAAGCGCCGCAGGAATTCCCTCCAGACGTCGGGCCGGAGCCCACTGCCCACAGCCAGGTGCAGGCTGTGATCCCGCTCCCCTTCTCTCTACAACGGGTGCGCCAAGTCAGTGATAGGCTAGCGTCCCCAGACCCCGAATGGGGAGAGGTGAATGTGATCTTAGTCTGTTCCGTAACCCTCCCTTCCAGAGCCCCCTTCTCTGACCACCACATCCCTCTCCTCTTCCAGAGTCAGGGAGAGAGCCCAGGCTCCCAGCCCTGCCATCTGTGCAAGGGTCTGTTCCTGGCTCTGTCACTGTCCCACTGCAAGTTCCTCCCAGATCTCCACTTCCACATATGGGGCACTAATGGGACAGAGGGTGTATGTTCACACAGTAGCCCCCAGCTGCTCAGTTCTGCCCCCAGGCTGGCACATGCCAGGCAGCGCTCCGGGGTCAGCACCATTTTATTCTGCATCCTGGAAAGTTGGGTACAAAGTTCCACAAACCCACCCCAGGACCATTCTGCCTGGCACCCACCAGGGGCTCCGTTCCCTGCCTTGGGGCCCATGCAGGCCCCTGACTCCTGGAGCTGACCTGGGGCTGGTTGACAAGGTAGCGGCACAGCTCCCCAATGTACTGGAGCACAGTCACCCGGTAGCGCCGACAGTCGTCCCAGAACTGGCTGGCTGAGAACTTCCTCTTCAACACGCATGTGGCACCTGGCAGGGAGAGTCCCCCAGAGAGCCCTGAGCCCCCAGCCTGGGCCCTGAGGCAGCACCACCACGGATCCACCCCTTGCGCAGCATGTGGGCCAGGCAGGCAGCCCTCCCCCCAAGGCCAGAGCTATAGTAACACATCTGCTGGTTAGAGCAGGAGAAACCGGCAGCCAAGACTCCTGGGTTCTGTCTCTGGCTCCTGGCGGAGAATGGGGTCCAGTGGCTCACAGCAGGTGGAGGGGCTGGGAGCCAGGGCTCCTGGATTCTCTTCCCAGCCTCCACTATGCCTGTAACCCACCCCAGGGAAAGGGCCTGCTGCTCTGGGCCAGGCAAAGCGTCACTGATGCCATGATGGGGAGTGGTGGGGGCTTGTGCCTGGGAGGACGCTGAAGTGGCTGGGGATGGAATTGCTGGGCTCAGTGGCGTTTTCCCTGGCCCTGGATGCCCCCTGCTCCCCCCCAGCTCTAAGGGGCCTCCCTGCCCAGGGATAGAGCAGCACCCAGGGATAGAGCCACACTGCGGCCAGCCCAAGCTCCCATCCCCCAGCCGCAGCCAGAGCCACCGGGCAATTCTCAGTGATCCGTCCCGTCGTCGCCCAGCCCAGCTCCTGGCAATAAGAGATTGTGGGACTCTCAGACCAGGGCCGCAGCCCCAGCCATCCTGCCAAGATCAACAGTGGACCCGTCCTTCAGGAACTCAGCACATTCTCTTTTGAACCCACTTTCACTTCTGGCCTTCGCAGCGTCCCCTGCACTGGGCCTCGCAGGCTACCAGGACGCAGCGAGGAGAACCCGGCCTCCTGTGACATCCGCTGCCGACACCTTTCCTGGGTGGCCTGGGTTCATGTTACACAGTAGGGTAAATGACACGTCCCAGAGCACGGTCTCCAGCTGAACATCCCAGCTGCTCTAACCACTCCCAGGTGGAAGCTGCTCTGGCCCCTACCAGCTTTCCTTGCCTGGCCCTGTGCCTTTCCCAGTTCTAATGCAGCTGGCTGGAGACTGGGGGGGAGGGAGAGCAGACCTGCAGAGTGGGCACTCCTTTCCCAATGGCTCCTAACACCAGGAGCAGCCCCAGCACTGGGGATGGACAGAGGGATGGTGTCTGCCTTGATGTTCAGCCCCGCAAAGCTCCCAGTCCCCCAGCACTCACCGATCCCCATGCAGCCAATGATGCCCAGTAGAGACCCCGACATGTGGTACAGGGGCAGCGCCACGTAGATCACATCCTGGCTGGAGGCGCCCACCAAGCGATAGAAGCCCAGGCACATGATAGCCTTGAGGTGGCTGATGCGAGCAGCTTTGGGCAGCCCTGCAGTGGGGGGAGATGGGGATCACGCTGTGTCCATGCCCCTGCCCAGTGCCGGGCCCCATCATTCCCTGGTGGGGTGAGGAGGGCGGGGTGGGGTGAGCAGTCCAACAGGAAAATGTACATGGGTGAGGGTCTCTGGCAGGCAGGGAGCCCTGGGAGCTGCTGGCACTGGGTTCTCATTGCACTGGGGTGCCCTGGGCAGACCCCACCCTGGATTCCCACCCAAAGAGACAGAATTTAAATGTCCCTCACCCTCCACTCCTGCAGAGCCAGGGACCCTGATGTCCATCCCCACTGCCCATCCTGCCATGGAGCCTCTTGGCACACAGAGAAGCCAGAGCAGGGACTTCTGCGCTTCCCCCCGGCCCTGCCTCCCACCCCCTCAGTCAGAGGCCGTGCTGCCCAGCCATGGGACATGCTGCTGGCACAGACTGTCTCCAGGAACTTGGGCTGTGAGGATGGGCAGAGGTGGCAGCCCTGGAGAGCCGGCTGCGGCAGCCATACCTGTGGTGCCCGAGGTGAAGATGTAGAGGCAGGTGTCCTTCATGTCACTGGGTGTGGACAAGTCCAGGGGCACTGGCTCTTCAGAGGCCTCCTCCAGCAGCTCCTGCAGGCTGGTGACCCCCGGCAGGCAGGGGCCCGGGCCAAGCATCCAGACCATGATGCCCAGCTCCTGCAGGGTGGGCAGCAGGGCTTCCACGGCCTCAGACAGGTCTGCAGAGAGAGGCAGGGCCTCAGCATGGAGCAGGGCCAGCCGTTCACCCTGGGGTGCAGCACCCAGCCCGGGTCCCCAAAGTCACAGCCCCCAGTGGCCTTCTTCACCTCACTGGTACCTGGAGCAGACCTGGCACCAGGTCATAGACAAGAGCTGAGTCACACAGGCCAGGTTGGGAGGAGACTCTCACCCTCTGCAGCACCTCATCAGTGAGGGGAAACAGGAGTCATAAGCCACAGGACTCAGCCCCACATGTCCTGGGAGGTGGGACCCACATGCCACAGAGGGAGGAATGGGCCAGGCAACAAGAGGAGGCTGCACTCAGAGCAGAAGCCGATGGCCAGGGATGAGAGGACAGGCGGCCCCACAGCCACGCCCCCCCCAACTCTAGAACCCCTAGCGAGGCAGGGGCCGGAGTGCTGCGTCCAGGCCAGGGTTAGCTCAGTGGGACAAAGGCTTCTCCATTTGACGCCCTGCTAGATCCCACCCTGCCATTCCCAGTCCCCAGGGTGACGCTCTGGGGTCCAATGGAGCTGCCCCTTTCTCATCAGCTCCCCAGTGGGTCGCTGCCCACTCCCTTGTATGGAAATCAGCTGCCAGCCCCAGCTGCAGTAGGATTCACACCCGCTGGTCTCATTCCTCCATCCCACCCACTCCGGACATTGGATAGTCACCAGTTAAACCATCATTAAAGCTCTTTGGATGCCAGAGCACCATCAATTACTGCGATGACTTCCAGCTCGTTAGGCCAAGGCAGAGGAGGGCTGGCTGCTGCATTAATTGCAGTTATTAAAGTTTTCTCTGTGAAGCAGGAGGGGGGATGGTCCTTGGCTGCTCTGTCCCAGCAGAGGGGGGAGGGGACGCAATGGAGGCGGTAATGTGGCTCCTGTTGGTCACCAGTAGGGTGCCCCCACAATGATCCCTGCTCTGACTGTGGGGACACACACCCCTTCCTCCCACAGGGCCCAGCACCAACCCACAACTGATCCTCAGCCTGGACGCAGCATGTAGGTACCTGTCCCCACAACACCCAGCCCTATGGGGCTTCCCAGCTCTGGGTCTGCCTTTTTCTCCCACGAAAGCTCATGCGATAAATAAATCTGTTAGTCTTTAAAAGTGCCCCAGGACTCTGCTGTTTTCCTGCAATAGACTGACCCGGCTCCCCCTTTGGAACTTGTCAGCAGGGGCTGTCTCCGGGCACCCATTCCCAGGGCCCCCCGTCCATCCCGCCCCAGGAGCCTTTGGGGGACGCTAATTGATCAAGTGAGCTCTGTACCCCAAAGAATCACAACCAGTCCCTCCCCCCAGTCCCCACCCCCGGGGCCGCACGGCGTGCGCCCTGGTCTCTCCAGCGCCCTCCCCGTGCGCCCTGGTCTCTCCAGCGCCCTCCCCGTGCGCCCCGGTCTCCCCACCCTCCCGGACCCCTCTGCTTCCCTCCACCCCCCGTGCGCCCTCACCCCGGCCCGGCCCCTCCGCGCCCCGCACTCACCGCTCGCCACCAGCAGCGCCCTGGCCCCGCAGCTCCGCAGGCAGTGGAGCAGCGCCCCGCGGCGCAGGCCGGTGCCCAGGAAGGCGGGCGCCACCCCCAGCGCGGCCAGCCCGAGCCAGGCCCACACGAAGGCGGGCTCGTTGCCCACCAGCAGCGCCACGGTCTGGCCGGGCAGCAGGGGCCCCCCGGGGCCGCGCCAGGCGCGCAGGGCGTTGGCCACCCGCCGGCTCGCCCGCTCCGCCTGCCCGTAGCTGAAGCGCTGCTCCCCGTAGCGCAGGAAGAGCCGGTCCGGGGCCGCCCGCGCCAGGCGGGCGAAGCGCTGGGCCAGGCTGGAGTCCCCGGGCCCGGCCTCCCGCTGCAGCCGGCGGCGGCACAGCAGCGCCCGCAGGAGGAAAGCCACGTCCGCCCACAGGTGCGGCCACAGCAGCCGCTGCACCCACAGCAGCGCGGCCGCCCCCGCCACCGCTCCGGCCAGGTACATCCCGCCGCCGGCCGGGCCAGGAGTCTGCGCGTCCCCGGGCCGGGAAGGAGGGAAGGCGGCGTGGCGAGCCCGATCTCCGCCTCGCGTCCCCTCCCCGGAGGAGCCGGCTCAGCCGAGCCCCGCCCCTGGTTCCCTGCTCGGCCTCCAGGAGCTGGGAGCTTCCCCTGGCCACGGGCACCCCAGGCCCGGCTCACTGGCCGCCGCCAGCCGGACAGCACCGGTCCCTGCCCTGCGGAGCTGGGGTTAGAAACGGGACCCAAGGCCCAGAGGACAGAACCAGCAGGCGGGGCTAATGGAAGCCAGGGTCACAAGCCTTTGGGAGCCCAGACCCCGCTGCTCCTTGGCCAACAAGATCCAGCCTCCCTCCGGCCCTTCCCCCAGTGTTTGCAGTCAGAGCCCATCCTCTGACACGCCAAGCCCACGGGCAGCATCTTGCCAGGGACCCTCGCTTGCCCAGACTCATCTCTGTCCCTGCCCCATTGCAGGCCTTGGCCTGGTTCTATCTTCTGAAGTCCCTGCAGTCCCATCACTGGCCCTTGACTCCAGGCAGCACCGCTCACGGCTCCGGGCGCTCCCTTGGCCGGCCTATAACCACCCAATTGCTGGCGTCCGCACTCAGCTCCTGGCCTTTAACCACATGAATGTGGGGGACCTGGGCATTCAGAGACCATATGTGATGCTATGCGGGATGGGTACATAAATGCCAGATCCAGGGGATCCCTGGGACCCATTTGGCACCTCATACCCTCAACTAAAGGCACTGGGCGTCCTGGGGTCACTGGACTTTGCCCAGCCCTGCTCCCAGGCCAGCACTAAACCCAGGGAGGATGAGGTGTGGAGGTGGGGCCATGCCAGCTCCTGAGAGTGACTCGCCCCCGTGCCCAGCACCTGGCAAACTCCAGTTCGAATCATAGAATAATAGGACTGGAAGGGACCTCATGAGGTCATCTAGTCCAACCCCCTGCTAAAAAGCAGGACCACTCCCACTAAATCACCCCAGCCAGGTTTTTGTCTAACCGGGCCTTAAAAATCTCCAAAGATGGAGATTCTACCACCTCCCTAGATAGCCCATTCCAATGCTTCACCAGCCTCCTAGTGAGAAAGTATTTCCTAATATTCAACCTTGACCTCCCCAGCTGTAATTTGAAACCATTGCTCCTTGTTCTGTCCTCTGTTACCACCGAGAACAGCCTAGCTCCCTCCTCTTTGGAGCACCCCTTCAATTAGTTGAAGGTTGCTATCAAATCTCCCCTCAATCTTCTCTTCTGTAGACTAAATAAGCCTAGTTCCTTCAGTCTCTCCTCATAAGTCATGTGCCCCAGCCCCCTAATCATTTTTGTTGCCCTCCGCTGGACTCTTTCTAATTTGTCCACATCCTTTCTGTAGTGGGGAGCCCAAAACTGGACACAGAATTCCAGATGCGGCCTGACCAGTGTCGACTAGAGGGGAATTATCACATCCCTCGATCTGCTGGCAATACTCCTACTGATGCAGCCTAATATGCCATTGGCCTTTTTGGCAACAAGGGCACACTGTTGGCTCATATTCATCTTCCCGTCCACCATAACCCCCAGGTCCTTTTCTACAGTGCTGCTACTTAGCCGATCGGTCCCCAGCCTGTAGCAGTGCATGGGATTTTTCCGTCCTAAGTGCAGGACTTTGCACTTGTCTTCGTTGAACCTCATGGGGTTTCTTTCGGCCCAGTGTTCCAATTTGTCCAAGTCTCCCTGGATCCTGTCCCTGCCCTCCAGAGTATCTACCATTCCCCCCAACTTGGTGTCATCCGTGAATTTACTAAGCACGCAGTCTATCCCATCATCAAGATCATTAATGAAGATGTTGAATAGAACCGGCCCCAGGACCGACCCCTGGGGCACTCCACTCGTTACCGGTTGCCAACTAGACATTGAGACATTCCTACCTGATTCCTACCCGCTGAGCCCGTTGATCTAGCCAGTTTTCGATCCACCTTACGGTCCACTCATTCAACCCATACTTCCTTAACTTGCCGATGAGAATCCTGTGGGAAACCGTATGAAAAGCCTTGCTAAAGTCGAGGTATACCACGTCAACGGCTCTTCCCGCATCCACAAATCCAGTCATCTCATCATAGAAGAAAACAGAGGCGTCATCGTCGTTGGGCTGGCAGAGCGCCGGCCCCAGTTAGAAAAGCCTGAGCCCCAAATCTATTCCGGGGCCCAGGAACCCAGAAAACTCCAGCGGAACACATGTTCCACTCTGCTCTGCAGGCCGGCTGCTGCTCAGCTGGGAGCAGCGGCCGCCAGCTGGGCTGGGGAGTTTTCAAATCTCCGGCCCTGCGCATACTCCGAAAGAGCATGTTCAGGGCGGGAGTGGCCTCCTGGCCAGCCCAACACTGGATGACCGTGCAGCTCTCCGGAC
This sequence comes from Pelusios castaneus, assembly GCA_007922175.1. Taxonomy (NCBI): domain Eukaryota; kingdom Metazoa; phylum Chordata; order Testudines; family Pelomedusidae; genus Pelusios; species Pelusios castaneus. The sequence continues at coordinate 572,967 of ML685848.1, read as the reverse complement.
AGCTAAGATGGGGGGGGGGGGGCGAGCGGGGGAAAGCTGGGACCAGGAAGGCTGGGTGGGCCGGGGAGCCAATGGGAAACTGGGGGCTGGGAGGGCCGCGTGGGCTGGGAAGCTGATGGGAAACAAGGGGCCAGGGGCTGGGAAACCGATGAGGAATGGGGGCCAGCCCAACACCGGACGCCTCTGCTGCTCTCCGTCCAGGTAAGTTAGGGGGGCCATGTGGGGGAGTGCTGGGGAGCTGGGACTGGGAAGGTTGGGTGGGCTGGGGAGCCGTTGGGGGCCAGGCAGGCCAGGGAGCAGTATTCCCTGTAAGGTGCGCGGGTGCGTGGCCGCTACACCCGCGCAGGCTTCTGGGACCCCTGCACAGCCCGGCAGCCTCCCGACCCCGGTGGCTGGGCTCCTCCGGGGCTGCTTTGCTGTGGCAGCCGCCGCAGTCCCACCTCCTGAGCCTGGCGACTGGGCTCTTCCAGGGCTGCCTTGTCGCTTTCTTTTCTTTTCCTTTTCTTTTCTCCTTTTGCTTTACTTTTCTTTCCTCCTTTTCTTTCTTTCCTTCTCTTTCTTCCTTCTTTCTTTCCCTTCTCTTCTTTCTAGGGGTGTGGCCTAGCAGGGGGGGTGGGGCTAACAAGGGGTGGGTTGGGGGACACAGCCCTGGATCTTTTTGCTATCCAGCAACGCCCCTGGAAGGAAATCAGGTTGCAACGCCCCTGGAAGGAAATCAGATTTGCCCTTGGTGAATCCATGTTGACTGTTCCTGATCACTCTATTTTCCTCCAAGTGTTTCAGGATGGATTCTTTGAGGACCTGCTCCATGATTTTCCCAGGGATTGAAGTGAGGCTGACCAGTCTGTAGTTCCCTGGATCCTCCTTTATTCAAGTTATTCAACCTCCCCCTCCCCTTGTTTCAGCATCCCCCTCCCTTTGGGCTGGGCAAGGCCAGACAGTCCCACATTGGGGCTGGCCCCAGGGAGCAGCAGCCCAGCCCCACCTGAAAATTGGACACAGGAGCCCTGCACCCAGTCTCTGATCTCCTCAGTGCAGGGACCATCTCCCACTATCTGAAGCGCCCACATCTCCCTCTAGTTCCTGGCCCTTTGCCTGCCAGCGGGCAGCTAGACCCAGCCAGACACAGGCGCGGCACCGAGGACAAGCGGAGTGTTCCACACACTCCCCTCCTGCACAGGCTGGGCTGCCCTGGGGTCCTGCCTGAACTCCATCCTTCATCCAGCCAAGTCCCAGCCTGTGCCATCAACAGCTCCATGGCGGGCCTCACGCCCAGCCCCATAAGTCAGTGGAAGCCAGGGAACGTTGCCCCAGTGCCTGCCCAGCCAGGTCTGGGGACTCCATTCTGCTCCGAGGCAAAGTGCAGGCTTGGCCCAGGCTTTTCCATGAGAAAGCTTTGGCCAAATCCGCCTGGCTCACGCCTGGGGTTGTTGTAGCTCTGATTCCCGGCTTCCAGGCTGGGCTCTGCCTGTGCCTGCGCTTTGCCTCATGGATCAGGGAGGCCAGGGGACCCTTGTGGCCAACAGAGGGGTAAGATTGAGGGTGGATCTGCAGCGCTTGTGTGCCGCCTGCTGTTGCGTCCTTACGCCTCTTCTCTCCCAGTTGTCTTCAAGATACTTTTGCAGCCTCTCCCACAGGCAGGCACTGTGCTCCCAGGTCCCCACCCAGGAATAGCCATGGTCTAGGCTCCTGCCCTCTCTGACACTCTCAGATCCAGATGGGGTTTGCAGGGATAAGAGGGCTGGGAAGTGAAAAATTCCTTCCTGTCTGTGCTGGCGGGCAAGCTGCAGCGAGGCTCCAGGAAAACACGTGCCTGGGCTCGCTCCCTGCTGTGGGGCGGGGCCTTTTGGAGCAGGGCTGAGGCAGAGAGGAAGGCATTTCGTTCCCAACATCTGCTGGGGGAAACACGCATGGGGCAGGAGCCAGAATTTCTGTGGCTTGGCTCTAAAACCAGGAGAAATAGGGGAAAGGTCAGGCGGCTTCTTGTGCTGGAGACAGCTGCAACCCATGGTGGAGTCGCTGCCGGAGGGGGTTGGTTTGGAAGCTCTGGTTGCGAAGGTACCTGGACTGGGCCCTGATCTGCAAATATATAGGATGAGCCGCTGGAGGGCCTCCGATCTTTCCCAGAACTGGCAGCTGGATGGCTCCCCGCCACACGTGGACCTTCTGTCTGTCGGAGCAACAAGGGCGGGTTCAGTATCTGGGATCCTTTCAGGAGCGGCACGGCCTTGCTCGCTGAACGAGGGATTGAGGGCAGGGTGGAGACTTTTCGTAGCAGGAGGAAAGGGACAAGGCCTTGACTTGGAAAACTGCTGCAAGCAGGATCCACAAGCATAAAACAAGAACCGCCGCCCTCACCCAGAGCCTGTGGGGCAGCTTCCTTTTGCCTTAGTTTCCTGAGTCTAGCAACGCCCTTGAGGGCCCCTCCCTAACGCAGGCCCCACTCACAGGGGCTGGCCTTCGTCCAGGCAGAGCCAGAGTCCAGAGGTGCTCTTGTGAGCAGAGGGGAAGAAGGCACCTCACTGAATCCTCTGTCCAGCTGCTCCACCATCCACCCTGCTGGCTCTCCTCCATCAGCCGTTCCTCCGACACCTGCTTCTCCTGGGTTCCTCCCAGCTCTCAGTGCTTGTCAGGTTTTAGGGCTTGTCTATGCTGGTTCTTACTCCACCAGAACTGTTTGTCACTCAGAGATGTGAAGAAACCCCCCCCCCCCCCCCGAGTAACACACGTTTTGCCGGCAGAGAAGCATCTGCCACTGCTCGTGTAGGCAATTTGGTTCTGGCAACAAGAGAGCGCTCTGCCAATGCCATCCTGCAGCTACTCCTGGGATGGACCCCCAGCAAATACCCCCAGTCCCCGATGCAACCCTAGGAACTACCTTCTTGCAGGCTTCAGTGCTGCGAATTGCAGCCTACCAGATCATTTACTCTTGTCCCTCAATTTAACAAAGAAATTGACATGCACCAGCTCTGTCTCCAAGAGAGTCTCTGCACACACCCAATGCACTGCTTCAGATAAAACAGATGAATAAGTATATTGACTACAGTAAGATTTTCAGTGATTCTAAGTCAGAGTGATATAAATCCAAAGATGATTAAATCGAGGCGTTAATCACAATCAAATAAAAGAGAACTCGTTCTAAGATTAGGTGTGTATTTCAGCTTACTGCCCAGGCTGGCTGTGATATGTCTTGCTGTTACCACTTCCCTTCTCCAAGCCCCCTCTCCATGCCCCTCTACCCCCCAGGTCAGTCCTTGATGTTGCTTGGAGCCAGATTCCAGGGGAGAGCCCCAGACAGGGTGGTGCTTTCTTTTAACAAGTTTGCTTGACATCCCCTGTGGGCAGGTGACCATCTATGTCTGGCAAGGGGTGTGCTCTGTCTTCTTGAGCCAAGGAGCTCAAAAGTGCTTCAGGCCGGACCGTTGTTCCTGTATGCATGCATGCCTCCGCTGGGTGCAGCGCCACGGCTCTGGTTTTATCTGCATCCGTTCAAGCCGTGTGAGACACACCCCGGGGATATGGCACGGCACAGCACAGCTTCGTCTCTGTACACATGTATGATACTGTGGGAAACAGCTACTGTACCGTATGTCACAAGCACTCCAAAAACACCGTACACGACACGCTTTTCATCAGCCCAACACAGTTACACTAAGTGTGAAGGCGAGTAAGACACAAGGGTGGACGTGGGGTGCAGCATGTCACAGGCCTGGCCTCCGATCCTCCGGCCTAGCAACTTCAGCAGACTGCGACCGGATCAGTCAGCGCCGCGCTGCGTCCTCGGCTTGCACGCTCAGGAGACTCACGTCTCCGTGCCCCTGAATTCCAGGGAGCTGAATTCCTGCAGTGCTTTGTAAACCCAGCCCAGCCTGTTGCTCACGTGACCCCCCACCCCATGTCAGAGTGTGTGGGGGGGTCATGCCTTCCTCCCCAGCTGGCTTGGCCCAGAGAAGTCAGCACATAGGCTTTGGGGACCCCCCTCATTCCCTTCCCTGAGACCCAGATCCCCCTTGTACCAAGGCCTATCACTGGCCTGGGCAGCCCCTGTTTACGTTGCCATGAGAGAGGCAGCCGAGCCCATCACCCAGGCAGCTCCTGAGCAGCAAGCTTGGCATGTTTTCTCTTCCCAGCCAGCTGGGCAGGGTAGGGGAAGGTGGGTGGGTAGATCTGCCCTTACTGACCAGGGCTGTGGTCAGCGGCCTCCTGGCACCAGAATGCCTGAGAGACGTGCTGGGGGGAGGACACACACCACGTGCTGTCCACTTCTAAACCCAACAGATCAGCAAGGTAGCGGCACAACAGACAGCCCCCCCCACCGCCCCCCAGCCCATCCTGCCCAGGGATGCACCTTCCCAGCCACAGGGAGCTCTGCCCTGGCCCAGCCTGGCATCATTTCCACATGGCTGGTGCTGACAGCAGCCTTTCCCTCGCTCGTCTCCTGAGCATTTCAAACAGCATGCACAGGACCCAGGGATTGCTCCACACTGCTGGGAACCAGGAGCCAGGACCCTGGGTTCTCTCCCCAGCAATGGGGATGCGGGGTCCAGTGGCCACAGCAGGGGACTGGGACCCAGGGATATCTCTCTCCAGTCTCCAGCACTGGTGGCATAGGGTTCAGCGGCTGGAGCAGGGATCCCAGGTTCTCTCCCCAGCATTGGGGGCATGGGGTCCAGTGAGTGGAGCAGGGAACCTCAAGCCAGGACCCAGGGATCTCCTCAGTGCTGGGGCCATGGGGTCCAGTGGCTGGAGCAGAGGACCGAGAAGCCAGGATGACTCTTGTTCCCAGCTATGGCACTGACTCTTTGCCTGCCCTGTCTCTTCCTGGGGCCCCGGTTTCTCCTGGGGAGGAAGCTCCTCTCCAGCCTCCATCCAGGGGTTGGGTCTGCAACAGGAGATGGCTCAGCTGGCAGCTGCTCGGCTGGAGGGACTGACCCACCCTGAGGGGAGCAGAAAAGAGCCATTCCCGTGAATACCCAGAGAATGGGGCCTCCCCCGGCCCACCCAGAGGCAGCTGCCACCCATCTCCCACCAAGTCCCCCACCCCCCCACCACAAACCAGCAGGCAAGATGGGAACTTTGTACAAAATGCTGGACAGTTTATTGTCTTTTAAAAACACTTTAAAAGGCTGCCGTCCTTGGGGAGAATTTAAAACAATCGACATCTCAACCTGGCTGCCTGGGATCTTGAACGGTTCCACTAGGGAGGTGTCTTGAGGCACCGGTTCGGCCCCTTCGGGCAGGGTCTGCATTCCACTCCTTCTCCCCAGCTTGGGGGTCCTGGCTTGGGGGGCAGGGTAGTGGGTGCTCACCAGTTTGGCTCTTTGAGGAATCCCAGCCCCAGCTTGCCCCACTAGCAGTGACTGGTACTGTGTGCTGGTCTCTGCCAGAGAGGGTGAGCCGCACTGGGGCAGGGCCTGCAATGGGTGCAAGGCATCAGGCTGTGGCAAAGATTGCAGGCGGGAACTAATCCTCGAGGGGCACCGATTGCCAGAGGCTGCCTGTGGCCAGCAGGGGCAGGGGACCATGGACCGGTGCCCAAGGGCACTTGATTTTCCCTGCCAGTTTCCTAGGCCATCCCCTCCCGGAAGCATCTCGGAGCAGCAAGCTGGTTCTCACTATTTATTTACATTTCTCATATGGAAATTGGAGGCATTTGACACAGCCTGTCTAGATTCCTATCCAGCCCCTGGGGCCCGGCCCGCCTGCGCTGGAGTTGCCCCGCTGCCCCCTCTCAGGGATGTGCCCCATAGGCTGATGAGCAGGGGCTGGTGCCCAGGTGCCCCAAAGAAGGCCACTTGCTCCAGCCAGTCACCCCAGAACTGCAGTTAAAAAGGGACTAAAAAGTCAAGTCTGGCGCGGCTGGGATAGCCGTGGGGGTCGCAGTCACGTGCTGAGTGCAGACCTGGTGTGCAAGGCAAAGGCTTCCAGAGGTGCTGCCGTCACTCGCTGCTGCTGCCCGCCGGCCCGGCGGGGCCAAGGTGGAGCCGGGCACAGGCCGTGCCCCTCAGTCACTGTCGGAGCCCACGGCGGACGAGCCTTTCCGTTTTCGTTTGGTGGGTTTGGGCTTGGTGTCCTCTTCTTCCTGAAAGGAAGAGTGGGGTGGCTGTCACGGGTGCTGCTGGCTGGCTGGGCTGGGCTGGGGAGGAGGCAGCAGCCACGGGGGTCAAAAGCCAGGGCGTCCCGGGCGCTGCTGGATGGGAGAAAGGCCAGGATTGGGGCTGGTATCATGGGCGCTGCCAGCTGGGCTGGGTTCAGGGGCTCTTTGCTCCACTGCACAGGGCTGTGGCGCAGTTGCACGGCCAGGATGGGCCCTAGCAGTCTGAGGGCAGTGTCCACCTGCCCGTACCAGGGGAGGAAGCGAAGGGGAGACAGGAGTTAGTGAGAGCATGGGGACCCCACTGAGAGCACCACAGGCCCCGCCTGGTGGCCCCTGGAGGTGTCCGGCCACCCCTAATGCGGTGGCTGGGGCCCAGCTCTCCGGCTGGCGGAGCGCCCTCAGGGAGACGCTCACCGAGGCACTGCTAGAGGCAGACTCCTCCTCGTGGTTAGCTGGCTGGGCGGCGTTCTTTCGGCTGCGGGGGCTGGACAGCGCAGCCTTCCGGCGGCTCTTCAGAGGCTTGCTGGAGGAGTCCTCGTACTCCTCTGCCAGTGAGAAGAGGTCGCTGAACCTGGCCAGAGAGCAGGCAAGACACAGTCAGGCCCTAAGGTAGGGTTGAGCTCCCAGCCTAGAACATCTCTGAGTCTAGCTGGATGGAGCAATTCAGGGCCACGTCACCCCACATCCTCTCATCTGGACTAGCTTCCTCCCACAAGGGCCTGAGCCAACCCAGCTCTGCTACCTCCTGGCCTCAGTCAACCCCAGAGCTGCCCCGGTTCTCTGGACCCCATCCCAGTGTGCCTGCCAGCATCTGGTTTCCCTAGACTCCAGAGACAGACAAAGCTCAAAGGTCCTGAGCACTGGGAGGGCACGAGGGGAACCCACCAGCCAGGCCAGTGCATGGCCTGTCTCTCCTAGGGAGTGAAGGAGACTCCTACCCTGCCATGTTGAGGGGCCAGGCAGAGTCGGTAGCTGGTTGCCCTGGGCCAGGCGTGGAGACCTTCTGCCTCCACCTCAGGGCCTGGAGCCAGCCCAGAACAGTCACCACACCCCAAGAGCAACATGCCAGGCATCACTGCAGGGAGCTGCTGCGCCAGCCAGGCCTATGCTGGCTGGTTCCTCCCAGGGCGGGGCAGGAAGGGACGGAGTTGGGCTCAACAGCTCTCCAGTGTCCTAAGGGCCCCCCACCGCCCAGCTCCTAAAGATGATTTTACTGTGGAAACAGATTTCCCCTGGAAAGCAGGACCGTGGCATCCTGGGGCCGTGGCAGTAAGTGACTTGGTGACTTACTTCATCTTGTGGGCTTCGTCACAGCTGGCTTGGACATGCTGCAGCGCCTGCAGGATCGGCGTTTGGCTGAAAACTGGTCAGCAAGGAGAGGAAAAGCCAATCAGAGCCCCGCCCTGAAGGCCCCAGTGCTGGCCAGTGCAAAGCCTTCGGCGGGCAACGTCCCTTGAGCATTGGCCACGGGCTGGGCCCTACCTCTGGCCTTGGGTCCCCATGAGTGACTGCAGGCCAAGCCCAGAGGCACAGAATCCTGGCACAGTGGGTGAAGGAAGCGCTCAGCCCAGGCCGGTGCCTGCATGTTCTGCTAGGTCCCTTCCCGCCCCTACCCAGCAACTCTCAGGGAAGAAGGGGATGGCAGCGCCCTTCCTGCGGGGTGCCAAGAAAGACTGCTGCAGGGTCCTTTGCACCCATCAGCCACCCACCCACCCTGCAGCAACTCAAGCATTGGCCATGGGGTTTTTCGCTTCCAGGTGGCTGGCTCTGATCCAGCTCAGGGCAGTACTGCCTGTGTCCCGCATCCTGACAGCCCCAAAGAGTGAAAGAGCGAGTGAGCCATAGGCTGACCCTCCCCATCCCCCCGACGTGTGCTCTGTGAGCCCCCCATGCTGCCCGCCTGTCACCAGCCCATCTCCCTGCCCACCCCCCTGCCCACAATGAGCTCCCATCAGTGCTCAGGCAGTTTCTGGGAGCATGGAAACCCACCGCCCTGAGCCCCAGCCCCGCCCAGCACAGAGAAGAGTCCTTGGCTGTGGCCCGCTCGGGCCCGGTGCTGGTGGTACGCACAGTTCTGTTTGGTGTTGGTCAGGTTGAGCCGGAGGTTGTCCAGATGCTCCAGGATCTGTTCTAGCGTCAGCTGGGCCAGTTTGCTGCTTGAACTGCGCAAGCTAAGGGTGGGACAAGGAGCCGGTTAGAACCTGTGGGGCTGGGCGCCTAAGTCACCCCACCATCACAGAGCAGCACCCTGTGCTGCAGGGATCCCCCCTGCCTGGTGCTTGTCCAGCAGGCGCTCATCACACAGGCCACGGCAAAGCCCAGCCCCACGGCGAGAGAGCCCAGCTGCCCCCTCTTGGGGGACATGGTGCTGTCCCTGCTTATTTGGGCATCAATGTGCTGCAGAAGGCCTCGGCCAGAGATGCTGTTGGGGGGGTGAGGTGGGCTCAAAGCCTGGCAGGCCTGGGATGCACGCAGGTGAGGAGGCTCCTCTGATCCCATATCTCACATCCCCAGAGGCTGCTCCACCCCAGCAAGCGTGGACAAATCCTGCCCTGGTTTTCAGTCTCTGCCCCGGCCAATGTTCCCCAGTAGGGCCCCAGTGCCCTGGGCTGAACTCCCACTGGGAAGATCATCTGTGCTCAGAGCTGGCAGAGGGGAACGCTGTGTGCTCACCGGCCAGTCTCCTGGACACCAGAGCCACAGGGGCTCAGCTGGCCAGTGAGCTCGTTAGCTGGGATTAGACCTGCAGGCTTATTGAACACCGGAAAAAATAATGAAAAAGAGCCCTCGTGCCCACCTCTGAAAGGCTGCTAATTAACATGGGGAGATGGAAACAATGAAAGAATCTGGAGATTTCCAGATGAACCTCTCCTCCGGTGAGAAGAAAGAATGGAGGTGGGGTGGCTGTGAATTTTGGGGGGAGAAACAGGCGACCATCTTTCTGTTTTGTGGTGGTACGGCACCTAGCACTGTGGAGCCAGGAGTGGGAGTGCCGTTCAGATACTCAATGTGGCATCAGTGGCAAGGCCTAGGGCAGCCTTGGTGAAGTAGGGAATTTGCCCCACAAATACCCCTTTCTCCTATGGGGCTTCAAGCATAGTGCGCATGACCCAGAGCCAGGTTTCTGGAGTAGCGCTGCCCTGACCCAACACAAACAGGCCCTGGCACTCTGGCTCAGGGGAGAAAGGCTGGTTAGTTGCTCAGCTGGGAGCTGGCAGCTTCCTCGGTGGAAGCCACCCGTCCCTGGGCCAAGGCAGGTGCATTTCAGGGAAAGAGGATGAAGGTAGGCGAGAAGCACCAGAGAAGCTGGGACACGCCCTCAAAGCAAATGCTGGCTTCTGTCCTGTTGGCTGGTGCATGTCCTCCCGGCGTCAAGGGGCAGAACACAGCAGGCCCGTGCTGCACCCATCCACTGTTCCCAACACAAGGGCCCACGTGTGCTCCTTAGCTGGTGGGTGCTTTGGCGGGCTGGGGAGCTGGGCTGTGGAGTGAGAAGGTGCCACTCGCCGTGCGCAGGGTGAGGATCTGGAGGTCCTGGGCTCCGGCTGGATCCCGACTGCTTTGAGATGGGCCAGAGAGACAGCCCGGAGCTGGGCGGGGCCAACCCCTGCAGCAAGAAGCCCTTTTGCTCTGGCAAACGGAGCCAGCAGGATCTGGGCCACAGTTAGCCTGCCCTGGGGGCTAATTATTCCATCCAACAGCTCCTCTCCTTCCTCTCTGCGACCCAGGAGTCTGCCTGTGGCCCGGGGACACATGCCCCTTGCTGCAGGGCCAGCTCCCATGCAAGACAGGAATGGAGAGGCAGCAGGGAGCCATGTTAGTGCCTCTTTTGAACACTAGATGTCCCTGCTGCTCCAGGAAAGCAGAGGAGCAGCCCGTGTGAGGAGGGCGGAGAGCACCACTCTACCCCAGCAGACCCGACCGCCTGCACTCAGAGGGAGCTTGGCCTGAGCTGTGCTGGCTCAGTGGAGTGGAGCTGGACAAGGGGCCATTTCCCCTCTAGATCCCTGGGCGCTGACAGGCTGCAAGTTATTTGCGGTTGATCCAGTGAACTTAGCCCAGCCCGTGACTCTGGTCCCGTTGATGGGGCTGGCAGTCTGTGTGGCTGGCTGCTGCAGAGGACTGAGTGGGCCATGGAGACCAAGTCCCCATCCTGCCCTTGAGTGGGTCCCTCCAGAGCCCCTCAGTGGGGCAGGATGGGGCCCCTGGCGACTCTCCCAGAGAGACTGCCCAGCGTGCAGCATTTCTGTGGCTGGGAAGGTGCCAGGCCCTTTCCCCACTGGCATGGTGGGGAGGCAGAAAGGACGTTCAAGAGCCCTTTGCCTGGGGTGGAGAACAAAGCCCTTGCCAGGCGTCTCTCCCAACCGAGCCCCAGCGCGAATGGACAAGCTCAGGCTAGGGCCTGGGCTCAGAGACCTGACTGCTCCCCCAGCACTGAACGAAGGCAGCAGGCAGAGCCCCACACATGGGGCTGTCTCGCTCTTCTCACACAGGCTCTGGGGGTGCAGCCTGCTCCCTCAGCACCCTGGGGCTCCCCTGCCGTGGTACACAGCTGTGAAAGGAGAATCCTGGAGCTGCTCTCCCCGAGGCCTGCAGTCCCTCCGGACACGACCCCCCAGCTGTGGGGGAGGAGGACAGTGGGAGCAGCCCCAGAGGCGCGGGGGGTGGGTGGGAGGGTTTGATCCTGAGTGCTCCCAGGCTGTAAATAGAGGCCTGATTTTAGTTAATAGTTATCACGACAACAGCTGCTGGCTTGCAGGGAGGGGGGGGGGCACAGGGCTAGTGTAGGGGCCTGGCTGTGGGCCCCTGGCAACATTTTAGGTGAAGTTTGTCTCAGGCAAGCAGCCTGTCCTACGGCTGATGAGAGGTTTCTGTGATGCCGAGGTCTCTGCCAGGGCTGAATTTCACCCCCGTGTGGCCCCAGCTGCCTCTTTCCCTAGCGGGCGAGTGACTCTGGCTACGATCTCACTGCACAGGGAAGATGGGCGCCTGGGACGGTACAGGCCTGGGCGGTGGGGAGGGTCTGGAATGAAGCTGCAGGAACAGGGAAAGTGGAGGGTCAGAAACAGGCAGGTCCTGGGGCCCTGGCAAGCTGGGACGGTGGAGAGGGGATTCCTAGGGCTTGCCTTGGCTGGCGCTGTGGCTGGCTGAGCTCCTGGCCTTCGCCCCGTCCTGGCTGCCACTCTGCAATCAGACCACACCGCTGTATGTCTGATCTGCGCCACAGCAGCCCTGCCTTGGGAGAGGCGGCTGCAACTTGCCTGAAGGCAGGGCAGGGCTGGCTCCAGTCCTGGCCACAAAGGGTTCACACGACTTGCTTCCAGAGCCAAGGTGGGAGGAGAATTTTGTTCAACTGTGCCCTGGTACTGCCCAGTTCAGCAAGGGCTTCCTCAGTGGCTGGCCAGGCCTTGCTCATGCTCCAGTGGGGCTCAGACGCACTCAAGGGATCTTAGGCGTGGGGAGCGTCTCCTGACCCATTTCAACCTGTGCTTCCACTTCTGAGAGGGGTCGCCCCTGACATCTCAGACTGGTGGGCTGCAGGAGAGAGATTTCCTAGAAGGGCAGTTCTGTGCTCCACTCCCTGAGACAAAGCCCAGGAGATGAGAAACCCTGCAGCTCCAGTCCCTCCATCTGTGGAGAGTCCATGCACGGCCCAGAGATGGCAGCCTTCAGGAGCCATCCTGCAGCCTGTGGAAGCGATGCTCACTGACACTGCCGGCTGCCAGTAGGAGATAATCAATGGCACGAAGTCCTCCCGGCCAGCGTCATGCCCGTAGCAGCCAGAAGCGCAGTGCGTCTTGGGAAGGCTGCCCTGAACCAGCGTGGGCTAGAGGCCTCATTCCTGGGTCTGGACAGGCTCACGCCCTTCTCATGCAGGTGGCCCAGCCCAGCAGTGGAACATCTTCACACCCCATCCCACCCCGGCCAGCCTGCAGGCTCCTGACACACCGTGAGGGAAGGGGCCTGGAGCCCAGGCACTCATGTCCGGGCGGCGAAGGCTGGCTGGAGGAGAAAGCGGCAGGAAAAGAATGGACCCCCCATTACCTCTGGCGCTTGCGGGGCAGGCTGTTGTTCTTGATCAGCAGGGATTTGATGTGCTCGGCCAGGAGGTCGTCATGTTTGATACCCCAGTGCCGCAGGATACTTGTGGTGAACTGGTCATCTGGGTGGCATGGCCGGCTCAGCACCATCTTCACCATTTCCTCGCTGGGCCTGCCGCGCAGAGAAGAGAGGGTGAAGGGGAAGCCTCGGCACATTGTAGCTGGCCCCAGTTGCCCAGAGCCAGGCACAGCATACGGCTGGTCCCACCTGCCCATCAATGCAGCATCAAACCTGGCCTCCCAATTCCCTAGTGAGAGACACGGAGCTTGCCAGGAACTGCTGTGTGGTCCCCAATGTTTGCAGATAATGGCCATTGCCTGGGGCTTCCCCACGCTAGCCCAGGAGCTCCCCAGCAGAGCCCTAGCTTCCAGGACCTCCCGAGGGGCAGGTGACTGGGGGAACTGAAAGCAAAGCTGCATGGCAGGGAGTTTACACAGCCTCTTTCCTTGAGATACTGACACACGTGGAACAGACTGGCGCCCTGGAGCAGGCTGTCAGCTGCTGGGCCAGGGGCTCCCCAGAATCCCAGTGCCATGGTGGGACTGGCCAGCGTCATCAGATGCCTGTGTCTGCCTGGCTGATTGCCTTCCCACTGCCGCTACTGGGCATTCCAGCACCGCTGGGCTGTGCTAATACAATTTAGACCTGGGATTAGATTAGCCGGCTCCATGTGCAGAACTAATGAATGCAAATAAAGTGCTCTTCACTCCGAGCTGGGCCACGAGCAGCCAGAGGTGGTTAGAGTTCAGCAGTTCTCGGACTGCACCGTGTGGGAGGCAGACACGCTGCTCTCCACGGAGAAACGGGCTTTGAGACGTGCAAGTGACAGAACCAGCCCCAACAAGCTCAAATTAAGGAAGGCTGGGCCCAGGAGAACCCCGCATGGCAGGTGACTTGGGTGGTTCTTTTCTCCCCAGAATGGGTCTGAGGCATAGCCAGAGCCCATGGCTGCAGGCAGGGCAGCTTTGGAGGAGATGTGAGAGGCATCCCCTCTAGTTACAGTCAGTAGGAATCCAAGGGCTCTTTTTGGCAATAGTCCTGGCAAAATTCAACTCTAAATAACTACTTCACAGCTGCCTCCTTCCTTCCCAGAGATGACTGCCTTACAGTGGTGATCTGTGGAGCCCACACAGACATCTCCCACCCAGTAAAACCTGCTTGGGCACCCAATGGGTTATGGAGACATGCTACTCTTCAGTACCAGTAAACAGGCTGGCCCCAGGAACCCTCCTGGCTGGGGTCTCCAGCACAGTCACAAGCCGAAGGTGTTTGGTGCCGAGAATGGACAGGGCTAAGAGCCAGGACTCTGGGTCTCAATTCTTAGCTGTACTGTCCATTCAACCCTGGCCAAGTCTCTGCCCTTTCCCAGGCAAGAGTCTCCTCTTTGCAAATGGGAAGGATTCTCCTGTGCGGAGTTGCTGCGAGGGGCAAGGGGGTGGGAGACAGAGCTGTAAAAATGGCATAGTCCCAACAGGAGAGGGGGCAGGTCTGAGCAGCCAAAGACAGAGGCAGAGGGAGAAGGGGTCTGGTTGGCTCTCCACACTATTCTCCTTCTCTAGACACACTGTGCAGCCTCACTTGCTGGCCCAGAACGTGCTAACTTTTCAGGACACAGTTGCTGCCCTTGCTTGGGCCCTCCCTGGCCGAACAAAGCCTGCGACTGGGACCAGAACACTCACTGTCTGTCTGTCGAGGAGCGTGTTTTTCAAGACCTCCTTAAAGACATGAGAAGGTGGCATCTCATTTGCTGATCAAAACTAGACTGATTAGAGCCAGGCCGCTGGGGAGTAATCACTTGAATGGCGCTCGGCTCCTTGGAGCGCAGGGAACAGAACCGATGTGCGCCGCAGAAATTAAAATGTTCCATCTGTTGGCATCATTTCTCCAGCTCTGCTTAACAAATTAGAGCAGCCCGGGGCTCTTCACAGCAGCTCTCTCCAGGGCTCCCTTTGCACCTGATTCGATATTGGCTGGAACTCCAGGCCTGCTCTGGGACCCACAGCCCAGGAGGGACCAGCTGTGCCAACGCACAGGGCATGGGTAGCTGACAGCCTGGGGATAAACAGTGTCCCACTCCTCCGCCCCAGAACCCTTCAGCGCCTCTTCTAAGGGGCATTCCAACTCCAAGGAAAGGGGTGTGCTCGCTGCAGTTCATGACGCTGATGGGAGCTGCCAACCCTGGCGTGGGCCCAGCCACCCCCAGGCCTGGGCCAGGGATGCCCAGAACAGAACATGCAAAATCCCACAGTTGGGACTCAACACGTGGGCCCAGAAAGCAGCAGGCACAATTCAGCTCTGACTTGGGAGGAGCAGGCACTCCCTCTGCACAAAGGCCCCAATCCTGCAGCAAACCAGAGGTAGTGTTCACCCGCAGACACAGGCATCGCTGCTGGATCTGCTCCTGCTTGCTGCACATGGGGTCTTTGCAATGCCTGGCCCTGCCCTGTGTTGGCTAAGAGAGGTGCTCAGCTCTGCTTCCCATCAAAAACCCCTGGCTGCTGCAGTTCAAGAGCCCAGCCCAGCACCTGAGACTCAGAGAAGCACCCTAGGGCACCGCCCACTCGTACCTCCCTCCATCCCCACGGCACATACGTACTTCTCTCGTCTCAGCTGCAGCAACAAGCAGGACAGGGCCTCGGGATGCTCTGCAAAGAAAACCAAGGTGACTGGGGTTGTCCCTCATGGCTGGGACACACGGTCAGAGCTGGAGGTATTGGGACAGAACTCCCAGGAACCACACAGACATGTCCACCGTGCCCGACACCTAGCTGGCTCCCACCAACCACAGGGCCCCGCCTGGTGCCCGCCCACTCAGTCTGGGGCAGAGCCATGGGTTCACGCCACATTCCCGGCACACACCACACACAGAGCCACTGCTGGGGGCAACAGCAGATGCCGTGTGTGTCTTGTGCAGAGCAACTTAGGACCAGACCCTGCCACCCCAGCTCTGACACCGCAGCGTCCACCCGGGCCGGCTCACCTTTGTACTTGAGGTGCTGCAATATGGGGATGATGGTCTCCAGGGGTATGTTGTGCGCCAGGAAAAGCTGCCAGGTGCAATATTGCTCAAACGTCTCCCAGTCCAGGCTCTGAACTACAAGGGGAAGCAAAGCGCTCGTGATGGGGAGGGCGCTTCCCCACCACACCCAGGGCTCGGCCCAGCCACGGTGCTGCCTCGGCTCCAGCAGTAACCAGTGGCTGAGAGGACCACGCTGGAAGTCCCCTCGTTGGTCTGTGCTGCGGCCGGAAGAGGGATCTGATGTCCGCAGGCAACGAGTGGACTTTGAGCATTCTGTGCTGGCTTAAACACTGGGTGGCAGCATGCGAGGTTGCTACAGTTGGTCTGAATGGCTCAACTCCCCAGAGACTCAGGGGAAGGAATTTAATGAGATGTTTTGATCCAGGAGTTTAGACTAGGGCCTGAATTACAGAGATGTCCATCCACAGCCTCCAGAGATGCCTCACTGGGCTTGCCGGGGGAACCTCTTACCCCTTCAGTGTCCAAGCCTGGACCCCTGAAGCTGTGAGCAGAATCCAGCGTAGGATTCTGCAAGCCCCTTCAGCCTGGCCGAAAGAGCCCAGTGACGTGCAGGCCGCAGACACAAGCCAGGAGACCCATCCTGCGCCGTGCCATGTTCGGTCCATGCTACCAGGGAAGGGGGAGGAATGCTGGCTGTGAGCCACATTACGACATTCAGTCAAGTGACACAAGAACCATCACAAGCTAGGAAACAGTTTGAAATCCCGATGAGATGGTTCTTTGCAAGCCCTGCTCAAGGGTGCCAAGGAGTTAAGTCAGGCCTTGGGAATGCCCCTGCTTTGCAGACAGCTCAGACTGGACATACATAGTAACCCTTCTGGCCTCTCCAAATACTTAACAGTCTCACAGTGAACACAAGAGCAACCCCAGAGCCCAGTGCCCTGGCTTCCCAGGAACCAAGATCCTGATGTGCAGGGCCAGATCACACCTGCCACCTTCCCACCTCGCTAGCCCGACACAAGAGCTCGGCAGGGCTTTGATGGCTTCTGCCTGGAGACCCAAGAGAACTAACAGCTAGGACTGTACCTCAGCCCCCAGCACCAGGAGCTTATTGGCTGCTAATGTCATTGTGGGCAGACTGCTGCAGTGAGGTCCGGGACAAGCTAAATTCCCTTGTGGTGGAGTGCGTGGAGACGACAGAACTAGCTGAGGGGTTTTCTTTTCCTGTGTCCTCACTGAAATTCCCCCGAGAGGCTGTGACAGCCCTTCAGGCAGGGAAGAGCGAATGACTCGCGTGTGCTGGTCACAGTCAGGCCTTCGATGGAGGGCGCGCCAAGCCAGCACCCACGACCCTGCACTGCGAAGGATCTGGGCTCACAAAGTGTTCTGCGACAAGCCGCATTAAGCTCATCAGGTCTGGGCACAGCTCAGGTCCAGATACTGGTCTACCAATCCCACGTGGGGCAATGCACTAGAAAGCTATGGATCTGAGTGGGGAATGGAATCATGGTCCCAGCACTGAGAGTTGCCCGTCTCTTGTACTGCCAGGCCCTCCCTGTGCCTTTCTTTACTGGGACATGTCTACCTGCGACGCTAGAACCCCCTGCACGCTTTTCACAGGGCGGAAGGGAGGGATTCCCCTGCTGCTTTAATACAGATCAACAGGGGCTCTGGCCACCCTGACCAGGATGGTCCCCTTTCCCGCTGGGGCTCTCAGCATTGACTGATGCCCATGGCCCTCTTCCATTCAGGCCCAATCTGTGAGGAGACTGGCCTTGCTGCGAAGGGGACTCAGCTACGGGTGGCAGCAGGCTGGGGCTTTGGCAAACAGCAGGAAGATGCCATTCCTCACAACAGGCCCTTCAGGGAGGGAGCGTGGATGCCGAAGGCCGCGCTGCCCATGTGGGAACGACAGCGCAAAGGGAGAAAGCTGCCCCCTCCCTGGCCAGTTGAACCCGTTAGGTGCTGCCGAGCGGGCAGGTGCTTTAAAACAACAGCCCCTAGCCTGCACGCAGGGTGCCGGGAGCAGGGCCTGGGAGGCGTCGTGTGGAACCGCCCCAGAGCAGGCTCCGGCCACAGCGCAGCTCCAGCCTGGCCAGGGAAGCTTGTGAGGCCAGAAAGTGCTGCACAACCCAGATACCACAGGGATGGGCATGAGAGAGAGGGCCTGCTACCAGAAACCTAGGTGAGGGCTAGGGCCTCAGTGAGCCAGTGTCTGGACTAATGTTAGCTCCCCAGCTGGCGCAGCTTACGGTGGCCAGGGGAAGGAGCGAAAGGCTCTGCCAGCCCAGACTGATTCAGCATCCTGCCCCCCCATGTGGCCATGTGGCCACACCCATGTCCCATGTCCACCCCAGAGATGGGGGTCCTACTCACTCAGGATGTTGAGCACTGAATCTTTTCGGAACATCACCAGATTCCCCATCATGACGTGACACACCAGCTCCTGTAGCTGGAAAGCAGAGTGCAGAGGGGTAAGTGCCAGAAGGGTTGGGTGCTGGGGAGGGGGTGCCAAAGAGCCAGAGTGCAGGGGAGCAGGGGCCGGCACCATGTTAATCTTTTTGTGCTGGGATTGCCTGCGGCATGGCAGCCAATCTTGTGGGGAATGTTGCTTGCCACTGGTGGGCCCAGCACGCGCTGTGAGCGAGCGTACAGTATCAGCCCCGGCCTCACAGAGATTAGCCTGAGGAGCCCTGGCCAGTGGGAAGGGCAGATGAGTGCGGCCCCCCAGCATGGCGGAAACAGGATCTAGCAGAGTGCGGCGGGAACCCTCCCGACTGCCCATGGGTGGCTCAAGTCAATGCTACGCCACTCCAGGGGGAGACAGCTGTCAGAGGGGCCCGAGAGAGGCAACCGAGTAATGAGAGTTTAACAGTTGCACACGTCAACACCAGGAGGTACCGTGCTATGGGGCCAGCCCAGAACGCAGCAGACGCCAGCAGTCTGGATGGGGGTGAGTGACAGGGAAGGAGAGCCACGTCTGGATCCTAGGGCACGGCCGGAATTCATCACCTCGCCCTTTTCGAGGGCAGGGTCCCTGCTAGCCCCAGACAGAGAGTTCGTTCTCCGAAGCAGGAGTCCGCAACCAGGGCCCTGCAGCAGGACTCCACGGGAACATGCAACAGCCAGCGCAATGGCCCCCCAGCAGGCCGCTTACAATGGCCATGCCCACTCTGACTGCCAGTCACCGTTCCCTTTGCCCCAGCCAGCTACGCAGACACGGCTCCTCGGCTCCTCCTCCACCAGCTGGCTCAGGCTGGTGCAAGAGCCTTCTCCTCCCTTGCAACTCCTGCTGACCCAAAAGGCGTGTGCTTCTCCCTCAGCCTCACGCTCTTGCTGCTGAAGCCCCTGCTCTTTGGCCATCGCTCGGCCCCGCACAGCGGCCCTGGAAAGCTGCTCTCCAAGGACAGAGGGATGCAGCAGTCCGATACAGCCTGAGGGGGGCCAGCAGCCGCCCAGCCTGCCTCACTCTGGGGCAGACACGCTTCTGCCTTTGTTTTGTTCTCTCAGGCCATTCAGGGCCCAGGAACATTCAAGCCAAGGCGGGGCTGCTGTCTTGCTCTAAAGTCAGCGCCTCAGATCACCATCTTGTCTCACTCAGAGCCCTTCTCCCCGAGGAGTGTTCAGCACCGCCCGGGAAGGGGCGAGCATGTCAGGGGTTAGCTAGGCTCCAGACAGGCACTGCCAGAGCACGCAAGCCAGGCAGGAAGCTGAGTCAGCCCCCAGCTCTTGAGGGAAGGAGTTCAGAGTCTTGCTCCACCCTGCTGCCTCGCTAGCCCAGGGCCCCTCACTACGAGCCAGCTGGGGAGAACGAGCGAGGGGCACTCCCCTATGACAGGGGCCACTGGGGTGGGTTTGCGGCTCACTGCAGTTCATGCAGCCAGGCGCCCTCCCCACACCCCCAACTTACTACCATCTCCATCAGCTCCTCCACTCACCTCCACTCGAGCCTTGCCGACAGCTGATGTGGGGACCCTAGCCTTTGTGGCCAGTAGCAGGGATGACCCTGCAGCCTCCTGGGAGAGCCAGGGCCAGGCCCCTGGCTTGCCCCTTTCCAGAGAGACCTGCATGCTGGGACCCTGCAGGGCTTTATGCATGGCTGCCTGCCGCCCAGCTCTTGCTTATAGAGACACGAGGAAGGGGCCTGGATCTGATCCCCAGGGTCATCCAGACTATGCTGCCCCAGAGCTGCTCCTGGGAGAAGCTGCTTCTGACCCCCAGGGGCTGCTAGCTGCTGCCATTGGTTACTGACTGTCACCTCAGCGACCACTCACCCATCTCTGTGTTCACCCAGCACCACGGCCAGCTGTAAACCCCATCTACTGCCACAGGCTTTGGCTGAAAGCTGGGCCAGACGCCTGTCTACAGCACACGGCCCAGTGGGCATTTGTATCCATCAGAGGTACCAACCACCCCAGGTGAGGCCCCATCTGTCATGTCACAAATCCCATCAGCTTGGAGGTTAGCTCAGTGCTGACTGCGGCACGGAGCCCATGGGCCGCCGGCCATGGGAGAGGCTGACACTCCGACCGCAGGCAGGTTGGGCGACCCAGGGGCTGCAGGGAAATAGATGAAGCAAGCAGGGAAGAATAAGAGGAAGGGATGAACGAACCAGACAAAGGAGGGGAGAGGAAATGCAACAGCCATGTGCTGGGAAAACAGGCCTGTGCTTTTCAGACAGCAACGGAGCCACAAGCAGCACAAGGAGAGTGACAGGAGACAGCCAGACCCATAGTAGGGTCGGGCACCATGATTCAAGCCGTTCCCATACCTGATACCATCTAGCTGTCTGCCAAGTAAAACTCGCGGGCCAGAATCGCCCGGCTTTCTGCAGATGAGAAAGGCAGAGCTGGCCAGGAAAGCCTCTACCAAGCCATTTTGAAAACAGCTGATGTATAAATAGGGCAGGTTCCACGGTTATCAGCAGATCGCGCTCCAGACGCACCCAGACAGCAGAAGTATTCGCACTAGCGCCTGTATCCAGCTCCCCTCCCCCGCCAGCCTCCCACTGACTATTTTTGGGTTCCTCTTAACTGGCGTCGCAGCAACTCCTGAGCGTTGCCTCTGGGAAAGGCTCCTGTGGTCTCCCAGCTTTCTGAGGCCGCAGCTGGGAATGGGGAGCCAGCTCTTGCTGGGCTGAGCCTGGGGTCAGTACCAAACCAAGCCTTGGGCTGCCAGGTGGGGGGTCTCCCAGCAGCACTGCCTCCTCCCTTAACCCCCCCCCCCCGCCCCAGTTCCGGTGCTGCGTCCCCATCTCCCGAGCACTGATGCAGGGGCAGCGGCAGGGATGCAGACTATGCTACCTGGCCTACAGCCCAGTATCGGTGAGGGGAAGAGTGGATCATGGGCCCACTGGACGGTTGGGTAGGGGCACCCTGACCCCAAGCTGTGGTGATCACTTGGGTGCGGAAAGATCACAGCATCTGTAGCACAAACTCTTCCGCCAGCACCCCAGTTCTGCAGGGCGAGAGCTATCCTCTGCTCACAAGGCCCTCCTCAGCCAAGCAGGGCACTTGATTCTTCTTGGCAGTGGTCGGTGGAAGCTCCTCCGCACATAGCGCTAGGAAGGGCTGGCAGGGGAGCTGCCCACCAAGGATAAGTACCAGGGCCCCCGAAGGATCTGTGGGAAGCTCCCGTCTGACATCTTCCCCCTTTGGAGGATTCCCCTTTGCTCGGCTCCTCTCACAGAAGGGTTTTGCTCTGCTGCAGCCATCTCTGTCAAGCCCCTGTTTCCTCTCGCCTGCCGCTCCCACACAGATGCAGCTCAACAGGGATCAGAACAAATCCAGCCGGATCTCTCGCCACACTCCCTCCTCCGCCTCCCGTCAGCAGTTCAGGGCTTGAAAATCCCTTGAGGGACGTGGCTGGGATTTAACAGCCCGATACTGCCTGCTGCTGCTCAGCCTTGGGGAAGTGAGGTGGCCCCGTGGGTTTAGAGCTGTGGGAGCAAAGCCCAGGGTTTGGCCCCTTGTTAGATGAAGGTGCACAAAAGGCTACCTAGGAGATGGCTGCTAGCCCGGGTAATGGCACCTCCCGCCCTGCCTCTTTGAAGCTCCGTGCTGAGGTCAGCCCATGTGCTCCTGGTCCAGAGAAGGAGCCAAATGCTGCTCCTCCACGCCCCTCTTTGGGGAGCCAGCACCTCTTCCCACCAATGCGGTGCCCCAGCTCCTACCTGGGCTGAGTCTATGACGGCAACAATCATGTTCAGCAGCTCCCCGCTTCGGAGGGTCTCGTCCGGGAACTGTCAGGGTTGCAACAGAGCAGGGATCAGGAAAGGAGACCAGGGAGAAGCAGCTTAGGTTGAATCCCTCAAGGCTCCCTGTCCCTGGAACTCCAACTCAGACGCCCAGTAAGAAAATGCAGTTGTCCCACGTGTGGCCTGCAGTAAGCTGTGCTGGATGTCCTTCCTGCACAGAGCAGCTGCTGGCCAGACCAGAGTAACACAAACTCTCGGGGACCTTGCCTGGCTCATCTGTCCTTTGCACCCCAACTCCTCACCTTTCATCTGCGGAGAACGGAGCTTGAAGGGCCCCTGCAGCCCTTCTTGAGCACAGCAGGGGGTGCACCAGGCTGGGGAGGGGTAGAGCCCTGCAAATCCACGGATATCTGCCCATTCTTGCAGATGCAGATCTACATATTTGTATTCACGCAGGGCTCTAAGGAGGGGGCTATTGATGCAGTGGGGTGGGTAGAGAGGCAAGGTGACCCTCTCCCCAGGTTCGGCAGGATTTGGAGGCAGGTGGGCTTGTTAAGCACGAGAGCCAGCTAAATCCCGCAAGCCAGGCCAGACAGGCGAGCACAGAGTCTGCAGCACATGACTCGTGGGGAGCCTGACAGCCCTGAGTGAGCAGACGGGGCTGCTTGTGGAAATCAGCTGGGCCAAATCCCCACATCTGCCAGCATCCCAGCCTTTCGCTGGCTCTAAAGCTCCTGGGCCCTGGGTGTTGGGGGACACTGCAGGGAAACACCTCACAACGAAAGGGCAGAAGTGAGTGGGACTGATGGTAGAAGGCAGGAAGCCACCCTGCATGGCTCAGAGACCCTGACACTGCTGGTCCAGGTGGGCTTCTACTTCCAGGCAGCTGTGGCCAAGCAGTACTGGCCAGGCAGGTTGCTGTGGAGAACA
This sequence comes from Pelusios castaneus, assembly GCA_007922175.1. NCBI lineage: Eukaryota > Metazoa > Chordata > Testudines > Pelomedusidae > Pelusios > Pelusios castaneus. Next base: position 550,662 of record ML685848.1, on the reverse strand, counting down.
GGTTTGACCCCAGGCTGGACTGGGCCTGAAGATCTGAGAAAACACTAGTCACAGTTGATCTGGAGCAGGTTTCACACGAGGGCTTTTCCTTTGCAGCCATCACAAGCAGTGGTTCCCTTCTGATCATGCTGGGGAGGGAGGGGGGGGTTCCACAGAGGGACAAGACCCCACCCAGAGGTTTGTTCATTCTTAGTTATACCTCCTCAACCCTCAGCCATATTTCAAGCCCCCGTTCACACCTCTTTCCCCATAGAGCAGCGTGGGCAGGATGCTCCTGAGGCTAGCCCTTCCTAACGCTCAGCAGATGTTCCTGACAGCCACGGGGGTGAGGGTGATCAGCTTGTTCCTCCCAGGGAATTAAAAAAGTACACACAAAGAACGTGACCTCTTTCCATGTCCGTTTCAGTGTGTTCAGTTAGCCCACGCCCCCCAAAGCGCGGAGCCTGTGCTCCCTGCAGTAAGGGATCAGCATGCTGGGCGGATTCCAGCCTGGGGTTTCTCACTCTCCGGCCTTCCTCTTCCTGGGATCAGTTAAAACAAATAACTGCAGCCTCCATGGAGCAGAGGGATTAGAGCCAAGAGCCAAATCCCCATTATCGTCCTGGCAAGGAAAAGGTAATGCAGCTCCGGCCAAGACCGAGACAAATTGTGTGAACTGAGCCGGGGCCATGATCAAATTGGCACAGCCGTGCTCGGCTCCCCTCTCTGACATCTACGGCCACAATGAATCCAGCAGGAAAGACAGGCTCTGCCCTGTGCTGAGTGATGGAAGCTCTGTCACATTTGGAGGAGCGCAGAAGCCTGGATGTCACCGAGTAGAGCCCCATGATGCCACCTGCCCACAATCACAGCTTGGTTTGTATTGAGGACGTGGGGAAGGGACAGGAGAAAACCAGCTTGGCTGGGTTCAGAGAAGAAAGAAAGCAGAGGCTGATGTGCAAATGCAGCCTGAACAATGCCCTGGAGAACTTGCTTCAGGCAGGGCTGGCCCTAGAGCAAATGGCAACCCAGGTGAGAAGTGTCTTTGGCGCCTCCCCACCCGTTTGTTAAGCTCTTGAATACCTTAGTCTATTGCGTTTGTAGCCCGTTTCATGGCTTTGATGCATGGATTTATCCCCATCATATAAAGGTGATACATTTGCATGCTAGGACCTGTAACTCCTAACAGCAAATCAGCACCCCCACTCGGCAGCCCCAATCTGGTACCTGAGGCAGTTGCCTGGGTCACCTGCCCCTAAATTTGGCCCTGGCTACAGGGACCTATCCTACAGTGTGGGGGGGCCCGGGGACTCACCTTTCTGCAGCTGGACTTGGTTGGGAAAAGTCCAAGGAGGGAGGTGAGCCTTCCTAACTATTTTTACTTCTATAGCACCTTTCACTCAACGCACTTACCAACCCTACCGATAGCGTAAGCAAGCAATTTACCAGAAATGCAGCCACTTCTGGGGTGTAACACGGCAGCTGTTAATAGTCACACAGCAGCACTACATAGCATGACAGGAAGTGCAGAATAGGACTGTAACTCTCCAAGTGCAGAGAAAGCGAAGGGAGGCCGAATAAAATTACCCAGAGCAGTAAGATTAACACACCCTGCCACCTGCCAGGGGATTCAATGGAGCCAGGACCTGATCAGAGGTCTAGGTCAGAAGGCAGCCCCCACCACCATGGCAGTCCTGAGCCCTCTCTTGGCGCTGGGGGTGACACTGCAATTGAGAGACTGTTCCCTATTTACTCCCTGGAGCCACTGCCTGCAGCTATCCAGATGGCCTGGAAGGTCTCCTGTCCAAGCGCTGTGCAGAGAGGAATTACCCTGTGTGGTTCAGGGATGCCGAGCCTGCTGACAAGCTCCTAGCTCACGATGCCTCAGGCCCCTGGGCTAAGTGGGATGAACAAGACGGAAACCCCGGCCCCATGCATAGCCTGGGCGCTCACCTCTGTGTATATGGAAGGGGTGAGGTAGCAGAGCAGCCGCACGTCGTCTTCTTGGCAGGCTTTCATGTCCATCATCAGGCAGGTGTGCAGGTCCCCCAGCTGCGTGGCCTGGGCAAACGACTCATACAGGTTCATCTTCCCTGCAGCTGCTTTGCTAGAGAGGGCAAGGATCACGTGAGCGAGCAGCCCCCAGCTAACGGTGCACGGGGCCAGGGTTTGTTCGACACACACTCGGGGCTGAGCTGCCCTTCGTGGTGGCCTGCCATCTGCCCAGAGGGGCCCAGGAAGATCCAAACATAAGCCCAGCTGTGAAGGTGAGACACCCCTGCAGCTGCCTGGCTGGGGGAAATGCTCCGCAGCACTTGTGCCATCTGACAGCAGGACTGCGGAGTGAGAGCTGCCAGAGGCTGCCCACCTGGCTGGGTCAGTGCTCAAGTCCAGGGGCTCTGACCCTCCAACACCCTCCTGCCTCTCCCAGCCCTGGGCAAAGCCCTACCTTGCTCTTAGGTAGTAGAGAAGATGGTAGCCAATCTTGGGCTGTTTCTGATAGAGCTCGGACAAGAGATCCAGCAGCAGAGAGAAACTGCTGTTGTCTTCCTGCATCTGGCAGAGGTTCCTGGAGACGTGGGGGAGGAGAACCAGCCAAGTGTCAGGTATGTTCACATGTAGGAGAACAATGCTGAGTACAAGGATGGACATGGCCTGTGCAGTTGGCATAGGGATCCCTGATTCCTGGCTCTGCATGGTCCCCTGGCATTCCACATTCCTTTTAATAGGGAGTGTCTTACACCACCATCACACTGCCCCCACAGGAGTCGTCTCTCCCCTCTCTAGGATGGAGGACTGCTGCCCACACGTGGCACAGTGGCAGAGGGCCTGGGACTGCCTTGGCTTAGGACGCCAGGGCAAGGCCTGACTCCGGGGAAGGAGTCTCACATCTGTGCAGAGCAGAGAGAAGCTGGGATTTCAAGGCCTTGTTTGAAAAATCCCCACCAAGTAAGATCCATGGAGTTTAAAGGGCTGCGATGGGACCAGAGAGCTCCAGGGCGCTCACACCTCTCGCCAGACGACCCCATGCTGAGAGAAAGCAAGCTTTAATCACAGCTCCAAGAGCCAGAAATCCCCAGGCTGGTGTTACTGCAGCTTAATGGGACATTTTAAACAGCAGGCAATTGGTGCAGATCCAGCCCTGGGGCAGCAGTGACCCAGGATACCGTCACTGTCTGACTGCGGCCTGCGTGGAGCGAGCTGGGGATTGGCCCAGATGCTCCATGACATACACCACCACGCAGCATCCTCCTTCTATAGGGCGTGCTGTGCTTTCCACAGCAGGAAATTCTAGTCCTGGCTTACATGGGAGCAGAGAGGCAAGAGAAAAATGGAGCAGCAGAGAGACCGTATTAAACACAGCAATGCAGCATTTAGCCAAACCTGGGGGCACTAGAGGAAACCCTCAATAGTGTCAGCTAAAAGTCAGACTTACCTAAATATTAGGTAAAGTGGCTTTCCCACCGATTCCTCCAGAGACCTGAACAAAAAGCATACCGTCAGCCAGCTACCCAGACAAAGGCCGGTGGGCTGTTGGGGCTAGGGGAAGCTAATGGACTAATGCAGGGCCTTTCTAGAGAACCTCCCAGCGCTCCAAGCATTCGGTGCCTAGCCATCAGCATCCTTGGCTGTGGATAACCCTCACTGAACGACAACAGAGTCCTGTGGCACTTTTAAAGACTAACAGACGGGCACAGAGAGGGGAGGGGAGGACACTGACAATAGTGAGATTTGAACCCAAGAGTCCAGACTCTAAGCACCCCACTGTTACAACCGTGGGTTTTTTCCCCCCTTCATCCACTCCAAACAAGGGGAAGCTTAGAAACTGACACTTGGAGGCATAGAGGTGACAGGGGTCCTGGGCCTCCAGTGGCAATGGGAGTGTGCCAGCTGTCACATGCTAAGCGGCGTGGTGCCAGGTGGTCTGCGCTGTACTGGGGAGAACACACTCAAGCAAGTCCCAGATGCTGCAGCTGTCTCCTCTGGCTTCAGGACAGTGGTGACAGCTTTTGTGGAGCATGCTGGGCCAGACTCCAGCAGCGTTTCCTCTGCTCTGTGAAGCTAATGCCTGTGGAGAAGTCACAGGGCGCAGCGGAAACTGTAGTGGGAAAGGCCCAACTGCCAGTGTGAAAGGATGAGACAGAGAAAAAGAAACCCGTACTCCTCGGTGATTTCTTCTGGCAAGACCTCCCCGCGGAAATGAGCCTTAAATAGCTCCTGCAGGCAGGATGCGAGGACTGATAGTTGCTCCGAGTCAAAGTCCTCCTGGGGGAGAGAAAGGAGGGGAAAGAGAAAGTCATTTAAGCGAAGTGAGATCTCTGAGCTTCACCCAGCTCAGGTCCCATTGCACGAGGGGCAGTGCATGGCAAGACACACTGGCTGACGGGTGTGCTGGGAACGCACGGCTGGTGCATCACCCCATCTGTTCAGTGGCTACCGCACAGAGACAAGAGCGGCTGTCAGAGCGGGTTTCCCTAATAGATGCTTGGCTGAGCAGAACTTCACAGTCACCAAGAAATGCTCAGCCTCTCATGGCGGGTAATTCAGGCTGGCTTGCATCCCCCAGAACTTTCAAAGCAGGGGGAATCTGTCATTTGGATGCTGGAGATAAGCACCCCGTTGGCTCAGTGCCCAGAGGCACCTGGCATAATTAGCATTGGGGGAGGTAAATGATCACACTGTGATGTGATCTCCACAGGCAGCGACCATGTGCCCTCACCAGAGCGCCTGGACACAGGGCTGTCTAGCATCACCTCTCACCCCAGCCTACGGCCATGCGCCCCCTCCTCCCAAAGGATCATGCTGTTTCAAAAAGGGGCTTTGCTTAGTCACATTTCCAAACAGAAGTGCAAGTGCTTGGGTCACAGAGAGCCATCCCCAAGCCCCACCCCACCCCAACCAAGCCTCACTTCCGGGCCTGCGTAGCTACCTCCAGGACTTGATCCACGATTTCCTGCATGACCTCACACTGGGCTTCCGTATCGCTGCAGCACAAAAAGAAGAGGCAATCCAAGTTACAGCAGGAGTGGGGACAATGGGGCTCTGTACCCAAGAGGACCAGGGAGCTGGAAGGTGGTGCTCCGCAGGCCGTTTTGCTCTAGTGCAGGATGAGCAGGAAGGCGCCTAGGAGAGCGCACTGTGGGGCCAAGGGGAGCACAGGCTACATTGCTAGAGACTTAGCTACGAAAGCACTCTGGATGCTCTGCGGAAAGGCAAACAAATTAGATGACTAATGGCACATGATTAAATGCATGTAAAGCCATCAATTAGATCAGCGCAGCGTGCCAGGGGTCTGGGAAGCCAAGAGCCTGCCTTAGCTAGAGTTAATGTCAAGGTCTCTGAGAACAGAAGAGAAGACAAGGCATTCTGCAGGCGTACAAAGGAGAGACAGAGGTGTGGCTGGGCCTCAGGAAGGACAGCAGCCATAGCAACCGTGGAGCAACACACTGAATGGCCAGCATGCCCTGCTACCCGGGGAAAAATCAAACATCCCGCCTGGGCAGAGGACGGGAAGGCTGCAGGACAGAGAACCATTAGCCACAGGTTCCAATCCAGCTCAGCGGGGGGCACCAAAAACCACCGATCTCTGGGGCTGGTGGGGGCCCAACCAGTGTTGTGAGGGAGGGGGTAAATCCAGGCACCACGTTGCCGACAGAAAAACCTGCACAGTTGGCACAAAGTGGCTCCCTGGACGCACGAAGAACTGGATGGGGCTGTGGACACTAGACCCCCCGGGGCAGGCTTCAGGTATGATCAGGGAGCATGGGCAGGCTTTTCCGACTGCTGCACAAGCTGCTCCTGCTCTGGGTACAGGGCGGCCAGGGTTCTCAGCCTAGCACCTGTCTGAGATCCACTGAGGCGTCCAATAATGGGTGCTCTGAGATGCCTGGACAGGACCCCAGTGCCTGAGAGGAGACCCCCGATGTAGGATACAGCTCACAGATGTTCCCACCAGAGCTTCTTGGGAAAAGCCCTGCGTCGCAGAGGGCACATATCCTGCAAAAGGGCTTTTGGGGCAAACAGCTAGAGCTTGGCCTCGCCAGGGCATCTCCCATGCTGCTGACGCTTGCAGACACGGCCATAAAGCAGAACCCGGCCGGCCAACACCAACCTTCCCTTCTGCAGCAACAGGACTTTATCTTTCAAGGACTCGTCTAACTGGTCCAGGAAAGGCGTGATGTCGATTGGCTCCTCAACAATGGTTTCCTTTATTGGATGGAACCTGAATTCCCTCTTCTTACCTAGGGTGAAGGAAACAGCTGCCTGCGTGACTGGGCCTGTAAGGTGCTGGCACCACTGCAGACCTGTGCAATGGGCACCAGCCACCACCCAGACCCAAAGGAAACCACCCTACAACCTCTGTCCTCAGCATCAGCCTGCTGGGCCAGTCCCCTGTGGCAGTGCCAGGCGCATGCCCACATTCAGGATCCCAGTTCCCGCCCCACAACCTCGATCTGTGTGGTACAAGGCACAACGTTCAGAGCTGGGCTTATGAGAAGTGGGGCCTGGAGGTGAAGGTATTCGAGATCCCCAAGTGCTTTACTAAATCAATGAGCATCCTGGGGAGGTAAACAGGAGTGCTCAGAGACTGGGAAACTGATGCATCCCAGGTGCCTTCTAAACCTGTATCCTGCTCAGCACTTTTCCCTAAGCAGTGCAGTGAGCCAGCAATGCGAGGAGCAGAACCCTGAGCTCCTAGCACCCTGCTCAAAGCACTGCAGGACACAGCAGAGAGGGAACATAATGGAGCTGAGAGGAACAGAGGATCCAAGGGAACTGGCTGCATTTTCAAGCTTCCTGTGTGTGGGGATTTTTGGGCCAACAGCATTGCAAAAAGCAACCCACTTGCTCTCAGGCTGGGATGGTCCATCCCACCTCCCAATGACCCTGTCCCTCATTAGCACATCCCTCAAATCAGAGCTCTAGGAACCAGGAGAGCTCTTCTGCCCACACCCAGCTAGACGGCTGAAGAAATGGATCAGGGTGCCAACGATGCCAGGTGCCTGCAGCTTCGGAGAGCAGCGATTCTGGTCTCAAACAGACCAGCCAGCCCCAGGGCCCAAGTCCAGATGCCCAGAGAGGCCTGTCACGAGTGGAACTAAAACCAAATATGCCAGCAGTTGTCAAGGGCCTGAAACAGCTGCCTGAGAATGGAGAGAGACCATCCCAAACCAGCCATCCCAGGGCTGCTGGGGACTTCCCCTTCCCATGGCTTGGCCAATCGTGGGTCAGAAGCACCGGGAACCTGATCTGGGGCAGGGTGGGAAGAGGGGGGAGGAGAGGCTCCAAGGGAAGCAGAGGAGATGCTAGCCACCATCCCAGGAGGCCGGGTCCAAGTGGCTTTCCCCAGCCTCACAGGTGTTGGTGCCTGAGGACCGGTTAATGGCTGCAGAACACTGGGAAGCCAGAGGGTGCTCTGTAAACGCTTACCACCACCCTACCAGCACTCTGCCCCAGCTACCCTGCTTCATGGACAGGTTTGCCAAGGGCTCAGTGGCATATTGCTTGCAGGGAAAAGGGGCCTTCTGGGCACTGTGCTCATTCTTTGGGGCCCACTGGCCAGGAAGGGGAGGAGTGCTGGGGACACAGTGGAGTGCAGAAAGGTGTGAGGCTGCTGGATAAATATACAGGAGCACTCAGAGCCAACTCCTGCTGCCGCCAACCTTGCGCCGTCTCCTCACCTTTGCTATTCAAGTCCTCTTCATCATCACTAAAGGCGGCTTCAGCGTTGTCATAGCAACTGTCATCCTTGTCAGACATGTGATTGTCCATTTCCATGGAAACTGGCTCCTCAATTTTCACTGCAAAAGTGAATGCACAGGAGTGAGCGTGGGAGCTGCGCTGCGCTGGCAGCCAGCACTGGTGTGGGTCAGGTTTCAAATGGGAAGATGCATGGCACAGCTCACTGTGATGGGGGTCAGTGTGGGGAGGGGCCCTGCAGTTCACCTGGGGCAACTCCAGTCCCCAGGACGCTATTTCGAAGCCCTCCGCAGTGTAAGTGGCTACAGATCCCAGAAGTTTCCCTAGGTGCTGGCACCCCTTGCAGAAGCCAGGCACCACCCTTCCCTCCCAGACCCTGAGTCTGGCGCCAAATGAGCCACGAGGCAGAACGGAGCCTGGCTTCTGCTGTGGTCTCCGTTCCCCAGGGCTGTCGCACTAGAGCAGTGGTTTTCAGACTACGGGTCGGGACCCAGTACTGGGTCGCAGACCCTTAGGCACTGGGTTGTGGCATCCCCTTCTGCTGCCACCCCCGCAAGACTGGAATGCATTGCTCGAAGATGTAGTTGTTGGGTTGTGACATAAATTATGTTTTTCAACTGGGTCCCGAGGAAAAAAAAAAGGTTGAAAAACACTGCACTAGAGGGCTTGCCATGGGGACAGATCAGGGCTGGTAGAGACAGTCACTCCACCTGTGCCCTAGGTGGGGCATTTCAGAACAGTACGCAGCGCTTCCAGGTCATTGGTTCTATGGCTTAACCTCAACTCAGTCCTGAGAGTTGCCCCCCTGGGTGGGTGCGTAGAACGTCTTCTCTGCCCTTCACTCCCAGCACTCTGTACGGCCTAGGCGTCCAACACAGCCCACGGCTCAGAGGACAAGGAGCAAATGCCCCAGAAGAGCCTGCAAATTGGGAGCCCTAATGCTGCAGCATCTCCACCTCAGCGTGACTGAGTACAAGGAGCAGTAATTTGGCCCATCCAGCCAGTGCCAGCTGCCTACCAGGGACATGACTGTCCTCAGGGAAGCCAAGTGTCTGCAGGGCAACAGGCTGCCAGTGGTGGGGCGCCCAAGTTTGAAAGTTCTGACCGAAGAGCTTGGCTTTCAGAGGTGCCAAGTACCCCCGACTCCCACCGTGCTTAGCTGGTCTTCAGGGCTCAGCACCTCTGAAAACCATCCGTCGGTTCCTAGACTCTCCTGGCTGGGACGCTCCAGCCATCCAGCATGGTGCTGTCTCAGCACATTTGCAAGGCCGGATTATCACAGGGGCTATAGGGGCTGAAGTCTAAAGGGGGCCCCAGCCACTAAAACCCCTGCTGTTCTGTGCTCCACCCCGCTCAGTGCCAGCAGGGCTTGGGGGAACGCTCCTACCCTGCTGGGCACTTGGGGGGACGGGGTGTGCCCTAGAACCAGAGGCTAGGCTCTATGCTCCCACCCCACCCCGGGCTGGCTAGTGGCTGTGAGGGGAGAGCCCGTGGCCCCCAGGCTGGTTAATCTGGCCCTGCACATATGCAGACAGATGTCAAGAGCAGCTCTAAGAGCGCGCTGTCCCTGCTTACTTCAGAGGGCGTTAACACTGCGTTTTAACAACACCCCAGAGTTTACGTTCTACACAGCTCCATGGTTGGTCTTTTTAGCAGAGTTGTCCCGCTACTCGGAGATTGTGGGCAGAGTTTGTCACTGGGTGGGGCCTGGGTATTCCCTCTCCCCCCAGTCTTCACCATATTTGCCCATTGTTAAAATGGGGAGGTGGGGGGGGGGGAACTAAGCGAGAGCTGAGCTGTAGAGGCAGGATGAGGTAACTCCAAGGGGAGAAATATACATCCACCCGCTCCCCAGCACAACTGGGCACCTGGCTGTGATTGGCTCCTCTATCAGGTGTGCTAAGGAGCCGCCAGGGCCGTCTCTGGGGTGCAGTGTTTGAGGTGGCTGGGGTGAACTGGGGCCAGCACTGTGCGGTATTGAATGCTCCCCCCTGTGAAGAGCCCTGGGGTTCTACCTTCGATGGGAGGGGAAGGCGAGCTGCAGAACTCTGGGAATTTCTCCCTCAGCATGGCACGGAGCTCCTTGTCCAGCTTGGGGTTGTCAAACAGAGGGGCCAGGGGCCTGCGTGGGGAGAAGGAGAGGGGTGAGAAAAGGCCGAGACAAGATGCATTTCCTCACCCTGCCCGTGCACCATGCCAGCTGGCTCCCTCCCTTCAGCTGGAAGCCCAGAGAAAGAACCTCAAACTCTTCTCACCCCAGTTAGGAAGAGGCAGAATAAAGATTGATCAGCACTGATGTTTCTCCTTTCTAGCAGCTGGTGACTCAGAAACATCAGCATGCCTTGGGTGCATTTCAGTTCTGATATACTGAGACCGCTAGCCGGCCCTGCAGGCAAGCTGGCCAAGCCTCAGTAAAGTCAGCTAAAGCTGGGCAGCATGCAGAAAGAACTGATGGCCCAGCCCAGGAGCACAGGCAATCGCACCAGCAGGGGAGTCAGAAAACAGCTCAAGTGGGCATCACCCTCTGCTCCTGCGGAGGGAAAACGGCACCACGGTCACTGCCACCAACTTCCACTGCTTCCCAGTGCAAGAGCTAAGAGCAGGGAACAGCCCAGGGTAACCGTGCCAGCAGCTCCCGACAGCTCGGTGGCGATCTCCAGCCGCTTGGTTTGACCTTCTGGCTTTGGGGCCTCTAGTTCCCAGCCTCTGGCATCCAGCCCCTGGCCCAGACACGTCCACTCCAGTTCTGGCAGCATCTCAGGACTGCTTCTACACAGGACCAATGAGTCCCTCCCAACTCTGTCATCAGGTTATGCCTCCCTCCCTCGCCCACACCGCTGTGCCAGGTAGCTGTTCTGTTCTAAACTTGTGTTGACTGAGGAGCTGCGGGGCTTGGCTGACCTGGCGAGCCAGACGGGACAGGGAACTTCCAGCAGGAGAAGTCTATGGTGATAGGCTGCATGTCAAGGGACAGCAGCGTCCTCAGTCTGGCAAGATCCTTAGCAGAGCCCATTTCTGGCCCTGCTGCCAGCCTCTGGACCTGGCTAGGGACAGCACGCCCCTCACTCAACAGCTTATGCTGTTAGAACTCCCCCACCCGGCCCAATTCCAAGCATTCAACCCTGAGGGTGACCAACTGAGCAAGAGCTCCTTGATGCCTAAAGGAGCTGGCTGCCGGGGGGAGTGAGAGCTGCCAGTCTGAGGCAGTCTCCCTTGGTGTCATCACTGAAGACTGCCCCACTCCCCTGAAACCATTCTGCCGGCCTGGAACGGCCCCTTTCCTGCCAACTCCACTCCGAGGTCAGGGTGGGTAGAGGACCCTTGGCAGTGGCCAACAGCTGTAACATTTACATGCTGGCAACAAACGGAAGTGAGCAGAACAGGAAGGACCCTGCTTACTCGCTCACGTGGCAGCTCATTGCCACATGCGTCCTGGCGACGGCCTGAGCTCGTCTAACCCACCCCCAGCCTGAGACGCAGCTCTCAGCGCTCACTCCTGGGCAGGGTAAAGACGTGGCGGCGTCTTACTCCACTGGCTGTAAGCCCAATCGATTCCCCTGCTCCGTGAGGAGCCGTGACAGGGGTTTGGCCTTTGCTGGGCCAGAAACAGCCGGCGCCTGGCCGGGGCAGGGGAAGCACAGCTGCGGGAACGTAGCAACAGCTCCTTACGCAAGGACTCGCTTCTCCACGATGTGGGTGAGGGAGTTGAACACGCCTTGCCGGACATGAGCCTCCAGAGGGGGGTAGAAGTTGGGAATGATCTGAAAGGGTTGGAGAAAGCAGTTAGTGCAGGTCCCTGGGCCCTTGGGCTTGCCCAGCCGTTTGGGAGACGGGGTACCTCAGACCCAGCCAGGTTGGCTGAGGGGGTTTGAGGCTAGTTCACTGCCTGACTGGAATCAACCTGCTCTGGCCACTTGAACAGAGAAACAACATTGAACTGAGAGAAGGTAGCAGGAGAGAGCTTCACCCACCTCCTCTCCAGTCCCCGGCATGCTGCACTCCAGGCCTAATGCCCACCCACAGCAGGAAGGCTGAGGGACAGGTGGATGGGCCATGTGCTCATCTGTCAGTGGAACAGCCTGACGGCAGGACTGGGCCACTCCATGAATGTGTGGAGGAGCTGACAAAGGCCTGGATGCTTAGGAAGGAGCTCCTGGTTCTTTCTATGGTGCCGTCTAAGGAGAAATCCAACCAGCCAGAACCCCAGGTTGGCCACCAGAACCCCATGAAGGGGATGTGGGGCAAGACCAACTAGAGACCCCAAACCACTGCTGCAGTGGGGAAAGATGGACAGTGAAGGGTGCAGGACCTGCCCCTATTTTTCACCTCACAGTGACACACAAGGGGCTGGGATGGCTATTTGGAAACGGGGATCTTTGTTCCACAGGGCTGTTCTCAGACTCAGGACAGGAGCGCAGAGAGAAGGCCGCGTGTTGGCAGAAAGGAATGCAATTCTCAGCTCTTCCCCACGCCAACAGAGCGCAGAGCCCTGCACCATTCCAGAATGCCAGCAACCCACCACAGGACTGTTCCTGCTCACCATGTACACCCACTGGCAGGGCCTCACCCCAGGGAGAGTGACAGGCAGGAACTGGCCCCAAGCAGTGAGATTTTGCTCCTCCTGGAGGGCTGAAGTGAGACCAGATGTCTCCATAGGTGCCAGAGGGAGGACCGGCGGCCACTGCAGTACTTCTCCCCTATGACTCCCCAGCCCCAGGAGGATTTGTTATGAAGCTGGGACAGGTTTCTCCACAAGTGCAACTCCATCGCCAAAGGGCACAGTGGGCTCAAACCCGTGTCCCTCCCTGCTCTCCTCCTGCGTGAATGCAGATCAGAGAGGGCAGAGGGGCCGGCCAGGGGCACGAGGACATTGGGTGTTTGGGGGCAGAAAGGCCTGGGTGCAGCAGGAAGGGGTGATGCTAGCGACAGGCAAACCCCAGTGCTCGAGGATCGCGGCACGCTTCACTCCACCAGCGGCCTGCGCAGGGACTAGCTGGGTGCACAGGGTCATTGACCTGTCCAGGCTCAGAGGGCGCAATCAAACGCACACATCCTGACTCTACCCACTAGCGCCCACTGCTGGGAACAATGGCCAGCGTGAGCCCCTACGGGTCCTGGTTCCCCCCCACCTTCCGCCTGCCTGGGGGCTGGCAGCGTGACAAGCAGCTGCTTCACACGCCTAAGCTGGCCCTTCTCCAGGCCAGCTCCTTTGACTGAAAACACTGGGTGAGTTTTGGTGTGCAGCCTCCAGCTGCAAAGCCTGGCCTGCTGTTCTGTCCACACACCATGTACAGCCAGAAAGTGCTGCCCTGCCGGAACAGCCTACTGTAAGCCCAGCGATCAGACGGAGCATCAGCCTCCTCCTATCCCCGAGACCCCATGGAGACAATTCTCAGGGTTGGAGGGGTGCTGACTCACCCGAGCCTGTTTCCCAGTGAGGCGTGGGCGGCGAGGTTAATTGCATGCAAAGGGCAGGGCAGCACAGAGCAGTGTCTTCAGCTGGATGACAGCTTCTGTAATTGCTGCCAGCCTCCGCCTGGGGACTCAGTGGAGACCCGGTGAGCTGCGCTAAGATGCGCGAGTGCCACTGTAGATCGCTAGGCAATGAGGCTTGGCAGCCGGTCAGATCACAGCACAGTGATGGGCCACAACTCGGCTTGCCGAGGAAAATCCACTAGAAACCCTGGTTCCTTTTGCTGGTAGGGTAGTAACCCTGCAAGTGGGGCTTCCAGCATGGCAGGAGCGACATCAGGGATTGGTCCCCCACAGACCAGACAGGATGGCAGCCCCAAGGGTCTCTGGACTGTGCCTTCCGCCCCCCGACCCCCATTCTTCCCCCGCTGCCCTCTCTTGTTATCCCTTCACGCCTCCCACTCTGTCTCTTGAGCTAAGATCACCCTCCGTTGACCAACCTGCAAAAATGTTTGAGTGTCCACCACTTCCCCAGCACCTCCCGCATACAGCAGCCCTGGAGGCACTTCCTGGGCTGAGCCATTGTCCTGCCTCTGTGACGGGATTTGGTTTAAGCTCTTGGAGACGGTCCTCACCCTGACAGCCCCCACTGGGCTAGGCAGAGGCATGGGATGGCTGGCAGACACACCACACTTGTGCGGCGGGTTTTCCCCTCCAACAACATCACTGTCAATACAGTGAAGGTCCTCTCTCTGTCTTAGTCCTGGCTGAGAAATGTCCTGGGGCTGGGCAGGGGGTGGAATGGAGCCTGTCAGGAGGGGTCTTTCAAGAGCTGCTTTCGCAGCATTCTTGAGTTCTACAGTAGCATCCCGGCAGCTCACTTCGCAGGGAGCTAGGATGGGCGATCCGCAACTTACCCGGCACATGAAGTCCAGCAGCGTGGCCGTGATGGCTGGGTGGGGCTTCATGGAGTGATTCATTACCAGAATTGCAGGCTCTAGAAGGCAGAGAGCAGAAAGCCCAGTCACACACCGCTCTCCACAGCACCAGGTGCACCAGCACTTTGCAGGCCCCCGCGGCTACCAGGAGATCCTTGCAGATGGGCCCCAAGGAAAGGCCCCTCCCCTTATCCTGAGTGCAGCTTTTCACTCTGGAGGGCAGACACCTCCTTGGGCTCATGCATATCCAGACCCCATTCTCACGCCCCACTGCCCTTTGCATGTGCTTCAACTCAAGCAAGGGGCAGGGACAGGTGGTGCAATCCACATGGTTCAACCACAGCACCTCAGGTGTGACTCTTGCTATTCCCATCCCTTCTTGAGGCATCCAGGGGATCCCAGGAGCCCTCTGCCCCAGGGCTTTACTGGAAAGCTGTGCGCTCAGACAGCTCCCTCCCCCGCATTTTGGCCCACACAGCCAGGGAGCAGGCCTCCACTGCCAGCCATGAAGCCCAAAAGAAGCGCCTGCCAAAAAGCGGCTCCATGAAAGCAACTCTCTTGCCAGCTTGCAAACTCCTGCAGGAGGTCCAGCAGGGCAGGGAAGGGGGAACGGGGCTGTCTGGAGCCAAGTTATCAGGCTCTAGCGAGCTAACAGACCCCATTATCTCTGCCTGTTCTGGAAGCAGTTAACTCCTTCTCTGACTGCTGTGCAAGTGGAGTGCGCCTGGCTTTGGATCCAGCAGCCCAGACCCAGAAAATGCTGCATAGTGCCCAGAGAGACAGACACCATTCAGTACTGAACAGCCTTCACCCTGTGCCGTACAGAGCTGGGGCTGTATCAAAGTGGCTCCTCCCCACATAAGACACTCGGCACGCGTGATGGGCTAGCTGTAGTGGTGCTTGCGGGAGGACAGCACTTCTCCTACGAGGAACCAGCCTGAGAATGAATGAACTCACTTCAGAGAGGTCACTGGAGACAACTTTCAGTCACCGCTGAGTTAGGGGCGAAAGACTCCCTCTCCTACGCCACCCCCTTGAGACACCCAGACCCTACCTGGGTCAAGGTCAGAGGCTTCCTAGCTCTGCTTCCTCCATGGAGCAGGGCCAGCTCAGCAGCCTAGGAGATTTCAGTATGGGCTTGGAAAGCAGGAGAGCTCAGCACTGGGGGCGGGTGGTGCAGGGGAAGGCAGCGAGCTCCCCATACCTATGTTCATGATGTTGTCCTTCTCGGGGTTGAAGAAGAGCCAGTCATAGAACAGAGCCAGCTTGGCATTGGAGGCAGCCACATTGGACTAGGGGAAGAGAAATCACGTCAACAGGATGGCAGCACATCCGCCCAGCCCTTCCTCACCATGTATCTTCTGCTACCCACTTCTGCCAGGCCCTGCCGCTGCTCTGCTTTCAAAGCAAGGAGCCTGGGACTCCCCAGTTTTACCCCAACTCCAAGGCTCTGATTCTGCCTCGCAGCCTAAGGCTAAGCACTGAGCGGGGGGGGGGGTCACCCCTCATCTCCCAAAGGGGCGGGAGGATTCTGCCTGGAAAGTGCTCTGCGGAGAACAGTTTTGGGTCAATAAAGCAAAGGGACGCTCATGTGGACAGGGAGGATGCACCTGTGTTCTAGAGGCTGCCCAGAAGGACCCTGAGAGGGATCACACAGCCAGGGCAGCGTAGCTGGTCCAGCTGACTGGGTGGGATAATATGACAGACAGGCCTGCAAGACTGCCAAATGGAGGGGAAGTGGGGTAGAAAGAGAAGCAGAGTTCTGCCTGCAGCACGTAGCTGCAAGAGACAGGGGCAGTGTTCCACCCACTGCTGCCCCACATGTGAGGACATCCTGCCAGGATCAGAGGAGGGGCACACGCCCATCCGAGCGGTGCAGTGCGGCTGGAATTCCCAGAACTGCCCAAGCCCCGGGGAGATGGAGAGGAAGCAGGACCCCGGAGAGACATGGCATAGTTGTCTGCGAACCTCTCACGGATGGGTTCAGTTAACAAGCTCCCCGTGACGCCCACAATTCGTGGTATAACTGAAGACCAGCAGGATTAAAGGACACAAGAGGGCAGAGGGATGAGTTAGAGGAGGACACAGTCGCTCCCCACTTGCTTACCGTGCAGGTGGTGAGCAGCCAGCCGATGATGGCCCAGCGAGGGAGGATGTCGGAGCTGAGCACCTCGTTGGAGGGATGGACCACTCCACAGATGTAGCGGATGAGGTCGCAGCGCAGGGACTGGCTGTCCGGGGTGGACAGGTACTGCCGCTGGAACCAATCCTGGTATCGCTTCTGCTGGCCAAACCGTACCTGGAGGAGGAGACGCAGCACACAGGTTGTGGTGCACACACGGGGTGTACAGACCTGAGACAGCCACGGAAGGGAGGATGGAACTGGGACGTGGAGCCTGCGTTTCAGAGCTGCCTCAGTTCCAATCCGGCTGAGGCTGGGAGCAGACTCCCCTCTGCAAAGAGCCTCCTTTGGCAGCATCAGCAGAGAGACCAAGGAGCAAAAGGGCTGCAGAGCACCAACTGCCATCATCCCCCAGGCACCACGGGCAGGTTTCACCAGCAGGAAGGGAAGAACGTGGGTACGGTGCCCCAGCACTCCAAGTCGCTACCTCCCGGACCAAGGTTCATTCCCTTCCCTCGGCAAGCTGCGCCATGCGTGGACGAGACAGGCTTTGTTTGCAGGGGGAACAAACCCTGCCTCGTACACAGGGTTTGTACACCCCCCAGGCCTGTCGCTGCACAATTCCCAGCCCTTGGCTGCAGCTTGTCGGAGCTCAGAGAACCCACCACGCAGTGACAATACAGCAAAAGGAGCCCCTAGAAGCCAGCCAGATGCAATGTTCCCCTGCAAAGCCAGTGTAACGCTTTCTAATGAGCATGGGACACCTCGGGAACGGTTAGCTGAGCACCCACTGGCCATCCTTTCTGCCCTTCATCGGTGACCGGAGCCAGAGTGCAGAACTCATACAAATCAAAGCTTTTAACCCCATGCTCCTGACTCCTCCTCCTCTCAGGACCTAAGTTTCCACTGCCTTTCCTGCTGCAGGGATCCCCTCCTCAGGGCCCTGCTAATGTGCCACGCAGAAAACACCAGCTGGTAAACAAGTGCAGCAGCGGAGATACAAGATCTCCTTCCCTGACATTGCACGCTTACATGGTGCAGCTAGAAGACCATGCCTGGCCCATTCAACTGCCTCGAAAACAGACAGCTGGCACCAACAAGCTCAGCGGGAAGCCCGTCTTTCTATAGACTGGGCCAAATTCTATTCTTGGCAACACCAGTGTAAACCCAGGGCAACTCCTGTGAAGTTGCAGGGAGCGACTCCAGATTTACCCCGCTGTCAGTGGTCGGCCAGCTCTCCTCCTGCCACACCCCTCCCCAGAGAGGCTGGAGCCGGCTGAAGACCCAGTGAAAGGCTGAGCAGGCCCTGCCAATGGGGTGCCATTTCCCCTATTCTGCTGACCTGCTCCCACATCGCAGCGCCTACTCAGTCACTGGTTCACACGCAGATCAGGCCAGTGGCAGTCAAAGACGCCCAGTCTCTCATTCTCAGGCCCATCCCACTGGACATCTCAAAAGACCGCCACCGCCGCACCTGGCTCCAGGGAGAGAGGAGACTGCTGTGGTTCTTAGCAGCGAAGCACCCCCAGCCTGAGGGGCAGTCTCATCAGTCCCCAGATGGCCTCTGCTTGTACTGAAGATTACTCGGGACTTCGCTTTCCAGAGCTGCCAGTCTGGCCCCTCTCCCCAGCGCAGACCCTGGCCTTCAACCAGACAGCTGCTCCACAAGCAGCAGGAAGACGATGACAATGGATAAGACAGGACAGAAGCAGGGCCCCCTGTGGGGCTTCTGAACCCCAAAGTGCATGCTGT
>ML685848.1:397983-532748 GCA_007922175.1 Pelusios castaneus | reverse complement strand
TTAGATCCCTCTGGAAGAGCAAAGCTGTTACCCGGGACGTCATGAAGAGGAGTTTGGTCTCCATGTCAGGGGTGAGTCGACAGGCTAGGAACTTGCGAGAGGTCCTCAACTGAAGGAGCTGCAGGACACCTAGGAAGAGGAAAAGCCAAGAGGTCTGACCTGCGCTCGTAAGGGGCAACTGGGGGCACTCTGCCCTGCTGCTGGAACTCATTCCTGCTCTCACAGCTGCTCCGCACCCTCCTATCACACAAAGGCTTTGGGTATCAGGAAGGGGTGGAGCTTTCTCAGTGGCTCCTGTGCTAACCACTAGACCTTGCTCCCTTCTAGTGCTGGGAATGGAACTCAGGACTCCTACTAGCGAAGCAGGCTCCATTCCTACGCGATCACCCCTGGGAGAAAACTCAAGGACAACTGTGGTTTTAACTGGGGCGGGGAGCCCTTCCTGTAACAAGGGGAACCGTAAGTCTCCAGAGGTATTCCCCTACCCCACCCATGCTCAGACCGCAGCACAAATAGCAATAATGCCCCCCAAATCTTCCCAGCCCCTGCCGCATGTCAGTGCCAGGACAAAGCTAAAGCGTTCTCTTTGGACTGAATGCGGACTTGGCAACCAGTGCTGCTGAGGCGCCGACAGCCCTCCCGACTGAGGGCCTTGGGTCAGCGACAGAACACGCAGCATGGACAGTGTGGCTGCGCGCTCCCCCACACCACTCGTCAGGAAGGAGCCTTGTCCACAGAAGGAGGGACCCCCTTGAAGGGGTGAGCTGTCTCGGGGCCCATTCGCTCAGACTTCTCTGCTAAGGCTGCCAGCTAGAGGCTAGTCAGCGTCAGCTGTGATGGAGACACATTGGCCGTGAGATCTGCTGGCTTATCTCAGCTGCCCAAGAGCCATCAGGCCCACAGCAGCTCTCTATCCCAGCCCCTCTCAATGTCCTACCAGCAACCTCATTCATGAGCACATGTGCCATTTCTTTATGGCATGGCTGCCCAAAGACCAGGGGGGACAGGGGTCCAACTTCCCTGCCAGTACCTCCTCAGGAGAAGAACCTGGAGCAGGATGGCAAAGCTCAGCTGGATGATAAACCAAGGAGGAGAGGAATGTAAGAACTGACTTGGTCCCAAAGGCCAGAGTCAGGAGAAGCGAGAGGAAGCTGCGACACCGGTCACGGCTCGGCAGGATGTGACCGACTGACAGGTCTGCTTGCTCTGAGACACGTGCCAGCAGTCAGTGACGGACACAAAGTGTGCTTTGCTCTACTGGCATTGAAACCATTTCAATGTGCCCCAAATGCCCGTCCTCACACCCAGAGGGCAGGTGGAGGAGGAGAAAGGTTTTGGCTGCTTACATGTGGAGAGCATGAATGCCGGCCCCCGTGCAGTGATCAGAAAGGAGGGCTGCATGTAGTGAGCTGCATGTCAGGAAAAGGCAGCCTTAAAAATGCCTTCCTTAATAAATGCTCCCAGCGCTCGCTGGGCACCCAGGAGGGAAGGATCACAGCTCCCTACATCCAGCAGCCGCCTCCCTCAGCTCTCCTGTGGTGGCAATGCTTCCCTTTGCTGCCATCCTCCAGCACTTCGCAATGTGTTCCAGCCTGATGGGCCGGGCCAGCACCACATTGCAATTGATTCAGGCTCTCATCTGAAAGCAGAAAGGCGTAGCCAGCTGCCCGAGATAATTGCCGTCCTGCAGAGTGCTCAGGCCAGGTCTCATCAGCAGGCACAGGGCAGAGAACAGTGGCAGTACAGAACAAAACACCTCCAGGAAGGCAAACCACAGCTGGAGGATGTGGGGGGGAGAGGGGGTCATAAAGCATGTGAGGAACCAGCTGTCTCTCTCCTGAAGGGACAGAAGTGAGGACAGCTGCTGACCACCTTCCCAGGCAAGGGGGGGAGTGGCTGGGGCAGCACTTGTGAAGTGCTCATACTCTCCAGGTACAAACACAGAAACCTGTGTGTCCAGCAGGGGAGAGCTGACGTCCAGGGACACTCTTGCAGGGGTGAGAGGGGAGCTGTCACTGGGGCCCCTTCAGCCTTTGGCCCCTCAGCTGAGGCTGCCTGTCACAAGGCCAGGCCGGGCAAGGGTGAAGGAAACTGGCACCAGGAGCCTGTGAATCAAAGATACATGTTGCAACTTTGCCTGAGTGCAGCCCAAGCTCTTTAAAGTGCCATTAACACCTTCCGGAGGAGGCATCAGAGTAGAGTAGCAAACTTTCCAGTCCTCCTTCAGCAAGCTCACTGGAACGCAGGCAGCTAATGAAGAGATGGCCTCCAGGGCAGGGAATAATCTATTCTGATATATATAGAAAATTGAACACACCTATTTTAATCCAGCCTGTGCAGGGAGCTCCGTAACAGAGTGTTCCTGCTTGTCAGGCGAGCCATCTTACAACGCTAGTTACTCGGTAATCAGAGCAACATCTGCTGCCCTCACAAGATATTTAAAACGTTCCCCTGTACTCTTTCCTCAGGAGTTCAGAGAACTCAGATCCTTTGTATCACTGTGATCTACCTTCAACTTCGTTTTCAGCTCAGGCAATTAAGGAAGCTTTAAGTCCAGAACAAGCGATTAAACGCCACCATGTTCTCCTCAGGTCTGGCTGCCTTCTGCCTCCTTGTAATTAACGCAGCTGAATTAGTGATCATTCCATCTGGAAGGTGGAGAGCCCAGATGTGCACAAGGCCCTTGCTGGGTTCCAGCCCAGCTCCCCAGGGCCAAGGAGGCAGCAGGGAGTGTGTACCTTACTATGTTTAAACACTGGCCAAGAGTGGCTCTGTAGGGAAATCTGGCTCTGCCAGAGCTGGACTCACAAACAGCTTTTAAGAGGTGGTGGGGGTCCCTCTCCTCTGAGAGGCTGTCAGAACAGGCTGGGATACTGGAGTGGAAAAGCAGCAGCTGCTGGGACTCTACTCAGGATTCACATTCAGTCCCAGGCAAGTCCGAGGAGAGCAAGCCGGGAAACCACACTGGGACATCCAGCTGTTACACTGGATTCTCACCACACTGCTCTGCCTGTTGACAGCCATCACTCATAACCGCTTGCTTCGGGGGCTCTGCCTAGCTGTGTGTGTCTAAGAGGATCCAAAGGTGACCAGGCACAGGGGCAGAGACACGCCCACTTGACTGACTTGTAGCCAAAGTCCCAGCAGAGGCTCCCCTGTGTTCCCCATGCCTCACCCACCTGTGAACTGGGCACTCAGTGCCTGGGGATTGTGGATAACGTCTTTCCAAAGCTGCTCAAACTCTGGTATCCTAGCAACGTTCTGCAAGAGTCGCACCAGGTCCCGGCCAATGACGAAGCAGTCCATGAACTTGGAGAGAAAGAGGAGAAAGCATGTCTTGTTTACCTGCTCCCGTGGAAGGGCTGTGGGGAGGCAGGGAAGGGATGTGGGGAGCATCTGGGCCTGGGAACATTCAGTTCTTGAACTCGGAGCAGGCTCCGGCTGATTCACTCTTGCCCCGGGCAGCCTGCTCTGTCTTTGAAGATAGCAGGTTCTAAAGAGGCCGGTGACAGACGGGAAGGTCAGTGGCTATTTTAAAATGTTCCCTGGTGTAAAACAAACACCCAGGCCATAAATCTAGCATTTTATCTCCACAACTGTCTCGGAAGCCTGGCACTTGATGCTTGAGATTTCACACCCAGCTCCAGGGAAGAGGGAGGGGTGGAGACAGATGTGGGTACAGGCCGACCCCTGCCTGCTGTGGAGAGCCATTCATACCAGCCAGGCTGATAACCCTGAGGGAAGCAGAGCCCAGGAGATCTCCAGCCTGCTCTGCCAAGCTGGTACTTCTGCGGGTTACAACCTTCTGGTGCCTTCTAGAGCCTGGATGGAGACTGGTTACCCCGCTCCACTCAGCCACCCTGAAAACATCAGACAGTTGCCAACAGATCGGCTGGCTTGTTGGGTGCCTGCAGCTGATCAGATGGCAGGCGGGGCAGGGAATGGGCCTGGACATGGGAGAAAGGCCCAAAAGGAACTGCCCCCATCAAAGCAGCTGTTCTCAGCGTCGGGGGGAAGAAAGCTGCTCTGAGAACACACAGACCAACTGGTAAACTTTCAGCAAGGTGCACAGTGCCCGCCGCACCCGACTTCACAGAAGATACGGCTGCTGCTGCCTGCACCCAGACATCTTACCCTGAATGTGTGGCACAACCTGAACAGGAACTCTCACTGGGGCCGGGGCTCCACTGCAACTCTCTCCAACCTCTCCCAGTGGAGAAAGGACCACAATCGCTGTCTGCTGCGACAAACAAGTCTCCCCATCTCCCCCAAACACATCCCCAGGCTCTCTCTCTGAGGGGGACTCTCCTGCTGCCAGCCCCTCGGACTTGCTCACCCGTTCCCGGAGCAGGGAGATGCAGAAGTCCACCTCCTTCTGACGCAGAGCTTGGAGCTGCGAGGTGCCATGATGGTCCACGATGAGCCGCAGGTACGTGTACACCGCCATGGCGACCAGGATAGTGCTCTTCAACACCCATTCTCTGGAAGCAAGCAGACGGCACCTTGAGCCAGCACCTCTCCTCTCCAGCAGCCACCCACAAAGCTCTTTACTAACATTAATCCTTACCCTGGCGGGGGGCGGGGGGGGACACACTGAGGAATGGGAGGACGCAACTTACCCTAAGTCACAACAACCTGGCAGTGCCAGGAATAAAACTCAGCAAGCCTCAACCCTGCTCTAAACACTAGATCCCATGTTCTCCCTGAACAAAAGGGTTCAGGGGCAGGACCACACAACCTACATGGACTACGGCCAGGGCTGGTAACCTCTCAACTGCAGCTTATCCGTCATGGCCTCAGCAACACTTGCCAGACTGAAGGCCCATGAAGTACAACTTCTACCATCTCCCAACCTTTCTCCTGCCAAACCGGAGTTGGGGCGTGGCCAGCCTGGCTCACCACACAGGGACACAGACTTCTCTCACCCAGCTGGGGACCGAGTAGCTGCAGGACGTCTTTCTTCTTGCAGAGCAGTAGATGGCCCAGTCCTACGCCACAAGCTATGCCAGAACATCTGTACCTCCACCTCCCCCAGTGTTGTCCTTCCAAGCATGCTGCCCGCTACTTCCATGTGCTCCTCTGCCAAGGGCTGCCTCTCTGCCACATCCCAGCTCTGCCGGGGCTGTTGCCTGGCCTCTAGTATCTACATCACAGGCCTTTGGGTCAGAGTGGGTTCCTGTGTGTGGGTGTGAATGCAGTATATTTACAGGCCATACAGGTGTTTAATATGTGACCTTGGGCCCCAACTGGTCACCACTCTGGGTAACTGCATGCCCCCAGGGACAAGGAGAATCAGCGGCTGTTCCGTAAAAAGCTTTGGCCTAGGTGTAACTTTCGGCCCCTAGCAGCTTTCTCATCGCACCAACAGTCAGGAACCAGTGCGCACAACACAGGCTACCTAGACCAAGAGAGAGGTTGTGCCCACTCAGACTGGACCGCAAACTCCTTGGAAGACAGAAGAAGAGCTTTTGTTCTCTCCCACACTGCTCGGCAGCCCATCAGAGCATCAGGGGCGTCTGGACCAGCTAGTTCCACCCATAGATCAGGGAGTCAATGGGTGGCCTGCAGACCAAACCCTGAAATCTTTGCATTGATGTGTTATCAGCATTTCTGTGGCTGTTTTGAGTTATTTCCTCTGGTGTCTGGCTCTTGCCCACACCGAATGGACAGCCCCCCAGGGATGGTAATGAGATGCATCGGCGCAGTACGGCAGCTCCTCATTTGATTAGTGGTGCAGCCTGCCACCTCCGCTGCCTGCGAAGCCGTCTGCTCACACGCTGCATGTATAACAAGGTCTGTGACATGGCAGAGCAGAAACACCCTGATCTCTGAAGTCTGGGACGGGACGGGACGAGCAGCAGCACCCTGTGGGCTGTGCACATGCCTTTGTTTTCAGAGAGCACAATGGGAATGGCCTCCAGTGCCTGCCAGCTCCTAAGCCACGTGCCTCGCCTCACCTGGCTGAGCAACTATGCAACGAAACGCAGCATTGGAGACCATGGGAGGGCGGAGACCCCCAGGCTGTGGGGAGGACTAGGAAAAGCAGATGTGACTGAGGAGGCCCATCACAGAGATGCTTGAGGCCGTGGACTTGGCTCCTCAGCAGAGATACTAGAAGCAGCATCAGACGAGAGATGTTTGGGGAACACAGTCAGCGCTGCAGGGACCAATCCTGCCTCAGAGAATGGGGAGGGATCAAGAGACCTAACAGGCCTTCCCTCCAGTGTTAACCATGCGTTGCACCAACCTCACTCACGAGGCCCGGTTCTCTAATGCAGGCAACTGGCTCCAGCATCCAACAAGGATGGGCCTGCGCAGCCTGGGATACTCCTGGCATTTTCCAGAAGCAGATGTGTTCTGCTGAGCCAGGCCAGCAGCGGATTGGATTTTGCTTCCAACCTAGCTTTGAGCACCACTGCGGTGTCCAAGGCCCTCGAGGACAGGAACACAGGAGTTGCTGGATTCTGACTTTTGCTCCCTCACACTGTCAGCTGCTGCCAGATGCAGCCAATATCCAAAGCCACAGAGAATGAGGTTTATCATTCTGTAAGGCTGCCATTTACGCTGGATCAACTATTCCCGCCAGACCCCTGAAGCACTAGGACCGATTCCCTTTAGCTGAACAAACGACAAACTCTGCTGGCCCTAAAATTACCAGCCTTGGTGTTTGCAGCCGTGAACTGGGAATGGGTCAGAACTGGTCGGTACCTTTGCGTAATGGATAATCACCAGCTTGGAGAGCTGTAAATCAGAGCCCTACCCAAGGGTCACTGCCTAAGCTGCAGCTGTAACTCCAGCGCTGCCCACGGAGATAATAGCTCAATGGCAAGTGAGTCAGCTGCCTTAAATCACAGAGGAGGGTGGGGGAAGAGCCCACAAAGATGTGACAAGTATTTGCTTTTCGCAGCTGGGCCGTATGGACTGGCAGCAAGAAGCAGGGGTTCGAGGTTGCATCTGGGCAGGGTCTGGAATAATTAAGGAATCAAGTCTGGTAGGCTGTCAGGTCAGGTCCCTCCCCTCGCCCAACCGAGAGGTCTATAGACATAAAACCATCGTCAGAAGGGTCAAGAAGCCGCCTGCAGCTCCAGATTAATGGCTCCGGCAGGCAGAGCAAATGAGGTTTTTAGAAACATTTAGCAGCAGCATCATGTTTGCTTAGCCATTAGTGACCAGTGGCTAAATTACCCAGCCTAGCAGAGGTGGCAGAGTCGCCTCCTCTCCAAAGCAGCTGGAGCTGTTGTATTTAATTAAACCAAGCAGCCGACATTGTGAAAGCAAAATTAGATTTTCACATGTGCTGCTTAATTAAAGTCTCGGCTTCCCCCTAATCAAAGCACATAAATCCCTGCAAAGAGCGACAGGTTCTCTCTGTGGGCTCGCTCCCAGCGCTCAGCTCTCCTTGTTGCTTGGGCATCTTCTGAGCCACTACAACATGTGTTGCGGAAAGTCTAGCAATGCCTCCAACAAGGGCTTGGTCTTTCCCCTCGCATCGTTCCCTGACAAACGCTCAGCCTCAGGGGAAAATCTCCACCATGATTTAATGAGCTGGGCTGCCTTCTGCAGCTCCCAGGCCAAATGAGGCTTTGAATCACAAGAGAGAAGTTGCTTTTCCCCCTGCAAAAATTCTCTCATCATTTCTTCACAAGCAAAACCATAACATAATCTGGCAAGATTCGCAGTCTGCTTCAGCGGGGCCTCAGGAACAGAGCAGCAGCAGTATCTTGCTGGGAACTGGCAGGACCATGATGGGGCCCAAGGACAGAACAGTCAGGAGGGGGCAGCTGTAGATCAGGACCATGGAGCACTTTGTAGGGACATGGAAATGGAATAGCTGAGGGTGGTACGGATCAAGACTGAGGTGCATCAGCAGAGCTGGGGGAAAGAAATTCTAGTAGCACTGACCACTAATGGTTACATAAACACACAGACCAAGAACCTCTGGACTGTTTTCTTCTGGGCCTCGGCCACCTCTAGGTGTGCACGTTCACAGCAGATACGCTAGATGGCACTGCACAGCAGTGTGTGTTCACAGCGGTAAGCAGGAGCCAAGGAAATGCTGTAATGTGACTGTTAGCCACAGTAATAAGTGATTTTAGGAGAATCGCTGTTATTATAAACAGTGATTTGTGAAAATCAATAGTCTATTTAAAACTAATGATGCTGCCCAGCAGAGAGCCGCACTGCGAAGTCTGTTTATCATCAGTTTGCCACCACTTTGCCAACAGAGGACAATGCCTCCCAGACTGCCTGTCCACAGCAAATCATGAAGGTTGCAGCCCCAGCAAGCGGGGAGCTGTTGTTTAAACACAGGAAGCTGACAAAGATCAGCTCTTGGGCAACGAATTCCATACCACTCCTCTGAGAGGAACACCCTCCAGCGGGACTCTGGAAAGTCAGGAGAAAAACATTCCTAGGAAACTGCTCCGGAGAGTCTAGTATGTTCAGTCCATGACAAGGTGACCAAGTCCCATTGTTTCGGGAGGGAAGCTGGCTACGTACAGAGGGAAGGGGTCACGGCAGTGCATTGCACAACTGGTTGGGAGCATTATGGGACATCAGCTTCCTGTGATCCCCCAGGCACAGGTTACTGCTAGAGGCAGGACACCAGAGTAAAACCAAGGTCTGATCCAGCATGGTTTCTCCAGCTCCATAACAAACTACCCAAGAGGTTACAGTCCATTGTTGACAGGTTCCTTGGCAGGCGGGACATCCGTAAGGCAGCCAACAGTTCCTTCACACCAACTGGTGCATGCTGAGTGCCTCGCCTGCTTTGAAACTAGCATTTCATGCCAGAGCTGAAGATATGCTCAGGGGCTGTGTGCGTGAGGCAGCTGTGGACGAGTACAGTGGATTTTGTGTTGGGAGAACAAGGTCCATGCCCCGCCACGGACATAAGGAGAAGCCATGTTCTGCATCAACCAGATCTTGGTCCAGAGAGGCAGAGCCAGGTACCTGCAACTCCAATGCGATGGGCAGCTGATGGCATGCAACCCAATCTATGGGACGAGACAACAATGCGACCCCACCCACCCCTTGTACGCCCCTGGCCGTGACAGAGCAGGGAGGTCTCCAGTAGCCCCCTGGTGGCCAAAGAACAAACTCTTCCCTGGCTCTGGCCATCCCAGTCTAGCTCACTGCTCTGCACCAATGATGTTGCCTCAACACACCATACCTTTGCTCAGTCAGTATCTCAAGGACATTCTCTGCCAGCCAGATATTCTTAGTCGTCACATCCCCACCTGCAACCAAGAACACAACATGGGAGCGAAAAGCTATTGAAGTTAATTGGCGTAATTGTCTCCGGTGTCAGCTTTACCCGAACCATCCACCAACTCAGGACCAGCCCCCGCGAGGCAGAAAGCTATAATTATAGTATTTTCCTCCCCACCTAGCTACAAGCCTCACATCTGGTCTCATCCTGCCTGTCACAGAGATACCTGGCTGCTTCCAAGCATGAGTTCAACATGTTCCAAGAAAAAGCACTGTGATTCCCATCAGTTTCTGCTGTATGAAAAACGTGAAGAGGTCTTTGTTCCTAGAGCACACTTGACAGGGGAGCTGTCAGTGTCTGGCACACAGAGTCAACATTTGCCTTTCTAGCAAGCAGAGTGAGAGCCAGAAAGAGAAGAGATTTGGTGTGTAGGGTAGGGGTGGAGTAAAAACCAGACACTGCAGAGAACACCTGGGACAGGAAAGCGAACAGTCCAGGAGAAAAACATGGAATGCTGCTCCTGGCATTTGGGCACAAACGGAATATTGTGAGTATAGCAAGGGGTTAGGACTCTTGGGATCTAGTCCCAGCTTCACCTCTGAGTCCCCTCATGAGTTTCAGCAAGTCACTTCTTTTGGGTGTCAGAAAATCCACAAACTCTAACTGATGTTTGCAAAGCCACCTGACACCTTCCCATAATGGCCTGGTGGGCAAGCACAGTCTTCTCTTGGATTCATGGAGAGCCCAGACAGAAGGGACCACTGTGACCTTCTGTCTGATCTCCTGGGTAACAGAGGCTACAGAGCTTCCCCAAAATGATTCCTAGAGTAGATCTGTTTGGATGTTCTTCTACCTGGATTTTAAAGCTGCCAGTGACGTAGAATCTGCCACGACTCTTGGCGAATTGCTTCAATGGGTAATTGCATTTCCAGACTGAGGGTATGCTTTATTGCAGAGGTCCCAAACACAAGACTGCACTCAGTGGGACCACACTCTCTCCCTGAGAGAGAGAGAGAAAGAGAGAGAGAATGTGGTCTTGCATATCCAAAACTCCACAATGCCATGAGTGTGTCAGGTCTCATGAGATCCCGGAGTGCTGGGAATGCAAGACCACACGCTCTCCCTAACAGAGAGAGTGGGGGGTTGTGGTGGTGTATTGCGGAGCGCAGTTTTGCATACACACAGCACTCCGCAATGCCACGAGAGTGCCGTAATATTTGATTTATGGTATGTATGGGCCCACATGAAGTACATGTAAGTCAAATCTGGCTTGCCGTAGCAAATGAGTTTGACACCCCTGCTTTATTGTCTAACTTCAGTGTCCAGCCATTAGCTCACATCTGTTCTCCACTAGACTGAATGTTTCCCCATGCAGGTACATACACACTAATGAAATCACCCCTTAACCTTCTTGCTGTTAATCGATACAGACAGAGCTCTTGGAGTGTCTCGCTGTATGGCAGGCCTTCTAACCCTGTAAAATTCTCCTGGCTCTTCTCTGAACCCTCTCCAATTGACAACGGCCTTCTTGTGGGCACCAAAACTGGACACAGGAGTCCAGCAGCACTCATACCAGTACCAAGAACACAGGTAAAATAGCCTCCCTGCTCTTACTGGAGATTCCAGTTTGTGTCCCCTAGGATTGAACATGCTCTTTGAGCCACAGCATCGCACTGGGAGCTGCTTACCCACTACGGCACTCAAATCTCTCTCAGTCACCGTTTCCCAGGGTAGTTTCCCAACACGTCCTACGTTCTTTATTCCTAGACCTACACTTTTGTATTTACACATTCTAAAACACAGTGTTTGCTTGCATTATTTACTGCTCCCCCCAATTGTCATCAGGAAACTGTCTCCGTGACCATTTTATAGATTTTCCATGTCACTGATGCAAACGTTAAATAGCGTGAGGCCTGACCCCTGTGAGACCGTCCTGGGAACACACTCACCTGCCGACAATTCCCGAGTCACAATTACATTCTAAGAGCCATCTGCAGTGTTGTTGAGATGAGAGAGCTCCAGGCCATGAGACACACAAGGTGTGGGGGTGGTGATATCTTTTACTGGACCAACTTCTCTTGGTGAGAGAAACAAGCTTTCAAGCTACACAGAGCTCTCCGTCATGTCCTGGAGAGACCCTATATCTGGCGCAGCTAAATAGAAGATCAAACATATGGTCCTTTATGCCAACTACTTCCGCTAACCTATCTGTTTGATCTTCTATTTAGCTGTGACGCATTTCCCACCTTGCCACTCAGACCTAGGAGTTAGCCAATTTTTAATAACTGAATGTATGCCATATTGATTGCATGTGCTTTTTGCTTTTAGTTTTTTTTAATCAAAATATCACGCAGTATCAAGTCAAATGCCTTACTGAAATCAACACTACACCTATGGCAACCAAATTTGTAATCCCATCAAAGAGAGAGATGAAGTTAGACAGACAGCATCTATTTCCCATAAATCCATGTGGCTTGTTATTAATTACACTACCCTCCTTCAATTCCTTATTAGCTGAGCCCCATATCAGCTGCTCTGAGGTCAATGTCAAGTTGCTAGGCCTCTAATTACCTGGATCATCCCATTTACCTGCTTTAAAAATTGGCACAAGATTAGCTTTCTTTCAGTCTTCTGGAACTTTCCCAGCTAACAATCCTGCAAGCTCCTAAACCTGCTCTTTGAAAGCTCTTGAATGAAAGTTATCTGGACTTGTCAATTTACAAATAACTAAGTTTAGTAGCTATTGTTTGCAGTCCATCAGAGATATTAGAACAATGGAAAGAGTGTAATTACCATATGATTAGATTATTTATTTTTCCCTCGAACAAAGAACAGAAATATTTAGTGACTTTTCTGCATTATTATTGATAAATCTACCATTTCCATCTAGTAATAGAGCAGTAGCAGTCTCAAGATTCTATGTCTCTCATATATTTCAAAAACATCTTGTTATTGTCCCTAACTGTGGTGGCCACAGATTTCTCTCTGAGTCCATTTGCTTCCCTTATCAATTTTCCATGATTTCTAAGGTAAAGTCATCAATTTCTCCTTTCCTGCATGTGTTATACAGACACTTTTATAGCTCCCTTCATTTCCCCTCTAAAGCAGGTCCCCAACAAGCCCCCAGTATGAAGCTGGAACACTTTGTTAACAGTGTTAGAAGCCCAGAGATGTCTTCATACATTGGACATACAAAAGAGCACATGAGGCATGCTGCAAACCATTGTAATGTGATCATAACAATTAAAGCATCATAAAAAGTCAAATGCAGGACAGCAGCATCATTATAGCAGAACGGGACCCTGCATGGGTATCCTTAACTGAAGGGAAACAGGGACCTCACCGATGGCTTTTTTTAAACTATTCCACATTTATTATACAGTGCATGTCAGGCGAGGGGGCAGCGCTTGGCCTCCCGCAACCCAACCTTGCCACCCTGTCCCAGCAGCTGAAGGGACAGTTTCCACCTCAAACCGGCCTCATGTCACAGACGGAGGCAATAAAAATGAAATGTCAAGTGCTGTTATGTGATGGAAACGCCTCCCACAAGGACGGTGGCGCTTAACACTAGCATGCAGCGACACGGCTCTTATGCTATTTGCATTGAGAACCAGAGAGTGCAACCGGAGGAGTTTCAGGCCCTGCACGGGGCAGTCCTGGCTCAGGAGACAAGCCTCCAGCCCCGCAGGTGATGACGCCACAGCCGGATCAGAGTTGGTATCGGAGGCTCTATGACAAGAGGAGGAATCCATGCTCCCACTGGCTGTTCCAGACACTCAGTTGGCATTTGTCTCTCTAACCTCACATTGCTTCCCGCTGGCTCAACTCAGGGATTAACCCCTCCCAGAGAGGATGCTGAGGTTACTGCAGATTCCCCAGCCTGGGCAGCAGGCCCTCAAAAGGGCTTATTTACCATCTGTTCATTCTCCCCACTATCCCCTCCAGCCGCAGGAGCCATTACCTGAGCTGGCCTCTGAAATGCCCACTGCTGCTCTTTCACCTAGATGCTATGGCTGCAAAGTGAGCTGGGCGTGAACTAACTCCATGGCAACCCCAGACCATGCCAGATTTAGACCCTGACCAGACATGGCAGTGGCCAGCATTCTAGCTGCCCTGGGGTGGGGCCCAGCTTCCTCCTACCATAGCTATTGCTGGGCCAGAGCACTGCGAGGGGGGGCAGTCCCTGCCGTTGAAGGGACCTTGCCCAAGGCAGCACTCACCTGCAATCTGCTTCATGAAGGTCATGCAGACGCCATCTGCCCCGAGCACCCCGCTCTTCACCAGCTCCCGCAGCAGCCACACCAGCTAGAGAGGGAGATGAGTCAAGCAAGTGTGAGACAGGGAATTCAACGCTGCCTCGAATGCAGATCTCAGCACAGCCTTGGCCATGGAGCCACACCTACACCTTTGCGGCACAAGACAGACAGCGACGCC
Source organism: Pelusios castaneus (assembly GCA_007922175.1). Taxonomy (NCBI): domain Eukaryota; kingdom Metazoa; phylum Chordata; order Testudines; family Pelomedusidae; genus Pelusios; species Pelusios castaneus. The sequence goes on along the minus strand of ML685848.1, from coordinate 519,103 downwards.
TACAGCCCCAAAGTCACTAGCGTTACATTTGAGAGGGTGTTAGTGGCCACGGGGGAGCTGGCCCCCCCAGAGACGACTGACTCGCATCCACCCTGCTCTCTCTTCTGCATCTGCTCCACGCTTATGGCTCCAGTCCCATCACCAAACCCCAAGACGCTGAGTCCTGCCCTCTGCTTTCCATGGGGCCCATATCAGGTTCGACTTCACAGCAGAATCCCGTCTCACCTGAGTCCGACAGGTGTCCTTCAGCTTCAAGTACTTTTCCATGAGAATCTGGTTGATCTTGTTTAAAACTATGTTCATGCCATCTCGGCTCACCAACGCCAGGTCCCGGTAACACTGCAGCAGAGAGAACAGGAGAGAAGATGGTGACAAGGTGACCCAACCTGAGCAGCATAATGAACTGACTGATCTAGAAAATCCCCGCTCCTGGCGAGGGCTTGGCTCACAGAGCTAGAGCATCCCTAGGAAACCTAGACCGAGAGAGGCAGGAGATCCAAACTCCCTTCTCCTCAGACTCGGCCCAGTCACTGACACACCAAGCTAGAGACTTGCCCCATCGTAGCCCCTCTCAGCCTCCAGGATCTGGTTTCCAGCTCCCTCAATCACCAGTTCATGGGCTAGACCTGTTCCTGCACTGAGAACTCCTGCCTGGGAAAGTTTTGTTTTAACATTCCTCCCACCCGTAAAAATTGCTGGATAGACGGAGCTGGGGCCCAAAGCTTCCCACACCCTCTCTTCTTGCCCCTCAGTCCTGCCCTGCAGAGACCGCAACTAGAAGTGAAATGGGAGTTCAGTTAGTCCTCAACCTCCCTTTCTGTGGGCAGGGTGCAGTGCGAATAGAGGCCTGACCTAGTAAAAAGCTGCATATCGATGCCCAAAGCCTCATCCCGGGGTTATAAACTCAAATCACTATGGGACCCTGGCTAAACATTGCTGCGTGGAGATGCAGCAGTGGGAGCAGACTATTTGCATGCCTCCTGCTCCTTCCCACATCTCTGCTACCCAAGGACAGCATCCCCCTTCTCAAGGAGAGTCAGATTAGCTCAACTTCAGTTCAGACCACCCCGCACTACTGAAATCCAGACACCTCTCGCCCAGCCCATACTCGGCCAGACCCTGCAGACAGCCGACTCAAGGCTTCACATCCTAGGCAAACGAAGGACCTCTCCAAAATCAAGTGGCCAAGACTCTAACCAGACAGCAGGGCTGAGGGCTCTGCTGTGTTTCCTCCTGCTCCCTCTCCCCGGGTCAGGTGGGCATGGCGGGAGATGGGGCGATTAGGAAATAATTTGCTAAGTCATTCCACATGAATGTTAATTTGTGCTGTTAAATGTCACGGCGTTCCTACTCTCCACATTCTCCTCTGGAGAGTTAATGAGGCCCTGAAAGATCTCTTTGATTAGACTCCCGGTGCTCAGCTCCCTCCCCCTTTCCTGCTGCACCTGAGGAGATAACACACACATGCAACAGGTGGAGGCTTCGTGTGGCCTTTTATCCTTCTGAAATGCTAAACCGGCTTCTGCAAATGGGAGCCAGGCCTAACCGCCCTGCAACTGGCTGCCTCCCTGGGGACCTTGGTCTTTGACGCCAGTCTTGGGCAGCCACCTCTCTGGCTCCAGCGTAACACATATGATGAAGCTCCAGTGAGGCAAGTGAGTAGCGGAAGGGGAAGAAGGGAACATCTGATCCATCCCCCCCGACAGTCTGGGATTACATCACATGCTGAGCTCTGTCCTGTTTTGTCCCATCTCAAAATCTTTTCCCTCAGAGACTGGGTCAGGCCCAGCGCCCCCCATGATGCAGATCTTCCCACACCTGTCCTTAATTACAGCCCAAGACACTCTGCTATTAGTCCCCATGGGCCTTAAGAAAGCCCCTCGCTATTTTCCTTGCAGACAGTTACCCCCCGTGTCTTTAACACTTGCAGATCGAGATCCACGTGTCTCGCCTGTAGCGCCTTTCCTTCCTTGCAGATGGCCTTGTAGCATCTGTGTTGGTCTCAGGACATCATCCCACCCACCTCATCTCTTGGAGTCTAGCATCTTTCCTTCTGTTACTTTCCTTGGAACTCTCCTGCCGCTCTGCTAGGTGAGGTCTCTGTCTGCATTTAAAACCAGGCACACCAATTTAGTGACCCAAGGAAGCTACATGGTCACATCATGTACCAGGGAATTAAAAGAATTGCTCTTAAAGAGAAATTTGCTAAGGCTCCAGGACTAGACCCTGCAGGCTTCTAATAGCTGTAGCTCCCCCATGATAGTTCGCTAGCGGCCATGCTCCCAAACGCTCCCATGGTACGTGGAGGTACACTCCAAGCGCTGAGGCACAAAGCCAGCAGAGTCTTCATTCAGCCCACTATGCCCAGCCCTGAACAATCCCTGACTCTCTCAATGTTGGAGGATCAAGCTGTGAGGATGACAGACTGTGTGACGTTCACCTGTTCTAAAAGGATCCAGAGGAGGGGCAGCAGGATGCCGAAGGTGCTGTCTGAGGCTTGGTGTCTGAGTACCACGGTGATAGGTATAGCTGTATTTCATCTTCTCACACCCACCCCACCCGGGAGTGGGGGGGGGGGTCCCAAAGAGTTTGGGGAAATGAAAGTTGTTTTCTGACCAAGTGGGTCTGGAATGACTCTCCGCTCCAAGTGGAATTGGGACAACGAGGACAGTTCTCATTGTTACTCAGTCCCCAGAGCACCAGACGTCATCCGCAGTGACCCACGCAGATTAGATGGGGCTCTAGTTTAATCACTCTGGACTATCGGAATGGGAGCAGAGGAAGAATCTCCAGTGCTCATATGGCGAGGGGGTGGGAAGAGACCCTGAGTTTCTGGATTAGTCTCAAGGATGCAAGTGATCCATCATTTCGTCCCTGCTCCCAGCAGGCCAGAGTCACCACTCAGACATGCCATTTAATTAACAGGAAGGGAACAACCTGATGGATGTGCCACGTACATAGATAAATCAGGCAGTGCAGAAGAGCCTTCCCTCTCCACACTACAGCAGGAGGGTGGTGCATGATGGAGACCCAATAGAAAGATGTCAGGGAAGCAGCCACTTCTAACTCCGAGGAAAAGGGCTCTGTTTGCCCTCCAGCCCCAGAGCAGAATGTTAATTAAAGCAAGAGGGGGTCAGGCGGAGGAGGCAGCTTCTTACAGATCATCTGCTGTCACTTGGGTATTTGAACACCCGCCTGCCAGCGTGTCCTGGCTCCACGGCTAATCTCTCCCAGCGTGGGGGTCAAGGAAACAAAGGAAGAGAGTCCATCTCTCAGCTAATCCTCAATAGGCTGGGAAGGGGGCGGCTGTGTCAGGATTTCTTCTTAATCAGCCAGCAAGGTGTCAATGGCTGCTCAACTCCCCTCCCACACCAGCAGTTAACAAGCTGGCCACACGAAGCATGGGATGATGTAAATCCACAGCCCTTTGGCGATGGTCTCCCCACCAGGCAAGCCTGGGGTTGCAGAAGGCAGAAAGGGAGAGTGGTAAGAGTGGGTGGCACTAGGACACGGGAAGAGATGACCAAAGGAGCTGGCAGGAGGAAGAGGAGAGCTGGGAGGAATGGGGAGCAAAAGACAAGTGGCCAAGTGGAGATCTGTGGTGCCTTTTCTGGATTTCCTGTCCACAGAGCACCTCTGCCCTCGGGGAGGGCATTGCGCAGTGGAGGCGTGTGCAGGGAGGGATGTTAATTTGCTGCCCAGTGCTCATATGCAGCACTGCAAGCCGCACCAGTGAGAGGGAAACTGTGCCCTGAGGTACAGTGGCCCGAGTCAGCCATCGCAAGTCCATGGCTCCTGGGCGGGGCAGGAAGAGGCACAGCAAAGCCGCCCCTGGCTGCCGACACTACACGCCCCTTCTGCCAGCCTTTGGAGCAATCAGCACGATGGACTGCAAACCGTGCCCAGGTCAGCCAGTGGTGTTAGCTAACTAGAGGCCTGGCACGCAGTGGATCCAGAGCATACGGGATTCTCAATTCAGACAGCAGCAAAGCATAGATGTCAGTCACATTTCCAGTGCCCAGTTCTATCAATCCCACTTGCAGATCAGCCCCACGGGCCCTGAACACTATCACCAACCTGCCAGCATCTGTGTACCCCACAGGGCCCAGCCAACCCCTGAAGTAGCTAGGTCCCAGCAGCAGCCCCATTGTCACCCGGGAGATACCAAACCTCCCTATGCAGATGTCAGTTGAAACCATCGGGATTTGGGAGCGAGAACACAAAGGTGATAGATCTGGGAACGAGACAGAGTCTTGGCGGGGGCGGATCAAGGAGCTAAAAGGTCAAACTGCAGGAGAGGCTCATAAAGGAGAGGCTAATGAAGTATCCCAGCCTCTCAGCTTTAGCACCCATAAATTCTCAGGCAGCGTCTCCCCTTTTATGCAATACTATAGCCCTGGCCTTGTGGCCATTACAGATCCCAGCGGCCTGTCTGCGGGCAGTAACATCAGCATCCTGGCCAAATCCCATGTCAGGAGTTACCATCTACCAACCAATTCTGCTCAGTGGGTTCACGAAGAGTTGCAGAGCCCTGGTGAACAGCTGTCATGAGCCACTCTAGAGCTGACTGTGCTTCTGTGATGGGCAAAGGGATTCCTGAACATGGGATTCAGTCCCCTTGCAGCAGGGCAGCCAAGGGGCACAGTGCAGATTAAAGGGAAGCTGGACATGGGGGCTGCTAGCCCTTTGCTCCAAACTCAAGGAAGAATCTGACCAGGGCACCCTTCGACCATGCACAGGTAGCAAAGGCTATTGCTTATCACAGCTCAACAGAAGACGACACAGGCTCCACACTAGAGAATGTGGACTGGGGCTGAGCACCTCCCTGGACTTCTGGGGACCACTAAGCTAGAAGTGGGGAGGAAAGTTTTGGGAGGCAGGAACCAGCTATTTAATACTTGTAACTCCAGTAGCTGTCAGGGGACTTGCTCAGAATCAGCCTCGTAGAGATTCTCCCAGGTGTGGGAACCACAAGCACAACCTTACCGAGAAGCCGTGGTTTACGTCCCTGCTGTGCCAGAAACTCCGGCATCAGGACTTGGAGGCAGCTTTGGTGAATGATGCGAGAGGCGAAAAGGGAGGGAAGGCCTGCTTGCATCAGCAAAGGGAGCAGGGCTCTAGCCATCAGGGAAGGGAGGTTTGTTTGTTTTTTTAAGAGTCATTTTGGGGACAGAAATGCTACAGCTTCACTGGAAGAGACACTGTCCTGGTTAGCAATCCTGGCTCAGTGGTGAATTATGGTGACTAATGTGCACCTGGTTTAGAGATCCTTAAAGCAGTGGCTCAATTGAGAGATACATTGGCCTGAGCCACTCTTGGTCCCTCAGACTTGTCCACTCAGCCTCGCTCACAACAGGGCACGAAGACCACTCAGTCCTGCCCTCATCTGGAGCATTGACATCCATCCCTTTAAGTGTGCCGTGCTGTCTGTCTCCTGAAATGCACTGGACCCAGACACCCCTTTGCAGCACTCTCATCTCACAGCTCTTCTAGAGCCACTCTGGGCGCATGTGGCAAGTGAAAACATCAATATGGTTTGCAGTACGGAGAGACAGTGCCATTCAATGACTCCCCGACAGAGCACTCTCACCGACCCCTTTCTGAACGTGCAGCAGCTGCCCCAGAAACAGGAGTGGCATTTCCAAGCAGGTCCCCAGTGAAAGGACTGGAGCACCCACCGATCCAGGCACCTGTCCACACTTTTGCAGCAATGATAAACACCTTTAGGAGCTGGAGAGACACCACCCTTGGGAACAGGCACATGCTCAACTGCTCTGAGAGACCCAGCTCATGTCCCCTCTCCCTCACACTGGACCCACTGGCCACTTCCCTTAGTGGAGACTCGCGATGCTCTGGCACATTGGCCAGTTCAGAAGAACAGATTTACAATCCCCAAGCCACATCCCAAAGCAAGCAGCAGCACGAATAATTTCAGATGCACACTGATTTGAAAACAGAAACCAATTTCAAACCCATTTTCGGGCTGTACTAGCAGCAAACAAGATGACTATGTTTGAACAACCACACGCTGTTGACTCACATTCTTCATTTCTATGCGGCAGCCAAGGCTTCCAAAGAAGTGACAGGAGAAAAGGGGGGAAGTGATTGACTGTGTTCAACAAAAGAGCTGCTCTCCATGTCAATCCAATTACTAGACAGCAAACTCATTTCTAATAGCACACATAGCTGGTCTCTCTGATCAGACCTCCCCAGCACTGTTACCCTCCCCCTCTTCTCTCTGCCTGCTATACTCGCAGCTCATCTTCCCTCTGAGCTCTTTCTTCAGAACACGGGACTGCCTCTTACTGTGTGTTTGGGCAACACCCACCACAGTGGGCCCCAAACCATAAGGGAGGCCTCTGGTCTGTTGCAAGAGGAACAATACAGCCAAATTCTGTATTCTTGTTTTTCAGTGACCTCTAGTCCCCTTCACAGGCAGGCATGCCCACAAAGAAAGTCAGTGTTATTCACTGGCTAGTGAAAAAGGCTGCCTATTAAAGAAGCCCAGGATGTCGTTTCAAACACTACCACGACGTGGGGTTTCTGGCAGTATCACTTGGCCATCTTGTGCCTTAGTTACTCCCACTAAGAAGCCCTTTGCAATCTGAATGTGGAAGTATTTGGGGGACGTTACATTGCATTTGCAAAGCAGGGCAAATCCCTTTTCCAAATCCTTCAGCCTACGACAGACAGTCACGGTTTCTACATGAAAAGAAGTCACTCCCCAGTTTATTCCCAGAAAGCTTCACTGGTTTGCAGCACCAGCCTCTGAGCTGCAGCCAGGAAATTAAATAGCAGTTGAACAGCCTCATTCCAAAAGATATTTAAATAAAGTCCAGCTTGCAAACTTATTAGAGGTGGGCTGCTCACCCTCAGTTTTGCTCATGAACTGAATGTGTTTATTATCTAGGTTTGAGATGATTACTTCTGTACACAAATACATCTGGCCGGCCAGCACACATTTCCATTCTGGAATCACAGAGACTGCCCTCCCCAGTCGCCATCATTTATTTAGGAGCCAACACCTCCCCCGTAATCCCTCCATCAAAAACAAGAATGCTGCCCAGGAGCTCCAAAGATCACGCTGCCAAGACTCCATTCCTTGGTACCACAGTATTAGCATCCCCCAGCTTCGCTGCTGCACGAAGGCCAACGTTTGTGCCGTGTGAGCCCGCTGAAAGCAGAACAGGAGGAGCAGCATCACTCACTGAGCTGGGGACTCCTGCCCAGGAATCCTCCAGTGCCTGCAGGAGCCTCCGAAAAGCCACCCCGTTAGAAACGCCTCTCAGTGCAACAGCCATGTCTGGCAAGCAGAGCGCCTGGTGAAAGGAGCCATCCTTAGGCGGGACCCGGGCATGCCACACTTTACCTTCTGGGCCTGGGCAGGCTCGGTGAGCACCAGCGTGAAGAGGCCCAGACAGATCTCCTCATGTTGAGGGGCTCCTTTGCATACCTGCGAGGGAAAAGGGAAGTAACAAAGGTGAGCAACACTAGACCTCACTCAGATGGAGTGTCGAAGAGGTGAGAGGCTCTCATCGATTCTAGAACGTGTGTGCAGCTGCCCCAGGGACTTTAGCAGCTGGAAGTTATAAGGCCTCCCCAACATTCATATCTGCAAAGCCCACCAGGTCCCGTGCAACTGCCTCTTGCATGCGCACACATGCACATCTCTACCTGTGCACATGCACATTTGTCACAGCTAAAATATGCAGCTCAGGAAACACTAACACTCTTCCCTGGGGTGGTGGGGATGGGTGGCGTTCCTAACACCCACATTACTCACAAGCAGGGAGGCCTCACCTGAGTTACACAGGTTACTAGAGGACCACCATGAAAGCCGCTAGGCTTTACTGGAGATGTCTCAGGATTGTTTTGACTCCCACTAGCACCAGTGGGCTTGGGCAGGCCCCATGCTTGCATACCTCCTCCTGCAAAGCTGGCTCACCTAGTGCCAGGGCCCCAGCTCGCCAAAGGTTCGAAAGGGAAGGAAACGGCAGCTAATACATTTTAGAACCTCTAACCATTACCCAAGTTTTCACCACACGGCAATATCAGCAGGGTCCCGGCTGGGATTCAGGGACTTTGCAGGACAAGAAGCAAGTGCTGTTTCCTTCAGTGAGAAGACTGGAGCACTGGGAAAGGTCACCCCAAAGCTGGGGCTGTTCAAAGGGCTCAAGCAGAGACAAACATGCATGCAGACAGTGCGCCGCGAGGTGCATGGTAACTGCGATGACATGCATGCATCTCACCACCACAATGTGCGTATTCACGGACGTGCACATGCACCCCACTCCTGGTAGAGCAGTACCAACAGTCCAGCACTCCTGAGCAACCTGACAGCGTGGGCATATGAAGAAGGAACACCAGCCAGATTTCAGCAAGGAGACACCGTGGAGGATGGCCTCCCGAGGCCTTTACTGACATGGTGTAAATGTTTTTCTTAAAGAAGTAACTATGGAAAACTTCTCGTCAGTGTTCGGATTGGTCAAGTGGCACAGTGCCTGCTCCTAGCAGGGTTACGCCCTTGCAGCCAGCCCACATGGCTGTTGTCTCTTGGACGCATTTGTGCATCTGCAGCAGAGGGTGAATTATTTCTTCTTGTCAGGACGAACTTCTGAGACACAGAAACCCTTTGGCAAAAGGTTCCCTGCTCTTGGCCAACAACTCTCTCTCCTCAGACCTGGCAAACTCACTACATCAAACACACCTTACAGGAGATTTGTCTGTAAGGTATCCGCAGAAAGCCTGTAACTTGTCATGACTTAATCTCTGTGAGATGTATACCTGGACAACATTTAAGGAATAATATATTTCTATTGAATGTATGCGTGTACTTTATGGCCTTGAAGTAGAATTAGTCACGGGGGGGGGGGGGGGGGGGAGATACACTGCATGAAGGAGACAGCACAAGGATGGAGGGAGTGGCCACCCCCTTGTCAGTCCTTAAGCCCTCGTCTACCCCTGCCTCATCTCAGAGCAGTCAATAAAAACCGTATCTGGCACTTACGTGAGCATTTAGGGCATCGTTGGCTTCCCTCTCCGACACCCCGTTGGTCAGCGACGTCACAATGCCCACACATCTTTCTAGTCTCTGAAACAGACAAAACCAATCAATGCACCAGCTAAAAGAGACAGGTGTCCCAGAACGCCCCCATCCTCAGCCACTCATGGTGCCTTGGGTGAGTAATGAAACACTAGCACCAAGAGTCTCAGGAATGATTTTTGGGAGCCTCTCTTGAGATGCCTTGCAGTGGCCCAGCTTTCCAAATACACTACTTTCCTGCCTTTGAAAACAAAGCTGTCTAGATGTGACTCAAGTTGTGCACCAAAATCACTAGTTAGCTTTGAAAACCTCGTCCCTATTGCTTTCTGCTGGTGTGGAAAGGGTGAGGGAAGAGGCAATGGGACATTATTTCTGTCTATGTTCAAGACACCATATGTGCTCCAGCGATGGGACCTCGGCAAACACACAGACAGGAAAACCAGCCCGACAATCATTCTCGGCCTAGGTCAGGCCCCAGAACCACCGGCTAACTGGAGAAGTTACTGCCTCATAGTTGCTCATTTATTCCTAGTCTGTGTTCTAAATACTCCGCTGCCAACCCCACACCTGCAGAGCCAGCGAATATGAATGGGTTTGGCTGCTGCGGCTGAGAGCAGACCTGTAGTTCCACAGGTTAAATTCTCTCTGAAGCTACATTTGGCAGGCAGCGCCTGAGACAGGGACTACTGTGGACTTGCTAGTGCTGTCGTCGCTGAACGGCAAGCAGAGTTCACTTGAAGACCCATTGCAGGGAGATAAAAGGCTTCCCTCTGATGTGAAATGAGTGCTCGGACAAGGTGCTAGAGCCCCTCTTTAATCACTTCATTTTGTAAGTAGCTTCTGGTCAGTAACCACCAGCAGGAGTTGTCTATTTATGTCCCCGGCATGGACATGAACGTGAGAAAGCCATAATGCCATAAAGCAATGCGCAACACTTGCTAAAACTTGGTTAATTTGCAACTGCAAAACCTTGACTGCAACTTTGGAGCCAGAGTCTGGCCACTGCAGCATCAGAGGCACCCAGTCCCCAGGTGCTGCCAGCTGCTCAGGGCTCTCTCGATGGAAAACAAGCTCTTCGAGCAGAAAAACTGTCTTCTGTGACAGCAGCCAAGGACTGTGCCCCAGCTACTACACTGGGGCCATGACCCTTGACTGGGACCTCTAGGCCTTACTGAAATATAAAGAAATAAGCACACTGTCCAGCTGTTCACAACATTCCAAGCAGGATCTACACAGATCCAAACTCTGCTATGATGGTCATTATTTGCGTTACGGTAGCATGGGGGGGGGGGGGCTCTCTGAAAAGATCCCAGTGAAGATGCAGTCTGAGACAGTCCCTGATGAAAAGCCATTGCAGCCTAAATAGACAAGACAGAAGAAGCACCATTGTCCCGGTTCTGCAGACAGGGACCTGAGGGACAGAGTTGTTAAGGGATTTGCCCACGGTCGCCCCAGGAATTTGTGGCAGAGACTGGAACTGAACTCAGCTCTTCCACATCCAAACTCAGCCCCTTGTCTACAGCACCATCCTTCTCTGAGATCAGTGACAGTCTGGGCAAGCCCGGCTCTCCTACCTGCCCATGAAAAGGAACACAGTGCTCACCCTCAGCAAGGAAAACAGCCTTTGTTCCTGTCCTTATATAAAGAGAGGGCAGGGACGTTTGGCACTTGGGCTGGTAAGTGGGCTGTGACGATTTCTGCACATCTGGAATGGAAGCTCTGGCTAAGCACCCCTCTTCCCCACTCTCGGACACAGACTCTAAGGTCAGAAGGGACCAATATGGCCATTTAGTCCAACCTCCTGTCAATAATCCCCAGCCGCACCGCTTGATGCCTTGCACAGTCCGGGAAACCTCTACTAGCTCCGCAGCTGGCCTTGCACAGGTTTCACACTGTCTGGTGTCACAGAACTGAGATTTATCTGGTGGGTCACTAGGGAGCCATAAGCCACCCCCACCCCAGGCCCATGGGAGAGGTTTCCTTTCCCTCTTCCAGCTATTTTTCTGTAATTTGCTTTCTTACTTGCTAACTATGGGCCTGACCCAACACCTGGTGAAGTTGACAGACGTCCCATGGACGCCAGTGAGGCTGATCCTGAGAGCTGCAGATTGCACTGGACTCCCACTGAAGCCAACGGCGCTGAAGGAAGCAGTCAGCACTTTGCAGGATCTCGAAGCTAACCTCTTGGATGGCACCCCCGCTGGCATTGGAGCAGAGAGGTGATGGGATCTACTGCGGTTCAAGGGAGAACGTCAACTGAAAGTCTCAGAAACCGAAGGGCCCTTTTGTGACTTGTGATAGCAGCAGGAGTTACGGACAAGCACAAGTGATCTGGCTTCACTTCATTCTGTGCTGTCAACAGCACTGGGTGCTGTCCATTTCAGTTTTCCTCTGCTGTCAGTCGCTTTCCTTTGCTTTTGTGGATCTTACACACAGTACCATGGGAGAGGAAAAACCATTTTAAAAGAGAGGAAGAACTAGCGAAGGGAGCAGGGATGTGTTAGTGTTAGTCCATGAAACTCTTCTTTTAGTGCTCAAATGCTTAACAACAGAATGGACGCACCACTAGTGGAAGGGCCAAACGTCTGACAAAGGCAGGGTCCTAAAGCTTGAAACTGCCCTGTGTACCACTGGCTGCCACGGGGGAAGAAGCAGACCAGCCAGCAAGGTGCTAGCAATGCTGGGAAAGGAGAGACTCTGGAAGGAAGGAAGCGCGTTAGGTCTGGTGAATGGCCACTGCTGCAGACCCAGAGACCCTGTCTTAGCAAAAGCGAGTCCTGCTTTGTATGGGGTGGCCCTAGAGAGCCAGAAAGGTTGTATTGCTCTCAAATGCGGGCTTCATATAGGGGCTTCCTTAGGGAAGAGCAGATCCCACTGTGAACAAAGTCAGGCTAAGCACGCTCACCTGTCGTACAAGGCCTCAGACCTGAATTTAAACGTGATCTAGGGGTTCAGAGAGAGATGGCATCTGTCTTGGCTCAGATCTCCCCAACCCCTCCATACCTTCCTCCCCCACCCTTCCCCTCCAGTGAAACATCACTCTGACTTCAGGGACAGCTGCATTCCAGCTCTGGAGCCATTCATGGTAGGACTACCCTGCCACTAAATCCAGGCTCAGGTTCAGGTTTGAGCCCAAGTCCCTCTGCTGTCCACACACAAATCAGCATGACTCAGGTCAGAAAGCACTCAGGACTCAGTCCTAGGACCTTGGCGGGGCGGTGGGGTCAGAGCCTGAGTCTTGTTATGACTCAGTTACAAGCCCTCTCATTTCACAGTGCGAATGCAGGTCAAGCCACAGACCTGCCTCAGAAGGTCTGCTTAGTGTAGCACAGACATGCCAACACAGCTGTGAGACACAGGAGCAACAGCTGGAAACCCAAGTTTACCGCGCAGTGTGGAAACTCAACCAGGGGCTTGGAAACTCAAATCCAACAGGGCAGGTCCCACTGAGCCAGGCTTACTGTGCAGTACAGACACTCTCAGAGCCGGGGCTGGAGAGGCAATGAGGGAAGGAGCATGTACACTGGCCCTGCAGCATCCCCAGGCAGCTTCCACTGATTGGAACCCAACGGGATTCCCCGCTTGCACAGCAATACACTGTCTGGGAATGACCTAATAAACCCACTTGCTGTTAGTTATAACAGGGCAAGAGGGAAAAATCTGAGGAGCAAGAGTTTCCACAAGGGTTATTTCAGCTGGATTTTGAAAGTTAATCCTCCCACCTCCCCAGCTGACAGGCGGTTTGGACATGAACACCCAGAGACCAGCACGCTGCCATTTCCAACTGGCCTTTCCCACTACCACTGGTAAGAGCTGTAGGAACCGCCTCACCTGACAGCGCACATGCAGAGCTCCTCGCTGACTTGACCTGACTCCAGGTACATGCCAGGAGGACAGCAGAGTCCTGCCTAGGGAACCAGGCAGACCTTCAACGGGAACACTACAAGAAGCACCATGGGCAAACGTCCTTTATTCTTGCCAGCATAGACAGAAGCTCACACTTTGGAAACCACGTCTTACCTACGCTAGATACCGTTAATGCTGTTCACACGGAAACCAGCAGCCACGTTTTCACTCGCAACACAGCTATTTTTGCAGCATTAGCAGGTCAGTGCCCAAGAAGCAGGAAGGATCTAAGCTGTGGGACAGGAAAGATCCCCTCAGGGACAATGTGCAGTCAGAGAACAAAGACATGTCTAGAATGGCAAAAACAGGGCCCAGGGTGCCCTAGCAGGGCAGCTCCATGGGCAGTGGGGAAGGCAGACGACATCCAGACACCCCCAGGGCTACTGCCCCAGGCCATCCCCTATCTTCATCAGAGCAGGGTTTTGGGACATGGCGACTGAAAACCCTAAGACCACCTGAGGACTGTTCACACTACGCTGCTACTGCACACGGAGCTACGCAGGTGGGCAAAGACGGGTCTCATTTTACCCGTGGAGCTACAGCCCAAGAGTAAAAGAGACACTGCAGGGTACCCTAGCCAGACCTTAGCTCTTATTCTAGCAGATAAGCAGCTCCAGAACCAGATGCTTTGCCTTCTATGTGTCCCCTCCACCCCCAGTCACTTGGCCTGATCATTTGAACTACCAAGTGCCACAGACTCAACGCAGGGTCTGAAGACCCAGCTGGAACATTTCTGGCTCTGCCATCAGCCGATAAGAGACCCTGTAACTGGAACATAGCCACCTATTCCACCTGTGACAAACGAGACCAAGAGATCTAATCTCATTCTCCTGCAAATTTAAGGGGGCAATGACTTGCTCATGCCAGGGAAAGCTGCCAGATATGCCCCAAGGAGCTGATAAGCAGGTTTCAAAGGGGGTTACATCTACACAATCCCTTTTGGTTTGGCACCACTTTAAACTGAAAACATGCCAGGCTGATTACTGCTCTGGCTAATGACTTCCCACTCCCCATGTACTAACATGAATGATGAGGAAGCTGTTGGGAAAGGGGAACATCTCCATTTCACAGTCCATCTTCTGGAGTGAATGAACATGCATGGGCCAACAAGCGCAGAGGAAGGCTTTTCAGCAAAGCTTTTTCAGGGCTGACCTATGGGACTAGCCGGGAAGACAAAAAGAATTTGAAAGCCCACATCTCAGGCAGATTCATAAGGCTGAACCAAAGCTAGGGAGCACTCATGGCAATTAGAAAAGTTCACACTGGAAATAGTTAACTACCTGCACTGTGAAAGTTGTTCCATCAGCGCAACTTCCCAAAGGAAGTGAGTAACATCATCACTCACAGCCTTTAAACCACAACAAACTGACTTCGTAAACAGATACATTCCAGTTCAACCCCAAGTCACTGGTCTTGAGAGTGACACTTATATAGTAGGAAACAATAATTCCCTCCAGTGCAGGATTCACTGAGTGAAATTTTGTGGTCTGCGCTATGCAGGAGATCTAGCCATACAACCACAGTGATCCCCTCGGGCTTTAAAACCCAGGAACATTTTTGAAGACTGGCTCTGCAGTCCAGAGACAATAACAAATACACACAGCAGCTAACTCTAGTGGATGAATCTTAAAGGAAATAGCAACAGTTATGCCTTAGGGATCAATCTTCACACAGTTACTCTTTACCCTAATAGATCACCAGGGATGGAACTAGGCCAGTGGCTCTCAATCTTGGCCTGTCTGCAGCCCAATCAACACACAGCTGCAGCCCATGTGACATCCTCAGGGCCATACAGAGAGTATATACGTTGTGTGGATGAGGCCCACATAACACTAAGAGAACTGCATATGTGGCCCACAATGTAAACATGTTGACAATCACTGAACTAGACACACTGCCTGCAGAATCAATATTAAAACAGCAATTTTAAGATATAGCAAAAAGTATACATATATAAACATCCACGTGTGTACATCCACAGCTATCACACACATGCCTCCAGTCACTCCATAGTGCAGAAAGGGTCTCTCTCGGCAGGAGCTGACATCTTGCAGATACCTCATACTAGACCATGTGTTGG
The DNA here is from genome assembly GCA_007922175.1 of Pelusios castaneus. NCBI lineage: Eukaryota > Metazoa > Chordata > Testudines > Pelomedusidae > Pelusios > Pelusios castaneus. The sequence goes on along the minus strand of ML685848.1, from coordinate 504,074 downwards.
AAGAGGGTTAGGACACAGGAAGTGCAGCTCCGTCACAATAAACAGGAGGCACACACACACCTGAAGAGTGACTGCAAGGTAAATTGCTAGTCTAAATGCAAGACGTTGCCCCTACCTTAAAGCAACTTGAAAAGCAAGCTGTCTAGTGAGCCGCTGCACTTCCTTTATCAGAACACTCAGCAGGCTGGCAAGGGTGCTGCTTCCTCTCTGAGTTTTAGTTTATGATCCAGTATGTCGTGTGTTTTAGAGGAACACTGTCAACTTAAACAGCCCTCCTTCAACACCTTTGCTTAATCTACTGTTGTGATCACCAGCACCTAATATCACTGCGACAAGATACTTCTCTTGAGTTTGCCACTGTGTTTCCTTTGGGCATCTGACCGCACAGCATGTATGAACCTGATTCCCCCCTATTGTTGGTTTCCCCGTCTGCGAAAATCTTAAGCGCTGCCTCAGGGAAGAGGATTCAAAATAACACCACACACAGGGAAATGTGATAGTAAACCCACTAAAATTGCCTGGGTGACTCAGGAGCGGCGTAGTACCTGACACTATTTTTAACTCGATTCTTAAAAACAGATTGGATTTCAAGTTGGTGTCCCCTTAAACATTTTGGTGATTTAAAATACATGCACACCAGAGAATACCCAACAATTAAATTAGGGGACTCTGTGTCAGGACTTGTGGATTCTCTTCCTAGTTCCGATGCTGACTCAACTTTATGACCTTGAACAAGTCACTTCACCTGTCTTTGCCTCAATTTCCCAAGCTGTAAAAAAGCAATACCTACTTTACTGGATGGGCAAGGTTTGATAGTTATACTGCCCTGAGACCCATAGAGAAGCAGCACTACAGAACACTAAATAATAGTGCTACACGGACCCCAGACAAGCCACTGAGAGTCTCCTTGGCCAGGTTTCAAGGAGAATTTAAGTTCTCGGCACTGACAGGCACACAAAACCACTCTGCTCTGAGGACTGTGTTGTTCTGTTCTATACCCAGAACAACTGAATGTTGTGCCAATGGTACAGGAGTTTCAAGGCCCAGCAGGCTGATATACATCAGACTTTCAGAGAACATCACTTGAAATATCTTTGCATCTTTCTTTTCTGCTTGATTTCAATACAGTTTTAGCCAACACTGTTTCAACAGTCCCTAATGGTACTTGCTTCTGGCTCATGGTAAAGAAGAACTGGCCCTGCAAGTCCAGTACTTTAGGAGATACTACCACCTGCTCAAATCATTCCATAATTGAAGTGATAGGACTTCACACTACAAGAGCTCTCCCCTCCAAGGATCACAGAATGCTTTATGGATGGTGATTAAAACCCAGGTACAATAATGTGTATCTAACTTGCCCAAGGTATGGCAAAAAATCCAAAGAACCACCAGGAATAAAACCCAGAAGTGGTTCGGTCTTTCAGGCCCTGCTCTAACCACTAGACTAAATGTCTCAGCACCATGAACAGATCCTGGGTCTCCTGAGTCCCAATCCTTCTCTATGCACCTTTCCCCGCTTGGGGAAAAAAGCAAGATAATCAGCAGAATGACACGATTTTAAGGTTTCCAATTTGGGTCCTGTCAAGGCTCCAAAATGCTTTGGCCACCATTGTAAACACTTTCCAAGTTTCCCTGTTAGCAGAAGGAAAAGAGGAGGAAACCTGTCAGTTCTGAAGCTCCAAGCAGAGGCTGCGATCCTGTCCTATGACTGCTGCCCCTCCAAGATGCCCACACATGAGGCAGCCGGGCCCAGCCCCTGCGAAGGCGGAGACGCCAAAGACGAAGCCACATCAGCAGGCCCACCAGCAACCCGCTTACCCTCCAGTGCATGTCACCCCACAAGAAGAGAAAGTCGAGGAGGTGTGAGGGGACCCATGCCAGGCAGGGGGCAAGCATCCCACCAGCCTGCCTGGTTCCTCGCCCCCCACCCTCTGCCCCGTACACCTACCTCCTCTAACTCATCCTTGGCATCCAGGATGTTGGAGAGCAACAGCTTCCCTCCTCCTCCTGCTGCTGCTGCTGCACCCCCCTTCCCCTTCTCCATGGTCGGGCAGGGGGCTCCCCTCTCTCAGGCACACCCCGGGGTCACCCAGCTCCTCCCCACGGGGGCTGCCCCGGCTCCCCACTCAGGCCCTGCCCTTCTCCTCCCACCACCCGCCTGGCAGCTCCAGGGGACCCCCTCTCTCTTCTCCTGGGGGCCCCTGAGTTCCTGAGCGGGGGGGCCAGGGGGTGCTATGGGGCTGCCCCTAGGCGGGCGGGGGAGGGAGGGGCGCGCTCTCCCCACAGGGGGGGCTGTCTGTACGCAGAGGGGAGGGGGGAGCAGGCACCTCCTCGCCCCCTACCCGCCCAGCAGCACACACCGGAAGTCACAGTGAGCGAGCGAGAGAGAAAGGTGGAGGGGGCCGGGAGGAAGCGGGTCCACGCGCCGGAAGGGCCCGCCCCCCGCCCATCGGCGACTAATGGCTGCGCGGAGCGGGCTTGAGTGACAGGACGGGAAGGTGGCTCCGCCCCCAACGCTAGTCACTGCTAGAAGCGGGAGTAGGGGTAGGGCCGGAGAAGCGGCCTGTCCAATAGGGAAAGGGGAAGGGGCGGGGCTTCAGCAAAGGGAATCGCCTGAGGGGGAGGGGTGGGCTCGGGCTCGTACACGGCGCGCGTGTATTCTCAGCTTCCATCCACCGCCGTGTGCACCGCTGCAGCCTTCTCCGTGTGACCCACCCCCGGACTGACCTACACTGCAGGGACCTCCCCTGGCCCTGGCTCTGCAGTGAGCTCATCCAGAGCTCTGCATTGAGTCCCGCCCTAGGGCGCTTCATTGAGCCCCCCAGAGCAGTGTGCTGACCCTCCCCAAGGCTCCGTGTTAACTCGAGGGCACTCCACTGATCCCCCCACAGAGCACTGGATCGACACCCTCTCTCCCACAGCACTCTTGCATCATGCCTGGCTCTTCACCAGGTCACAGTTCTGTGCCCCTACAGAGTGCAGGAGCTGACCCCCAAGGCCAGCTGGGACAGCACAGGGGCTGCTGGGATAAATAAACTCCCTGCTTCACTGTGTCCCAAAAACACAGGGCCCTGGCAAGTCAGCGAATGGGGAATCCCTGTGCTGCAAGCCGAGGCCTATGAGTGGCTGAGCTGACCTGATTCCACAGGGGAAGGCAGTGACAGCAACCTGCTCATGAGTGTAATGAGACCTTGAGCAATGTGTTAACACCTTTCAAAGAGTTGCCACCCTGGCCGGGCAATGATACACAGGGCTGGAGAGGGCCCAGAACTGTGGGGCAGGACATGTTCCAAAGAGGGGGTTGTGTTAGTCTAGTTCAGCAAAACAAACAAGGAGTCCTGTGGCACTTGACTACAGTGCACCAGGGCTGAGCTGTGCTGTGTGGGAACCTGGCTTGGCCCAGGAGCCAAACCCCTTGTTCTTGCTCAGCTCTTCCCCAGCATGACCCAGGAGCCATGCTGTTAACCTCCTCGCAAGGTGGATCCCATCAGGGTCCCTCCTCGGCTAGCCAGCACAAGACCTGTTCCCATATTTACTAGTGGCCTCCCCTTGGCCCCAGCACTGATCAGATAAAGGAGCAGAGAAAAGTGGAAGCCAGCAAGGAAATGAACAGCTCTGCAAGAGCTGAGGTCAGGCACAGCAAAGAGTGCAGAGCCCCTGATGGTGGGTTCTCCCATGGCTGTGGTTCCTGGGGGGGGGGGATAGTGAGACCGTGAGGGGGTGAAGGGACAGTGATGGGGTAAAGGAGATCTGTCTGTGAGGGCTTGAGCCAAGAAGGGGGACAAACGGGGTGTGAGGGTGCAGCATGTCACTTTCAGGATGTTTTGGAATGGGCCCATAGAGGCTGAAAGCTATGCCCATCTGGCAGGTGCACGGGGGTCCCTAGGGGATCTCAGCCCCCTTTCTAGAGGGGAAAAGTGCCCCCAGCATATGAACCACCATCACCACTGGTGCTAACTTGCCCTTTGTCCGCAAAGAGGCCAGCACGTGCCTGCCTGGGCCAGTGACCAAGCCAGTGCCCTCTGGAAGGGGTTTGCTCTGGCCTAAGTGAGGCCTGCAGGTGGGGCAATGTGTGAGGGAAGCCTGCGGTCCCCTGCCTGGGCTGCTCAGCTCTAGAGATGGACTGGAGCTGCCAGCCTAGGGCAGGCTAGAGGCTGATCTGGGCCAGGGACCATATCCATTTTCCTGGGCCCAGGAAGTCTTGATGCTGCAGTAGACTGGGGCCCAGGTGGGCACCATGCCCCAGGAGGCCCTGGCACCAGTCAGATCCCAAGCAGGATCCCCCCTTGAGGCTCCAGCAGGGCAATTCCTCCCTGGAGAAGGCTGTTTATTGCCCCACCCTCACCAGGACTCACCTTTCCCTTAGGAAGGAAACTGCACGGGGAGCAGAAGTCTGGCCCTGGGATCATCCGCCCCAATTGCTCCCCCATTGCAGCTGTAAAGACCACAGCTCCCTGCCCCCTCACCACAGCTCCAGACTTCCTGCCATTGTCATCAGGTGGCAATTCTCTGCCCGGGGTCAGGGGTCACAGCTGGCAGAGCTACTTCCTTCCTGGCTGGCCCTGCAGGCCCAACTGCCCCCACAGAGCCTGTTCTGAGCCCAGCAGACTCTGGGCTGGGCTGGCACTGAGCATGATTGAGTTGCGGCTGAGGCCTAGGATCCCAGGGGCTGTGTTTGTCACTTAGCTGAGCTCCCCTTGCCTTCTGACCTGCCGCCAGCCTCCCAGGAACCTCCCACCTGCTGGCTGCCTGTCCATCTGCCTTGAGATCTGGTTCCCCCCACAGGGAGACTCCCCACTTTGTCCTCCAGGTGCAGAATGAGCCCCACTGCAGGAGCCCTCATTGGCTGACCTACCAAGGCGGTCCCCACTCCCAGGCACAGTCGGGGTCCCCAATTCAGCCCTGGTAGGGTTACCAGATACCAAAGGAAAGGAGGACAGGGAAGTACGAAAGGGAGGGCATGGAGAAAATGTAGTATTAATATAACTGTCATTACTGTATTATGTCATGGAAAATGGGTAATGATTAATGAATGCATGGCAGCATGAAAAAAAATAGAGAACAAGTTGAACAACAGAAATATTCTTAGGGGGCACATTAACTGCCGGACGGAGGACATGAAGGTAAAAAGGAGGACGTCCTCCTTTGCCTGACGTCTGGTAACCCTAAACCCAGGTGACATGAGATCTATACGAACCCATCCTGTGAGTGGCCGTTGGTGCTGCCAGGAAAACCACAGCCATCCCCACTGTGGCCCAGTGAAGAACTAGGCTTGGTCTGAGTTTGGCCCCACCTAGCTGAGTTGCTCTGGCTGCTCCAGGGCCAGCTGCCTCCCCTGCAGATGTCCCTGCTTATTTACCACCTGGACCATGCCTGGCTGATGTGAGTGGCCTCCTCCTGGGAATTGCAACCATCCCTTTGCAGAGTGGTGGTGGTGGGGGGGGGGGGGGGCTGCAGAATCACATAGAGCTCTAGCCTGCATGGCTGGGCCCCATATGCTAATGGACAAGCCTTCTCAGCCCTTGTGCAAGGGGATATGGTCATTAGCCCACATTACAGGTGGGTAAACTGAGGCACAGAAGGCAGTCAGCAGAAAAGCTAGGGCCAGAACCCAGGAATCCTAACTCCTATCAATCCCTCACCCTGTGGCTCTACTCCACTCTCCTCCCAGAACCAAGACAGAACCAGGCATCCAGTCCCCCCCTTGCCTGTTCTAAATTCACACCCCTCCCGTTCCAGAGTGCTGGGAATAGAACCCAGGAGTCCTGGTGCCAAGTGCCTCCCCCCAACACTAATGATCAGGCCAGGTTTCCTGCAACGACCCCCACTGAGCAAGACTTCCATGTGCTGCCCAGGGGCAGCTAGCTTACAGAGACAGCTAGATGTGGGGATACTGCATGGCAGAGTACTGGGGCCTGGCATCCCCCTATGTTGCTTTGGGGAGCCCCTGATGTGCTCTTGAATGGTAATGTTCAGACCCGGGCTGTTCTCTGGGAGGGGGAGGAAAATTACTGGGGGTGGGTTTCTGGCCTGCAGCTGATGGATGAGCCCAGGGAACGTCCAGTTCTGTCCTGGGTGTTGCTGGTAGGGCAGGCGCCGCCCACGCAGCCCGCTGCCTTCCTCACATTCCTTGCATGGCTAGAGCTTCCCGGCCATCCTGGGACAGGGCAGGGCTGGGTTCATTCCCTCCTCCTGCCTCCGAGCATCCCACAGACCCAGCCAGTCACACAGGTTGGCTCTATAGATCAGAAGCAGGGTGCAGCCACAGCTGTGGCTGAGGGCAGGGCAGGAGGGGGGGCAGGCAGAGCTGATGTCCCACTCTGCTCCCTACCCCATTCATCCCATCCCCCATGAGATAGGACACCCCCTTCTCGTAGAGCAAAGCATACAGGTCCCAGGGGCAGAGGGACTAGTCCAAACCCAGGCTGGCTCAGCTGGTCAGGTCAGAGCCTGACAGTCACCCCAGGACTGGTATTGCCTCCCCCACATGGGGGCGCTGGAGGCTGGGCTCAGCCCGTGAGAGAGGCCCAAGGAAGTAGCACTCACGCTCATGCTGTCCTGGGCTGGGATGGGAGAGGATACGGGTGGCCATCCCCAGGCTGCAGTACAAGCAGGAGGCGCTGCCACTGTGCCATGTGGGATCCTACTGGAGCCCTTGTCCATGCACAGCCTGGCCCCAAGCCCCACATGCCCGGCGAGCCCCCCTGATCCCAGGCCCCAGAGGCTGGCACTCCCTCCCCTCAGGGCACAGTGGAGACATCATGCTGAGTGCGATATACACAGGCTTTATTACAAAAAGGAGAGCTCCAGTGATGCCAGTCTGGCATGGAGCTGCCCCCCCCCCCCCCCCCCGGGGGCGGCCCCCCGGGGGGAGCCCCCTCCCCCCTTTGGGAAGGGGCCATGCCTGGGGCAGCGCTGGCTTCCTGCCACTCATGGCTCAGAGGATGGTCCACAGAGGCCTTGGCCCAGCCTTGCATGGCAGAACCCTGTGGAGAAAGGCCATCCAGGGTGCAAGGCCATGGAGCAGTGGGGGAGCTCGGGGGTGGGCAGAGGGAAAATCTGCTCCCAGGATGTCACTGCAGCTCAAGGGTCTTGGTGCAGCCCCATGTTCAGCTCCTGGGGGCACAGGGCTGTGAACAGACTAGGGGTTCTACTCCAGGGCTTCTCAAGGGCAGGGATGCATTGAACCAGGTGGGGCTTGGGGCACCATCATCCCTGGTTCAGTCCAAGCCCCGACATCCGGCTCAGGCTGGCAGGCAGCAGAGACCCTCAGCAGGGGCCGGGGTTCATCTTAACTGTCTCTGGAGCCCTGCTGGGAAGCCTGGTCCATGGCTGGCCTCCATGTCTGGCTGGGTGCAGCAGGGCACCCCTACAGGGCCCGACCCAGACCCGGGGGGTGTCTGCAGGGGGGCCGATGACCACAGGAGTGGCTGCAGCAGGCTGGTCCGGTGGGCAGGGCAGGGAGGCAGGAGCAGATCCCTCGTTGGGTGGGTCAGCCCCTTGTGCTGCTCATCCGCTCACCCTGCAGCCAGTAGGTCCGCATCTTCCCTTTGCCCTGCAGGGGAAGAGGACATTCAGGAGGAGCCACGGGCGGGGGGGGGGGGGGGAAAGGCAGTACCCGGGGGGGAAGGAAGAGATGGAGCAGAGCCTATGCCAACAGGGGGTGGGGCACATGGCAAGGGCTGGGGTGGCTCCCCCTCGCTCCATCTACCGAAAGGGCCTGGCCCCAACCAGGCAGGACTGGGACAGGGACAGGCCAGCAGTGAAAGGAAAGGGGAAATAGTGGACAGCAGGAGGAAGGGTCAGTAGAGGCCATTTCCATCACCTTCATCTCTACGTCCCCACGCAGCTCCAGTTCAAAGCAGCCCACTTCCTCCAGCACGCTCTTGGTGGCTGCCGACAGATGGATCTTCAGAGCTGGAACCACAGACAAGGAGATCCGGGTGTCACAGGGACATGGCTGCCCTACCCCTCCGGCCCCCTGACCCGCCCATGGGGATGCAGCTGCCTGCTTCTCCAGCCCCCATAGCCACCTGCCCGGGCTCACTCAGCACCTGGAGAAGATGATAAGCCCAGTTAACTCCTCTGAGCTGTGTGCCAGCAGCTCCAGGAGTCTGGGCAACTCCAGACACCCTTCCTGCTCTACCGGCCCCCTGCCCTTGCTCCCACTCCACACCCAGCCCCTGCTCCCACTCCCCACCCAGCCCCTGCCCCTGCTCCCGCTTCCCACCCACCCCTTTACCTTCTCCATTGGACTCCATCCGGGAGGCCGTGTTCACAGTGTCCCCGAAGAGGCAGTAACGGGGCATCTTCAGACCAACCACCCCTGCGCAGACTGGGCCTGGGACAGGAGGGACAGAGTGTTGGGCACCCTCCTTACCAGGGCTCACCCTTCCCTTGCCTGGATCACACATGGGCGGAGCACGGTGAGTGCCAGGCTTGGGCAAAGGACCTGGCAGACACTCATAGCCCCTGGGTGAGGCAGGGACAATCACCCAGCCAGTCAGGGATGAAACCAGGAATCCTGGCTCCCAGCCCCTCTGCTCTAACCACTAGACCCCAGTCCCCCAAATGGACCAGTTTATTTAGAGTCAGAGTTTGCTAGGCTCTTGCTGCATTGAGGAGAGGGGGAAATGGGGTCTTCTGCCACCTAGAGGTATCAGGTGCCATTGCAACCATCCTGGGCAGGGGAGGATGCAGCCACCCCCACCTAGCACTGCCAGAGGGCCCTTGCTCAAGACTATCTCCCCCAGACGTCATGCTCACCGCTGTGGATCCCGATGCGCAGCTTAAGCTGCTGGTCAGGCCGGTGGCGGATCTTGAAGGTGCGCACGGCGTCGAGCAGAGCCAGGGACATGCGGGCCACCTCACGGGCATGCAGCTTGCCGTTGCGCACAGGCAGCCCCGACACCACCATGTAGGCATCGCCGATTGTCTCCACCTGCGAGGGGAGTAAATCCCTGGGGCCACTGTCCTGCTGAGGGCAGGGCCTGCTCCCTGCAGGTCCTGCCCCCACACCCAGGAAGCCTCTTGGCCCCCTGGTTCAGGGCCCCGGTGTGAGGTCTGCAGATGGTGGGGCTGAGGGGACAGAGTGTGTCTTTCCGTGCCCATGTGTCTGTGCCCAGGCAGCCTGAGTGCGTGGGCACTAGTGCCCACGCATGTGTGCGCATGCACATGTCTGTGCCCAGACAACTTCATCACACCAGCATGGCACTCTGCTCACAAGTGCCCTCTTGTTTCAGGGCGTGAGCTGCCTCTGGTCCTAGTGCAGGCCAGTGTTGGAAGCTCCACCCCCCCATCCACTCACCTTGTAGACATCGAAGTTGTCGATGATGGCATCGAAGCAGGTGTATAGGTCGTTCAGCAAGGTCACCACCTGCAACGCACACAGCAGGGGGAGAAGGTGGTGAGTGGCTGCAGGGTTCCTCCTCTGACACCACTGCAGGGAGTGCTTCCCCTATAACTTCACAGCTGGGGCTCCCACCGAGGTTCCCAGAGCAGGGAGCCATGCCTGCCAGTGGGGCGAGAACTAGGGCTCCGAGTACCGCCTGCCGGCCTGCGCTGGGAATCCTGTGCCTAGGATGGGCTCGGCCCCTCACTCTCTACCAGCTCTCCCACCAGGTGGGCTTTGAACACGGCCTCTTGGCCAGGTTCCAGTTCCGCCAGTTCTCTCCTGCCCCCTTCATCCTCCCCTGCTCGTTAGCGGGAGGCAGGGTCCTTCGTGCTGAGCCCAACAGCTGGGACAGGGATCCAGAGTGACCAGCATCAATCTCCCACCATGACCTGTGGGGGCGGGACGGGGGAACTGTTTCCCTGCCCCTCAGGTACCTGGACTGGATGGGGTGGGGCTCTCCCTGCCCCCACTGCTACCTGAGCTGGATGGGAGAGGTGGTTTTCTCCCTACCCCACCTCCAGTTACTTGGGCTGGATGGGGGCTCTTTCTCCCCCCCAGTTACCTGCATGGGGGTGCTCTCTGCTGACAGGGCAGTGAAGCCCACGATGTCACTGAAGTAGATGGTGACGCTGTCAAAGGCCTCGGCTTGCACTGTCTCCCCGCGCTTCAGCTGCTCGGCCACGGAGCTGGAGGACAGAGAGAGCAGGCTGAGGGGCTGGCAGTGTCCGGACGCTCGGGTGTTCAGGCGGGAAGCTCGCTGCCAGACAGGGGATGATCCCACGTGTTAGGGGAAAGAGGAGCATGTCCCCATAGCACTGGGGGTGCAGGTCTGGTCCAGGCAGTATTGGTGTCAGTGGGACAGTCCAGATCCAGTCTGGGATGCAAGGCCTGGCACATCCCTGGTGCCCTCTGCAGTGGGGGCATTGGGGGTGAGGGAGAGAGGGCGGCCCAGCCCATCACTTACTGGGGCAGGATCTGGTATAGCAGGGCCTCAGCCTTGCGCTTCTCCTCCAGGTAGGCCTGTGTCCGCTCCTCCACCAGCTCCTCCAGGTTGTTGGCATACTGCTCCATCCGTGACAGCAGGTTGTCCAGGATGTTGCTGCTGTACTCCCTGCAGCGCACAGGGGGAGGGGAAAGGATGCTGTGCGGGGGGGAAGGAATGACACCTCTCCCCCACCCCTGCAGTCTGGGGCACCCCATGCCAGCTGTGCAGCCAGCGCAGCCTCCTGATGAGCAAAACCCCACTCCCTTCCCACCTGGGACTTTGAGGGCTCGATGGAAGAACCTGGGGGCAGTGGCCAGTGCCAGCTCTGGGGCAGGGTCCAAATCTGCCGCCCTGAGTTTGTGGGGAGAGAATCAGCGCGTGGCCATTCAGCCCCACCTGTCTCTCTAGGGCTTATTAATACTGGGCTTGTCACGGTGCTGGTGGCAGGGGTATGACTGCAAAGGGGTGGGGAGGTAATTTGAGGAATCTGGGGCTTGAAAGGGCTGATATGGCAGATTTGAGGGGCCTGGTGATGCAGGGGGCTGTGGGTGACACGGGGGGGGGTTGTGTCAGAGGGCTTGGAAGGGAAGCAGGGGCGTTTTGTGGGGGTAATGCAGGGGAGGATGGGGCAACGCAAAGGTGAAGTGGAGGAAGGCCTGGGCGTGGTGGGCGCTCACCTGTTGAACTTGCGGAGCAGGACCTTGATCTGGTTGAAGTCAGGCCGCTCCAGCACGTCCTCAGCCCAGCAGCGCCGCATGAGCTGTCCCAGCTCCTCGATGTGGCAGGCCACATTGACTGAGGGCCGGAAGTAGGGGTGCTTGCCACTCTTCACCCGCTCGATGATCTCTGTGGGGATAGGGAGTGAGCCTGTGCCCCATGGGCACAAAGTGCAGGCCCCAGATGGCCCCTGGCCCACGTTCCCCCACTGCCCTCCTTGGCTCCAGGGTTGAGCACGCAAGATGGGACACAGGATTCCTGGGTTTTTTGCCCAGCTGCATTCCAGCCACCAGAGGGTCAGAGCTCTTGGCTGATCCCCCCCTTTCAACTCTGCTTTCCTGGCACATGTCCAGGGAACACACACTCCCTCACATCCCCACCTAAATTATGGGGCTCTCCTGCGAGGCCAGATCTGGCTTCCGTCAGCCCAGGATTCCAGCCAGCACGCGACCCAACCCGCCCCACTGGCTCTGCCAGGCCCAGCCCCACTCCCTCCACTTAGTGGTTTGCTCTCACCTTTGGGGCTCAGGTCCAGACCTTCCACATAGAAGACCCCATTGCGCAGGGCTATCTCCTGCAGGATGATCCCAAAGCTGTACACATCACCTTTCTGAGTGCCCCGGGCCGGGGGCACTTCCATGCGCAGCAACTCGGGCGCTGTCCACAACTTCTCTGTGGGGTGTAGGGGGAAAGACAGTCAGGCTAGGGCCAAGGTGCTAGGGACAGCCCGGAGACAGGAGGGGGCCACGGGCACTGCTGGGAGTGAAGACACCCAAACTGGCATGGCTGCCCCACTGCAGGCTTGGTACTGCCGCCTTCCAGCTGGGCTGGGGCTGGAGGGCCTGTATTGATTGCAGGGCTCCCCCACCAGCCTGAAGGGACCAAGCCCTCATCCTTTCTCAGAGGGAAGGCCCAGCACGGGTGTCCCTGCATTAATTGTGTCCGCCATGGTGGGCATGTGGGCCAGGGAAGGGCTGGGGAACCGTGGCCAGGACAGGCAGGGTCAGGGAGACGGGGGGCGAGGAAATAGGGGGAGGCTGCGGCCAGGCCCTGGCAGGGCCGGGGGGGGGAAGCAGGGCCCCAAGCCGGCCCCCCCCCAGTGGGGGGGGGGGGTGAGGGATTGTTGTCAAGCTTGGTGAAGTTTGGCTGAGTGAATGGGCTAGAGCCAGAGTTGAGGACCACTCCATTGCTGGGGTCCCCCTCCCTCACTGGCAAAGAGCGCGTGGGAGTCATCTGAATCGGGTGCCGTGCGGAAGCTCTCCAGCCCATAGTCCGTGATCTTGAGCACGAAGCGGCTGTCCACCACGCAGTTGGAGGACTTGAGGTTGCCGTGGGAGATGATCACCCCGTTGTGCAGGAACAGCATCCCCTGGGGGTGGAGGGCAGAAGAGGGAAGTTGGGGTGGGGCAGAGGCTCGGGCTGGAACCGTCCACAGCAAGAGTCAGATTGCCACGCCCTGCACTTCCCTCCGCACTCGGGGCTGAGACCTGGTGAATGGGTCAGAACTGGGCTCAGAGGCTCCATGGGGAAAGCAAGGGACTGGGGACAGACGCTGGGCACTGCAGGGAGTCAGAGGGGGGCTGTGGGGCAGGCACAGGGATTGGGTGGTGCAGGGGGCCAGGCGCCAGATTGGGGAAGCAGGTGGGGGATGGAGGGTTTGGGGCGACAGGCACAGGCGAGAGCCCAATCGTTACCTTGACGATGTCACTGGTGAGCGAGTAGCGGAACATCCAGTCCAACGTGATGCTTTCATTCTCCAGAATGTCCTGCATGTGACAGGCACAGAGTGAGGCTGAGCCACCCTCCCTCCTGGGGGTCAGAGCCTGCCCCCCACCCCGCAACTAGGACTCCGGAGCCCCCCAGAGCCGACAGCCCCATCCCTCTCCAGCCCCTCCAGGTGGCAGCACAAGGGCTGGGAGGTGGGCACCGGACCGGGTTACGCTGCCATATACTGGGCCCTGCCCCTGGAGTGGATACTCACGCAATGCAGGAGGAGCGGTATAGAGGGCCAGTTGGGGGGGGGGGCAAGGAGGGACTCTGTCCCACCCCTGCTGGGGGCTGCAGGGATGTGACAGCTCTGTCCCAAGAGCAGGCAAGCCGGAGAATAAGGGCGCATGTCCCCACAGCGCCTGGCTGGCAAGTGGGGTTCCAAGCTGGCAGGGAGCCCCCAGGGCTGATCTGTCCAGCCTTCCACTGGGCCATCTTCTCTCAGTCATTAGAGAAAAGGCATCAGGCGTGGGTGTGCAGCCAGGAATCCTGGCACTAGAGAGGAAACGTGGGAGAGGAGCGGCCCCCAGTCCACCCATAAATCATCCTGCTTGGAGTAAGCCATCGCCAACACTCATTGGGCCCCAGGAGGGGGGGAGAGAAGCCCAGCCGGGCCCCCTCCTTTCAATTCAGACACAGCCCCCGGCATCATTGCTGCAAAGTGTGAGTTCCCAACAACGGGAAGCTGCAGTGGGAGCAGCAGTTACCTTCGCCGAGAGCAGGCACGGAGTACAGCCTAGATGCTGGGCCACGGATCTTCTTTTTTTCCCCTCTCCCTCGTCACCAAAGAACCTACCCCACCCCCCGCCCTGCCCCGAAGGACAGGAAACCGGGCGCCTCCCCCGCTGCCCCAACACTTCCAGCAGGCCCTGCACAGTGCCTGGCAAACCTTCATTAGCTACAGTACTACGTGCTAGACTCCGCTGCATCTCCGCTGCCCCACAGCCCTTGCACGGATACCTGGAGGCTCCCACGTGGGCAGTACTCCGTCAGGATGCAGATGTTCGGGGGGTCTGTGCAGGCCCCAATGAAGCGGGTCAGGTGTTCATTCTGCACATCCCTCATCTGCAGAGGATGGAGAAGGCAGGGTCACAGAAAGGCCACTTGTAGGCCACAGCGCCTTTCCTCCCAGGGTGCTTTGCAGGCCATACACAGGGGCATTGCTCCACCCAGCACTGTGATGCCTCTGAAGGCATGTGGGTGGCAGGGGCAGTGTGGCAGCTATTTATACACGGGATCCCTCGCTGGCAGTGAGATGCAGCCACCTCTGGGGTGGGGCTATTTAACAGCCGCAGGGCAGTTAAGGCAGAAGCTGCAGTGCTCAGCCTAATGGAGGATTGATCAAGCTAATCAGGTGGGGAGGAAACAGCTTGGCCAGCGTTCAAGCACGTGACATTTACAAGGCGAGTTGGGACAGGGTCTGAGGTCACTCTGTGAGCAGCAGCCCCAACCTCTTGGCCTGAATTCCAATCCCCAAAGCAGAGGAATGACCCCATGTAACGCCCCACACCCCCACACCCACAGCTCCAGCTGCAGTCAGATGCCTGGAGACGCAGGGCAGCTTCCTGCAAGCCAGGCCCTGCTCATGCACCAATCCTTGTGAGCAGTACAGGGGAGTTTCAGAACACACGGCCAGTTTCCTCTTGGCCTATCACCCTCCACCCCTTCCCGCTGGCTCAATCCCTGCCTGATCTTTCCCCACCACTGGCGCAGGGACAGAGGGTCCCCAGCCAGCACTTACACAGGGAGGATCCGAGGTTCCAAAACCTTTCTCCATTTGCGGGGGCAGGGGGAACGTCCTGGCTCAACGAGACAGGAATTCACCCCACATGCCAAGCTGGGACTGATCCCCATGGGCAGCACTACCCAGGGAGCCCTCTGCACCCCACAGCAACTACCCTCACAGCTCCAAATCTGCGCCCCCTTTCCAAGGCCACCAAGTCTGGATCATCAAAGCACCGTCGGGCCCAGCCAGTGTCAAGGGCCAGAGCCTGCGGCTATGGATCCTGCCCAGCCTCCATCCCCGTCTCACAGAGCTCGAGGGGGACAGGCACCCCCAGCCTGGTGCAGGAGCCTGCTCTGGTGGAGACCAGCCTGCACAGAAGCTGGGCCCATCTAGGCCCATAAAAGCCCTCGCAAGCTGAGTTGGGCAGAGGAACAGGAACGGCTGAGGGCTGGGAGGCTGGAAGAAAGAGGAACTGCTGCGAGGTACCTGCAAAGAGCCAGGACCTGGGTTTCTAGCCCACATGGCATATTTAACCCTGTGATTCCTGGGGAACTGTTTAGCTGTCGCTGGGCCCTGAGGGTGCCTTGCCTAGCTGGCAGCAAGCCATGCTGGTGGTTCTGAGCCGGTTATGCCAGCAAGCTGCTGTTTTCCACATCAGTCCCTTCAACCTCCCCCAGCGGCTGGGCGAATGTTACTGGCCCCTGTTATCTCTCAACCAAGAAACTGAGGCACAGAGGCAAAGGGACTTTCACAGCGGAGCTAGGAAGAGAACCCAGGAGTCCTGGCTGCCAACCGTTTCTTCCCAGTTCTCTGCCAAGGCTGGGGCAAGGCAAAGATAGGATGCTGGCGGCTTACAGTGGGCAGGGGGGTTTGTTACCTGGGGAAGGCTGGACAGACATCAGGTCTGCATGGAGAGGAGAGGGAGCGGTATTTGGGAAACACCCCTGCTTGTTCAGCCCAGCACCTAGCTAAGCCTGCTGGGTCACACCAGAGGCCTGAGGGCCCTGCACTTGGGCAGCGTTGGTCCAACCAGTGAAGGCCCATTGAGATGAACTCTGCTGGCTCTGCCCTGCCCCTCCCCCCCCCAAGTCTGAGGTCCCTGGCCTCCAGCTGATGGCAATGGAAGTGCCCAGTGTCAGGGCCTGGGCACCAGCTTCCCAAACACGCATCAGCTCCCACGGGTCTGAAGGGGGGTCCTTTCTCCCTGGTTCCTGGGAGGGAGGGACGTCAAACTCCAACTGTCTGAAGTGGAGTGTCCACAACCAGCCTTCACCCAATTGCAAATGCTGGGAATTCATCGCCCTGTGCCTCAGTTTCCCCAGCTGGGAAGTGGGGAGGATGAGGCCTGGGAAGTGCCCTGTTGGCTGACCAGGGATAAGCAGCTCCCCCTCCCTACAGCGCTGCCCCTTGGCTCAGGCAGATTTCTATTTAGTGAGGAAGGGCTAGTGGCTTCCCAGTTGCTTCCTTGCTAATGAGTAATTAGTTTCGGGGGAAGAGGGGAGGCAAAGCAGCCCCTGCTGATAAAGGGAGCCAGCTCCATCCATCCACATGTGCCAACGGCACCTCCTGCTGGACCCCTGGGGAGTTGGCTGGAGGCGCTGGTTCCCAAGGCAGAGCCCTAGGAGTAGTTGCCATTTAGGACAGCCCATTGGCCCATCCAGCTCCAACTCTCTACACCCCACAAGGGCAGACTAGAGGGGCCAGATGGCCAGGCCCCCAGCTGCCTCCGTGGGGCACACAGGTGGGGCATTTTGCCTATGGCAGCAGCTGAGAATTCCCTCCACCCCAGGCACCTCACAGCGCCGCAGAGTCCATCCCCATCCCGAGGCAGCGGCATTGATGGCCCTTGACATGCCAGCTGCTAGGCGGGGTCTGTCTGCCCTGGCTCCTCTTTGCATTGCTGCCATCCACTAGGGCAGATGCAGTGTCAGGGAAGGACCCAGGCACCAGCAGTGCTGCACATCTGCACTAGAGCTTTGCATGGAGCCTTGTCCACCTGGGATCAGGTCCTGCTCATTGGCACCTCTCCGGGCTAGCTGGCAGGTAGCCAGAAGCCAGGCCAACTCAGTCCCAGCTCACCAGGTCCCCAAGAGAGAGCCAGGGCAACAGGGAATCAGCCCCTCCCTGAGGATGCTGCGTGGGAGCCACCGGGGAAGGGTGGGGGGTGGGGTGTGAGGAACCACAGAATCTGTCTGTGTCCAGCCACCCCATGGCCAGTGCCAGGCCCTGCCCTGCACCAAGGGGTGTGGCAGGTGGGCACAGGGAGCAGCAGCTCTGAGGCAGCGACACGTGGCCTGTAGGGCCAATTGCTCCAAGGCCGGGGAGCCAAGGGACTCAGCAGCAGCTCTCCCAGCCTGTGAGGACTCAGAGGCAGCACGGCTTGGGAGAGCCCTCATGCAGGGAGGCAGAGGAATGCAGATTCCTGAGCAAGGGGGCAGGACACACATGCCAGGCTCCTCGACTAGGGGCCTGAGCACACGGGCTAGGAGTGGGGGGAAGGGGAGCAGCTGGCTTCTTGTGCCTTGGCTGGCCCCACTGACCCAGGGGGCAAGGGAAAGCACCAAAGACCTGCCTTGCCCACTGGATGGCCGCAGGAGACAGTAGGCCACCAGCTTTCCTGAGAATGGCCAGTCAGAGCCTGGCAATTCAGTGCCTGTGACTCAGTGCACTGTGCTGTCTGCTCACACTCAGCCTGGCTTCTCAGGCAGGGCTGGGCGCTTGACTTGGGATAGGCTGGACCAGGCCCTGTGGCACACAGGGATGGGGCAAAGGGTTAGAGAGCACGGGCCCTAGCATCTCCTGGTGCACATCTCCCTTGCTGCTCTTCACCCCCTTTCTCACTTCCCCCCCTCCTCCGCACGGCCCCTAGGGCAGGGGTGGGACTCATGGCCAGAGGCCCCACTTCAGCCATGGTCACTACAGCCAGCCCTGGGGCTGCCAAGAGGCTCTTGGCACACAGCATGGAGGAGGCCGCCTCCCCCTCTGCATGCATGCCAACAGCCCCCGCCACTGGCTGCTAACGAGGGGGGAGCCAGCCGCTAATGAGGGTGGAGCTTCATTAGCAAGGGGGAGGGGGCATACTTCAGCCCCTGGCAGTAAACAGCCTAGGTGGGTGGGCGGTGATGTGCAAGTGGGACCCCTGCCTGCCATGGGACCCAGCTCCCCACCATCCCCCTCCGCTCCAGATAACTCAGGAGACAAGGCCACCTCTCCTTCAGCCAGAGGTGGGGAGGAAGCCAGAAGGCAAGTGAGGTGAGAGCCAGGGGCTTGTTCAGCCCATAGGCTGCTCCCAAGTGAGCCTCCCTCCAATGAGCTGGGCAGGAACGTGCTGAGCCCTACGAAAGCACCAACTCCAGTCGGGTGGCTGAGCCCCAGAGTGCAACAGAGCCACTAATTGAGTAGCCTTGGCCTAGTCCTCTGCTGGGAGGGAGAGGGGGGCATCCTCAGAGCCACCTCCAGCTCTTGCTGCTGCGCCCAGACCTCCATGCTGCTTATGGGCCCTGCCCTATGGCACACCTCGCGGCCAAGCTGGTGCCGGGAAAGCAAACAGGCCACACTCTATTGTGCAATGGATCTGAGGAGTCCTGGCTACCAGCCCTCTCCCCAACCCACCAGCCTCTACTCCCTTTCCACAGCCAGGAAGGAACCCAGGAGTCCTGGCTCCCAGCCCATATTCTAACCATGATGGGGAATGGGAATAGGGAAGGAGCAAAGCACGGCGCCCCCTGTTTACAGCCGGAGGAGCAGGTAACCACATACACGGTACAGTGGCCCCTGCTGGGGAAGGGCCATGGGCAAGTTCTGTGCCTAACATTGGCAGCTGCCGTCACCTAGCTCCTCTCCTGGGGCAGGCGGATCCCAGGGAAACACTCCCTTCCACCCAGAATGGTCCACCCCAGCCCCTCTACAATGCGGAGCCCTGGCATACGTGGGGTGCCAGCCTCGGCAGGTACCTACATGCTTCAGCTCGAACAGCACCTTCCGTGTCAGCTCGATTCTCTTCCGGTTTACGTGTTTCACCGCCACGAGGTTCCCCTGGGGAAAGCGGGGGGGCAGGGGCTCAGATGTGGAGTAGCTGCTGCTCATCCCGCCGCTTCCCACAACAGGCACCTGCTTAACATATATGGGCAGGTAGTGGCCACTCTGGTGTCTCCCCAACTGCAAGGGAGAGTGCCCCACCTGAGCACCTGCCCCCAACAGTCCAGCACCCCAAGGCTGTGGGGTAGAGTGTCCCCTACTGATCCCCTGCTCCCCACAACCCAGTGCCTCCCCGGCCTGGCTCCCTGCAGCTCCTGCACGCTCCCCACAACCCAGTGCCTCCCCGCCCTGGCTCCCTGCAGCTCCTGCACGCTCCCCACAACCCAGTGCCTCCCCAGCCTGGCTCCCTGAAGCTCCTGCATGCTCCCCACAACCCAGTGCCTCCCTGGCCTGGCTCCCTGCAGCTCCTGCACGCTCCCCACAACCCAGTGCCTCCCCGCCCTGGCTCCCTGCAGCTCCTGCACACTCCCCACACTCTCAGGCTAGGTCCCCATGCACTCACCTTGTAGTAGGCCGTCTTGGCATAGACCTGGAACTGCCCCTCCGTGGTCAACAGGGAGCCATAATTGGAGCCTCTCTGCATGAGAGCAAATGTCAGTGTGGGGGGGGGGGGGGGGGCAGCGGGCACAGGAAGCCAACACCCCCCGTGGGAGATGGAAACCCAGGACTTCTGGGGCTTCCCCACCAGCCCTCAGGAAACCCTCCTTTCACTCTCTCCCTCCCCTACCCCTGCCAAGGTGCCAAGGCCTGGCCTGGTGTCCCTTCCCAGGTGGGGAATGGGAGTGTGGCAGAACTGGCCCCCTCTCTCTCCAGTGTGGTGTGAAAGCAGGGGGAAGGATGCCAGGCCCTCTGGGGCAGGGGGGCAGAGATACCCCTTGTCTCCTGACATGGGCCCTGCCTTGTCCCCTTGCCAGCTGGATCTATGAGTCTCCTCCACTCCTGATGGCCCCCCACCCAGCCAGGCATGTTCGTGGGACATGGCACCCAGCTGAGAGAGGTGCCCAGGGCACCGGGCTTGCTGGGTGGCAGGATGCTGCCCCACCAGGCATCAGGGACCCCTTCACATCTCAGCTGCAGAGCCAGCCGGAGCCCAGGCACTCAGAGCCCCCAGCTCTCTGACCTGAGTAGCCTGGGCTGTAACTAGGGTCTGGCACAGCTGCCTTCGCCCGGAGACACCTGCCAGGCAGTGCTGGCTAAAGGAGGGGGGTCTCTCGGCCCAGGGTCTCACCCTGACTGGTGAGCCCAGAACTGCCCCCCAGGGCCTCACCAGGGACAGGGTGAGTTTGCTCCCAGTGCTGCGCAGGTGTTTCTCCAAGCTGCTGGACTGCACGTCCTCCCAGCAGACGCGCCACAGCTCAGCCTCCAGCTCCTTCTCCAGCTTCATCTTCCTGTGCCGGGACACGTGTGGCATGAAGGTACTGGTGCCAGCCCAGCTCCCTGGTACCCCCCGCCCTCTGATGCCGCATTGCCCAAGAGACTCAGCCGTGGCCCCCCCCACCCCTCTGCACCAGGTCTGCACAAAGCCATAACAAATACTCTTCCCACCCAATATCCACCCCCCACCATCTCTGCCTGCAGGAGCATTTCTGCAGGGCAACTTTAAACACACCCTTTTTGCAGTAGGCCCCCCCCCCCCATTTCCCAGTTTCTGCATCCTGGCCAAAGTCACCATCCTCCCGCCAGCTCGGGCCCAGCTCAGGAGCACAGGGGGACCTCACGCACCTGTAGATGAAGAAGGATGTGATGGTGATGCCCAGCAGAATGAGGCTGACCACGGTGGACAGGATCTCCAAGGTGGAGAAGCTGGCTGCAGAACAGGGGGGGTTCTGGGTTCAAATCCAGACCAGGGGCTGTCTGTGTCAGGTGAGTATGTGTGTTGGGGGGGGGGGTGTCTCAGGCAGGAAAGTTCCTATGGCAACACCATTGAGGGCAGCATGCAGCCCAAAGTGGGGAAGCCCCCCAGGGCAGGAATAGTTGGGGGAGCGTGCCCAGTTGCTGGGCCTGTTCTAGGGCCATGGGGTGCCGGGGCAGAGAAACACCAAGGCGATTTGTCCTCCCCCACTCCTGACTGCCAGTGACATTCACCACACGAGGGGGCAGCTAGGCATGGAGTCAGTGGCTCAAGGCGCCCCCCACAGGGTGCAAAGCCCAGTGATGGTTTGCCTCGTGACCAGCTGGGTGGCCATGAGGGGCTTGTTTCCAGCCGGCCAGCCCAGCATGGCTCCTCCTTGCAGGGGGAAGCTGGGTCCTGCCCGTGGGAAGGTATTTGTGCTGGCGCTGTGCCAGGGGTGCGGGCTGGCTGAAGCCACACCAGGGGCCTGGGCAAGAGAACAAAACCCTTGGAACCTGCTCTGCAAATCTCTGGGAGGTTGGCAGGGGAGCGTTGTGTACCAGCTGTACCTTCGTGGCACAGGGGATTGCTGTTGTCGAAGCCACAGGGCGGCACGTCCCTCGGCACACCCTTCCCCGGCCAGTGGATCTCACGCCCAGGCACTGTGTTGATCACCTTGGTGGTACCGTTATAGCTGTAGACGATCTGCAGAGATGAGAGGGGGTTTCTGGGAGGAGGCAGGGAGCAGAACTACCCCCCAGTCCGGGTCTCCAGCTGCCCCCTCAAGCTGTAACTGGCCCTGGGGTCAGCTCGGAGCTGTCCCAGCCTGGGCCTTGTGGGTGGTTGCTGAGGACAGGGCTGGGCCTGACACCCACTGACCTGGAATACGCCCAACACGGGGTCCATGTCCCACAGTGAATAGTCACTCTCCCGGTCTCCGTTGTCGTCAATCTTGAGGGAGCCAGTGACTCCTGTGGGGAGGGAGAGTGAGAGTGGGTGGGACTGGCCCCATGGCAGGGCAGTGCCCAGGAGTCACAGGACAGGGGGGCCCAGAAGAACAGGCTCTCAGGGTATTGGGGAGGATGATATGGCTCTGAGATGCAACCGCCACTGGGGTGGAGCATGGTGGCTGGTTAAACAGGGATCCCTCGCCTGGCACTGAGATGCAGCCCACCTGGGGTACAGCACAGGGACTGGTTATACAGGGATCCATCATCCAGTACTGAGATGCAGCTCCTTGTAGGTGGAGCATGGGGGCTGGTTATAGAGTGATCCCTTGCCTGGTGCTCAGACGCGGCTGCCTCTGAGGCAGTGCACAGCATTGGCTAAGAAGGAAAAACCAGCTGAAGCTACTGGGGAATTTTAGACTCACCTCCTCCCCATGTTGTAAAGTAGTCGGGAGCTGACTCCAAAGAGACAGGCCCCAGAGCTGCGGCTCATCTGACTGACCCTCTGGCAGCCGCGTGGTGGAAGGGGCCATACCTGGAGGGAGTCTGTAGCCATATGGGGTCCCGCTGTGGGCTCAGGGCTGCAGGGGGAACAGCTTCACTCCACAGCCCATCAATCTCCTGCTGAGCAGCCCAGCTCAGAGGTTCCCATCCCAGCTCACAACTTCGGGAGCGTCAAATGAACAGCTCGGCACTGGGCGGGGCAGGGGTGGCTGGCACCTAGCTCCATGGGAGTGGCATCCCCACTGTCCCCGATAGGAATTGCAGGGGGTATCTGGGCACCTCTCCCAGCTGCAATGTCCCAGGGCTGTCCCTGGCTAGAGGTCTGTGTCCTCCCACGGGGAGCCCCTGGAGATTCCTGCATCCGCATGGAACAGAAGGGGCAGGCATGGCCCGCAGCACTCACCATAGAAGGTGCGGTTCCACATGCGGTGAGTAATGGCAGTGGCGTTGCTGATGGTGCCACCCCGCTCCAGGGTCTCGTTCACAGCCTGGGCATACAGCAGCACCCCATCATGGAAGGCTGCTGCAATGTAGTTCATCTGAAAGGGATGCGCCAGCTCAGAGACACTGGTGCTGTGCCATGGGCTGGGGAGGCGGGGGGAGATGACGCGGACTGCATAGCTAGGGTGTCTCTGTGCCCCCACCCCTACTGGGCTGACTACCTGCAGTCACCCCAACATTTTCAGTCAACAGGAGTGGGTGACGCCGGTGCTGGGGTCTTACCAGGCCATCCTGCAGCGTGAAGTTGAAGTGGGTGCGGGCCCCCTGCTTGAGCTGTTCCAGGAAGGGCCGATACTCGGGGTTCTCCGGCTCCTTGTAGGTGATGATCACGACTGCCTGGAGGAAGTGGGGGGAGCGGCTGAGGATGGGTAGGGACCCATGGCAATCCTGGAGGGGCCAGGATTTCCCACATGGTGCCTATGGCCCCACAGATGGGCAGGTGCCAGGACTCTCCGTGGGGAGCTGGGCCCCCCCCCCCCGCTGCTGCCCAGCTCTCCTCGGCTCAGGCCTCTAAGTCTGCCAGTCTGGCCCCTTCCTCTGCTCCAACTCATTCCCAGGACTGGATCCTTCCAGGGCAGCCCACCCCCCTTGCCCCTCCAGGCTAGGCTCCCTGGGGAGATCGAGGATGGCTTCCTGCCCCCAGGGCTATTTATAGCCTCCACTCTCAGCGCTCAGACCTGGGGAAATTATCTCGCTTCCTTCCTCCTTATGTGTCAGCAGCAAAAGGCCAACAGGGAAGGCATACGGAAGAGACTGCTCCCATGATCCCTGGCCTTTGTGTCAAGCTCACTAGGGCAACAGAGGGGCCTGGCTGGGTTAAGCAGGCAGTTTAGGCTGAGGCCCAGCAAACTCATTTCAGAGGTGCATCCAGCAGAATTTGAACTAGAGTGCTGGAGCTGCAATCAGCCCAGTGCCCCTCCCCCAGGCAGGGCATTCACCTGAAACCTGCCTATGGCCATTGCCGTCGCAGCCCAGGTGGAAGGAAAGTTGGCCAACTGGTTAGGACACCAGCCTCAGGCTTGAGAGATGCACGTCAGTTCCCTGCTCTGACACAGCCTGCATGTCCTTGGTCAAGTCACTTGTCTGCCCCACCCTGCCCGCTAGCAGGGATACGGCTAGCCTGGCACAGGGACGAGCAGCCAGCCTCAGACACCTTTACAACATAAAGCTGGGGGGACACGAGAGCTTGGGCCAGTAGAATCGTGCTGGTATCAAATCCCCACCAGCAAATGGGGTGGCGACAAGTGGCCAAGACTCCGATCCAGCTCCCCCTTGTCGTACCCCATCCACTTCCTATGCGGAGTTCTCTTCCTGCCCTGCTGGGATGCAGAGCCCCTGGCAACACCAGGCAATCCTGCAGCTAGGTGGCAGGGCCACTCCAATAATCCTACAAGGATCTCAGGTTCTGACTCACAGCCCCAGGAAGCAGACTGACTAGCCCCTACCGTACAGATGAGGAAACTGAGGACTGAGCCTTGGCTGAAGTCACGCAGCCAATCGGTAGCAGAGTTGGGACCCAGGAACCCTGGCTCTCTATGCTAATACTACACCTCACTCCTCTTCCCGAGCTGGTATAGGACACAGCCCGCTCCCTGGTTGAGCCAGAAGAGCACACTCCAGCCCAGAACTGGGAAAAGACCAGGCCTCCTGGTTCCCAGTCCCTTGCTTCGGTTACTAGTCAACGCTTCTTGGACCTATAGCAGGCCCAGCAAGGGATTCTACAGGAGTCTCTGTGCCAACGTCCTGCCGGGTCCCGCCTATGCTGCCCTCTCCCCAAAGCCAAACTGGGGCCTGGGTGGACCCGCAACTGGGATCTGCACTTAGCACCAGGCCTCCTTGGGGAGGGGCTCTCTCAGGGTCCGTGACTGGCTGGAAAGATCCAACCTGGGCAGTCCTCACCTGAAAGGCCTCCATGGCATTGGCGTCATCCTTGTCCCCGCGTTTCCAGGGTCTCTGGGGCTCGGGGAAGTGGGAGCCCTGCAGGCTGGCCCCGAAGATGTCAATGTAGAAGAAGGCATAGTCCCCCCGGGTGAGCCCCTCGCGCCGAGCCTGCAGCATCAGCTGGCGGAAGGTGTCGGGGGAGCAGCAGACGTACACAACTGTGGGGAAGGGAGAGGGCTAGCAGCAGCCGCCCCTGGACCACACGCCCATAGCGGCTGGGATTCCATCATCCCGGACCAGGCTGGCTGCACCAACGATGCCGTGGGGACACAAGCCCAGATGCTCCAGCTCAGTCAGAGCCAAGGGAGCAGTACAGGGAACCCCAGGCACTCTCAAGATACTCAGCGGCCTCATCTGCAGCACAGCCCCCGCCAGCCCCTCATGGGGGCAGGAACAGGGCATGCCTGCTCCCCTCAGCACTCCTTGCTGAGAGATCAGAGCTGTCAGCTTCCCTCCCCCACCCCCAGCCAGAGCAGGGGCCCTGGAGCTTGCCCGGCCCAGCCAGGAAGTCAAACCCCCAGGGCTCTGCCTGCACTTTTCTCCATATTTCTTCCACACTGATCTGGAAAGTCAACAGCCCCCTCAGACCTTGCTTGGCCACACACCACCTCCCCAGGAAGCCCATCGCACCACAGGTAGGTTGTAAAATCTGGAAGTGCATGGCTGAGCGAGCCAGGCCCTAGGACGCAGCCAGGGCCCAGGGAAGGGACTCGGCTTTGCTGCCCATACGCACAGAGCAACATAATCACAAAAGGGTGGGGGGAATTGGGGAGCGGGAGGGTTTTTTTTTTCCTATGTATGGATGGGAGTGCCTGGGACAGGGGTGTGGGGAGCCCAGGATTCCTGGGGTCTGTTCCTGGCTCTGGAATGGGAGCAGGGTCTAGTAGATTAGAGATGGAGGGGCTGAGAGTCAAGACGCCTGGTTTCCCCCCAGCTCACGTTCGTCTCTTTCTCCACCTGTGTCCCAGGTGTCCCCTACCATGAAGTGGGGTGCCAGGATGGCTGGGAGGGGTGTTACTGAGGGTGCAGAACACATCCTACAGCCCTGCCTTGAAAAGCAGGACAAGAGGATTGCAGAAGAGAAGATCGTGGGGCTGGGCAGGGCTGCTTCTCTGCCTGCCTGCCAGGGCAGAGAAGGGGCCCCACCCCTGGGGCCGAGAACAGACACAGCCCATCTCCTTGCTCTTGGCTCAACAGATCTATTTAGCAACATTGGTCATTTGTCCCTGTGTCCAGCACCAGACTCTGCAACCTGCCAGGCTGCGAGGGAGGCGGGGGCACCACATGCACTGTTTAACCCCAGAATTCCCCGCCGCTGCCAACAGTCATGGTGGTGCCAGCCCAGCTCAACCACCGGCATGACGCCACTGCTCTGGGCAAGGCAGAGAGAGCTGGGAGCAGCCCTTGGCACCAGTGCCCACGGCTGTGCCACACCGCAGTGCTTCACCTTGGGGGACAGGCCAGAGCATTGCTACTGAGGACCACCTTGGAGACGAGACAGGAACGAGGGGCCACGCTGACAAGACCCAGGAGCAAGGAAGGTGGGGGGAGCCCTATTAACAGAGAAAGGGGCTAGGGAGACAGCCAGCTGCGGGGGCTGATCTCACCTTGGAGGATACACCCCCCTCTCCAGGAGGTACAGCCTAGTGCCCAGGGGCCAGGGAGCAGAGAGGGCCCCAAGTCCACCCTTTCTAGGGCCCCCAGCTGGCTGGGAACATCCTGTTATTTTCCGGCCATGCACAGCCTGGCCCGTTCTTCCCTCGCTGCCGGCCTGGCTGTGTCAGCGAAGCAGCCGGAGTCAGAGGGCAGGTTTGGTCAGCAGGGCTGGTCTGGCCGAGTCAGCGCCTGGCCCCTCCATAGCAGGGGGGGGGGGCTTCCTGTTTGCTGACTCGTGGCTTCCTCCCCTTCAGCAGAGAGGCTTGAGGCAAGGATTGATCCAGCGCTTGCTCAGCCCCACCCCACGAAGCCCACCCGCCCCACGAAGCCCACCGCCTGCAGAAGGGCACCAGGACCCGGTGGCTTGTGGAGACTCTGACAGGCCACGTAGCCCAAATGCCATCTTGTCCCGAGAGGGGTTTGTGCAGGGCAGGGTCAGGGCACGCTGGCAGGACGGGGAGGGCCCTGAGGTAGAGCCTGGGCCCCCATGTGTGGAGAAGCTGTTCCTCACCCCTTCCAGCTGCAGCCATGGACTGTGGGGAAGGTCCCTGGGGGGAGCACAAAGCCACGTGGGGAGCATGCCAGGCCCCAGAAATAGCAGCCGCCAAGACAAAACAAAGCTAGGCAGACACAGAACGAACACAGCGAAAGATACCAGTGCCAGACAGAGCACCAGGAGCCAGCCTGCCCCAGGGGTGCCCCACCAGGTCTGCTGAAATCCCTGCGCCCAGGTCACTCACTGCTCAGCACATCCCATCAGGCCAGCTGCATGGCCAGTGTGGAGCTCAGCGGGTAGAGCCAGTTAAAATCAAGGGGCAGCACTGTTTGCATCTGCTGAGGGTCTGGCCCTGGGGCTCTTTAAATACAACAGATCTTGATCCCCAGCCCAGTGGCAACCAGGCAAATCCACAGCAAAGCCAGGATCCAGGTTCTGCATTTACACCAGGCAGCTGAGATCACAATCCAGCTCTGTACCTCTTGGCTTTTATTCAATACCTCTCCATCCTGAGGAGTTTCTCCCATCCCTGGCTGTGTAGAACAAGGGGCAGGAGTCCCACCTAGCCAGCCTCACTCCTGGCTAAGCGCTGCCTTGGTTCCCCCTATAGGGCTGCTGACTGACTTCACCACAGGCTTCCATGGGCTGGGCAACAGCCCTTCTTGGGGTCACTGTGTGTTTGCAAAGCTCCCCAGGAAGGCACCAGACTTCTCTCACCACAGCTCTGCCAGCCCATGCTGCATATGAGCTGCACCCTGGCCTTCTGCCCCTAATCAGGAGACACAGCACTAATCCAAGCCAGGGCTCCCAGGGGCCTTCGTATGCACTACAAAGCCAGCCTCCTCCTGTTTTACTGCTTGATGTAGCCACATGACCTGCCAATCATGTGACAGTTCACCTCTGGAGGCCAGCAAAGTGGATCACAGGTGGGGCTGGACCCATCTCTCCTTAAAGGGACAGGCATCCTGTAACCCAAACCTCCAGGCAACCTGCAACTGCACAGCTCCAGCAGGGATAGAAGAACTCTTATCTTCCTGCCCAGGCACCTGACCTAAGGGGAATCACCTTTAAGTGTCTGCAGTGCAGGGCCTAGGACACATGGGTGAGCTGAGGAAGGCATACAGAAAAATCTGACACACTATGAAATGAAGCGGAGAAAGAGGCAGATGGGAGTAAATAGGCTCCGCACCCCTGTATAAATGGCGCAAGAGCCCTCCTGTGACCTTGAGCAAGGGGGCAAATCCAGCATGGCTACTACCACCCAGGCAGCCAGAGGTGACAGAAGCTGCAGCTGCAACCAGGGTAGTGCGCCTCTCCAGTCGGTTACAGGATTGTTGCCATGTGGGCTGGTATCTAGCTGCTGTGGCCCACCCCAGACACGGCTGCATTTCAGAGATTCAGCAAGTTCCAGGGCCAGAGACTCGAAATGACTTGGCCGCAGAAGACAATCCAGCCCCCTGGTGTGGAGTGGTGACTTGGGGGTTTAAGCCTGGGGGACAGGAGCAGGAGCAAGGGGCAGGGGATGCCGCAGCAGGTAAACGTGCAGGGGTTGCTCCTGCTCCCTAAACCCCTACCCTGTGCTGAACCCTCCTGCCAGTCCAGCTAGGGCCTCCCCCTCCTACAGGGAAATGGGAGTCAGAGTCAAGCTCCCAAGTCCTCACATCCTGCAGGCTGCAGCCCCCCCACAACAACATATGGCAAGTGGGCATGCCAGGGACACCCAGACAGATGGGGGAGCTGCTAGGTGGAGGAGGGTGCACAGGGAGGGATGACACTAGGAACTCCATCCCATGCCTGGCTCTGCCCTTTCTTGCCCCTAGCCCAGGATCTGTTCAGCTGGGCAGCCGTTTTAGATTCTCTCCTCCTGGGCTGGGCCACTAACTCAGTTTCAGGGCAGGCTGTGGGGGACACAGGCGCTATAGAGCCGATGTCCCTGGTCACTGCTCAATTTACAGTCTGATGTGGGGGGGAGGAGGACAAGTCAGGGCTGCCCCCCAGCCTACCCACAGAGGTACCCTCCCTCCCAGCCTCTCCCTGTGAAGCTCATCACTGTGTTGCTGGGGTACCCAGCTGTCAGATGGGCTGGGCTCCCCTCCCAGTTAACTGAGTGGGGTCCCCACCTCTTTCCTGTCTTCTCCTACCCAGGGATCCACACCTCCTGTCTGGGGACAGTGGGAAAGGGAGGGGGCCACGGGCTGCTCCATCTCCAGGCCCCAGGGTCAGATTCCCTGTGTGCAGGAATTCCAGCCAAGTTCCAAATTCCATCTCCCGGCCTGGAGACATCGCCTGGCAGCCCCCACGCCTCTCCCACTCTCAGTGGGTGTGTGAGCCAAGCGCTGAGATGCCTGGTCCAAGACCCGGCCCCACTAGACAGTGCAGGGACGGCCCCTGTTCTGCACAGCTCCCCACCCCTGGGGCCAGATCCTGCTCTCAATGAAGTTGGCACTTGGCACAAACCCATGAGCTTCACCAGGCTGGGCGCTGATGCAGTTTATTGCTGTACAGCGCTGTCCGGCAGCCTGGTCCGGTCTGGCCAGGCCTTGGGGGAGCCGCCACGCAGATCAGGCCGATGTTGCCATAGCAGCTTTGACTTCCAGGCCTCCACATCCTTTGCCTTTTGCCCTGGTCAGAGTGGGAGTTGCAATCCATGGGCCAGACCTTGATGGGTCAGGGACTTTGTCCAGCAGCAGGAAGGAGCAGGCTAGGGCTAAGATTTTAAGTGCCCAGGCCAGAAATCCAGTGAGGTAAAAAAAATCCTAAAAGGGAGATGACCTATCAGCCTTGGGCCCCTCCCTGCCGCCCAACAACACAGCCCAATACAACATGCAAGCTGTCCCCACGCACACCGGTGTAGATCAGCCCGTGGCACCTGAGGCATGCAGCATGGATCCCTGCTGTCCCTTGGCATCATCTCCCAGTCACCTGGAAAGTTTGAAGTTCCCAAGCCCAGGGCTCTGGATGGATATGTGGAGGGAGTTCAGGGTGGGGGACTTTCACTGCACGTCCATGGGACACCTCCCCAGCACACAGGTTTGGGCCAGGGAGTTCCCCGCCAGTGGGATCCATCCCCCCACGCAAGGCAACAGAAAGTCTCCTGTCACAGGGATTGGATCAGGCCCTCAGAGCCATGTGTGTAAGGGGCACCGGTGCTGTGGAGATTCACAGTTAGTGGTGTCCCCATCAGCTGCCCAGGTGGGGCTCTTTGGAAGTGTTTGGAACAAGCAAAACTCCAGCAGCCTGGTGGGGTCGCCCCATGGGGCGCCTCTTGCTAGCCAGCTCCATGTGTTCTGCAGCACCTGAGCATCTCAGGCAGGGCTGGGACAGAGCCTGGGGACCAGGCTGCCAGGAAGGATCCTGGCCTGGCCTGGGGCAAGGGATTAGGTGGGACTTGATGGGCAAGCTGTACCTCAAATGGCTTTCGTTGGGCCAGATTCACACCCCTCTCCCAAAGCAGAATTCCCTAGACTGGATCTAGAGGGGAGCAAAACAAATGCAACTTCTCCAGCCCATCCCCGCCCACTCTAGACTTGAGCTGGGGGGGGGGGGCATGTCCTGTCCAAGCTTTCCCACCAGCACTGGGGGTTGTACCTTTCAAGGGGGCAAATGAGCATGTCACAGACAGATCACCCCCTTCACAGCAAGCTCCTTGCCTTTGTCAGCTCAGACACCCACACCCCCCTCCCCACTTGGATCCCCCAGCCCGGCCCCTGTGCAAGGCAGGGGAGACAGAACCTGCGCTGGATTCAACGCCCACCCGTTGCAAAGTTAACACACAAGTCGGGGAAAGTTCCCTCCCCGCCCCGGCCAGCTGGGAATCAAAGGGGCTAGATGTGGGGGGAGTGGCATCGTGTTTGTGTGTGTGTGGGGGGTGCGTCTGCACCAGAGATCTTGTAGCATTTGGGTGAAGAAAAGTGCCACAGAGGGAAAGTGTCGCGGTGGGTGTCGTGGTGGGAAGGCAGCTGCGGGAGGGAAGGGAGCTGCACAATGTACGTTTGGGGTAGGGAAGCAGATTGTATGGAGGGGGTGCAATGCTGGGGTGACTGCATGGGGGGCAAAATTGCACTCAATTTGCATCCTGCAGGTAGGGCTGCATGGAGGGGGAAGTTGTATGGGGGGGGGTGCTGGAGGGTGTGGAAGATGGTGTGGGTAGGGGGCTCTGTGGGATGGGGTGTCACTTACTTCTGCCCTTGTTCTTGATCTCCTGGATGAGGAAGGTGTAGTTGGCCTGGTCGCTCTCCTTGAAGGGGATGTCCAGCACCGTGAGGTTGTGGAAGGTGGGCAGCTGCATGTACAGCCCTTCCACGGCGAAGTAGCAGGGCCGGTCGTCCTTCTTCTCGTCCCAGTACACCAGCACAGCACGGCGGGTCCAGTTGAAGCAGCGCTGGAGTTGTACAGCGAATTCGCCCAGCTTGCGGTGGCTGGGCCCGGTTCTCGTGGTCAGGGAGAACATGTCCTCCTTGTGGTCGAAGCCATGGGCCTCCGCCCCAGCTGTCACCAGCGGCAGCTTCCAATGGCTGGTCCAGCGGGCCACGGGCGCCGAGGCGTAGACGCAGCCTGGGCCGATGAAGGCATCAGGGTGGTTCGCCAGCTTGAGGGCCACGGCGGCCACAGGGGCGGCCCGGTCGGAGCAGACGCCGTACTCGTCCTCGCTGTTCCCGAACACCCAGCGCACCGTGTGGCCTGGCAGCAGGTCCGGGCGCTGATTGATCTGGTCGATGGCCAGCTGGATGGCGGGACCCACGCGGGGCCAGGCCCACGGGTAGGTCATGTTGGTCTTGGGCAGCAGCACTGCCACGGTTAGATTGGCCCCTTGGCCTCGCGACTCACCCGACTGGCACAGGACCCCACACAGAACCACCAGTGCCCACCACATGGCGTCACTGCCGCATTCCTGGCCCCCCAGATCCAGCCCCCTGCCAAGACCCCCTAGACCATGGCTCACAGTTCCCAGGCTGTTCCGGTCCCTCAGCGCCCAGGGCTCCAGCGGCTGGGAACTGCCTTCCCTCCCTTCGCTCCTGGTGCCGTGCACGAAGTGACTGATTATCTCCCAGGCAGGCAGCCTTTTCCTTCCCCTCATTCAATGACAAAAGGGCTGTTATCATAGCACGGCTCCTTAACCCCTTCCTGCCCACCCCACCCCCCAGTGCCCATGGGGGGGAGGAGTGCGGGGCGAGGGGGGGGAGGCTGCTGGCCCCTACTGGAACTTGTTGCTGCAGGATGCGGGGTTTGTGTTTTCCCCAGGAACTGAGATTAGAGGAGGTGTTCAAATTGATGGGGTGGGGTTGGAAAATGCCTAAATTGGCAGCACAGCTGTCACTGGTTTTGACCACTGAGGGGGTGGGATGGGCAAAGCGGGCACAGGTTAGGAAGAGGTGGGAGGGGCTGAGGGGGGGCAGGAAAGGTGCAAAGGTCCCTCCTAGGGAAAGGGCAACTCCCAGCAGCTCTGGGGAGTAGGGCTTGAGCATGGGCTTTGCCCTGACCGGGCAGTGTTCCTGCAGGGGGGTGAAGAGCTGGTGCTCCTCACAGCCCTCTGCTAGCTCTGGGGCTCTCTGGGGACCTGGCAGGGTGCAGCTGGCTTGTGGGTGAGCCGAGGCCTAGAAGGAGGCAGGGTTTAGATGGGGAGTTGAGGGGAAGCTCCCAGCTCCCCCTGCTTATAAACCTCTACGCAGAGCAAGGAGCCAAAGGACCCTGCAGTGCCTGAGCTTCACGGGGCCATGGAGAGGGTCTGGGGCGGCAGTGGGGCAGGGAAGGGGCTGGGGGGCATGGGGACGGGATGGCAGGGGGGAATGGACGGTGGCTACATGGCCCTTCCAGAAACTACCTGAGAGGTTCTCTTGGGGGCTCCCATTCACACGGGGGGGGGGCCAAGATCTGAGGGGCAAAGAGCGCTGCCCCTCTGTAACCACCCCTCTAGCTTGGCCCTGAAATGCCAACAGCCCCCATGCCTATGTGATGATTCCCAGCCATGCTGCCCATTCAGAGTCCCAGGCACTGCCCCCTGTCTCTGGGGGAGGGAGCACTCTGGCACTGGGTCTGGGGTGGGGCTGAGCAAACAGGAAAGAGGGAAAGGAGGAAAAAAACAAACTGTCCGGAGCCCTCTGCAGGGGCCCAATCCAGGGACCAGGACCTGATCCTGACAGGTGCCCTGGCTCCTCCAGCTTCCTCAGGTTCCAACTCTCCTTTACCCCTGACAGGCACGGATTCCTACTCTCCTCCCTGCCTATTCCTGCATCCTGACCATCGACATCACCCGCCCTCGTGATGCCTCCTGCCGCTTGCGATATTAAGGCTTCTCTCATAAATCCCCAGCTCCTGGATTCAGGAGACGCTCAGCTGGTGTGTCAAATCCAAGCCTGGTTCTGGCCCTGGTGGGTGCAGAGGGAAGCTGGAGACCCAGAATGGGGCATGGCCCTGACAGCCCCAGCATCAGGGACGGGAATTGGGCTCCCCTGATTTCAGCTGATCTCGTGCTTTGGGGGAGCTGGGGGCTGGCAGGATGGTGTGCTGGACAGTCTTTGGCAGGAGTCCTGTGAAGGGAGAAAGGGCACTGCACACAAAGGCAGTCTGCACTACAGGCCCCAAAAGCGCCCCTGTGGCCAAGCATCATCCCAGAGGCCCCCCACAGACACAGCACGCAGACGCTGGGCACCTTCAGTGCTCACTCATTCCAGGGCGAATCAGGATCAGCCCCCCACTGGGGAGTGACGCTGCAGAAGGGGGAGGGAAATTGGGCCCCATAGCAGAGCAGGGCTAGGAGACACCAACCTCTGTGGAGAAGGATAGAGCCGAGTGAGGCGGGCCAGGAAAGTGGGAGGCAGTGTGGCCAGTGGTCTGTGCACTGGGTTAAAACTCAGGAGGATGCTGGGCTAGTTCTGCTGGGTGACCTTCGCCTCCCTTCCCTGGGGCACTGGGGTCATTAAAATCCAGGTTCCTTGATTACAGCTGCCATGGCCGTCTGCAGGCTGCCCCCCCAACTGATTATTGAACACAACGCGGGGAACCTGGCACCAGGACCAGCAGGCGCACAGAGACATCCATAGTCAGCCAATCCCCCCTTCGCGAGGAGGGCGTTAATAGAGCCAATTATTGCTGTGATACAATAACTTCGCAGCGAAGCCGGAATCTGCAGCAGGGCCGGTTATTAAAGGGACTGGGCGGCTGGAGCTTTTGCCAGGCAAATGGGCTTTCGGTGCAAAGAAATGAATTCATTTCCAAGGCGCTTATCTAGTTATTGCTGGAGCCCTCTTGTCTTGGGGCAGGATGGGAAAAGCAGGTGGAGAAATGCTACTCTTTGTAACGTTCATGCTGCTCTGAACTGGGGAGAGGGGTGCTAGTTGAGAGCCAGTTAATTAAACCACCCCCCCATACCGCCACAGCATTGCAAACTGTCAGGAGCCAGGCGAACTCAAAGGACCATGGGCAGCATGGTGCTGGTGAGATGGGACAGGAGGTATTGCTGATGAGGCTGCATGGAGCTGGGCCAGGCTCTGTGGAAAGCATTTGCAGTGGAAGGAGCAGAGGACTGGGAGCCAGGAGCTGTGGGGGTGGGGGAGTTCTACCCCAACTTCATGCAGGGGTGGGGGTTGGGAGTCAGGATTCCTGGGTTCCATTCCCATCTCTGGGGAGTGGGGTCTAGTGGTTAGAGTGAGAGATTAGGAGACAGAATTTTATTTTATGAGTGCCTGCCACTGACTGACTAGGACCTTGAGTGAGCCCTTTCCCTCAGTTCCCTGCCTCAGTTTCCCCACAAATAAAATAGTGCAATGACACCAACCTATCCCCCAGTAGAGGCTCTGGGACTGATGCCATGGCTCCCAAGCGCTCTGTGGTCCCTGATCCCAGATGAGGCTGCCTTGGTCTTTCCTTCTGTGGCACCCCATGGGGTGTGTTGTCCCTTCCTCCGCAGGCCCAACTTGCTCCAGAGCCAGCAACCCTCACCCCTGCATGAAGTTGGGGTAGAACTCCCCCACCCCCAAAGCTCTGGCAGCCCATTGGAGTCCCTGGGGTCCCTGCCCAGCTGTATCTGCAGAGGCAAAGCCAAGGAGGGGCTGGGGTGCTCCACACTGGCTCTCAACAGCAAGGGATCCACGAATGGCTCCAGGGTCATGCCGGGCAGCAGGGGAACTGGCTAGTGGGGAAGGTGTGGGGGGATTTTCTTCTCCAGCAGCCAGCACTGCAGTGGGGTTCGCTAACCACCTCCTCCCCTCAGGGCATGAGTGATTTCTGTGCTGAGCCATTCTTTGGACCAGTTCCTGGGTACCTGCCTCCTGCCCCGAGGGGGTCAAATCCCACCCTGATTGGGGGGACTGATCCTCACAGCTGGGGAATCCTGTCCATTCACAGCAGGGGGGGCTCCATGCCTGGGTGAAGGGGAGCGTTTGTGGCACAGGGGCAGAGGCTCCAGGACCCAATCCAAGAGTGCAGGTGAGGTAGTCCTGGTCCTGGACCAGAACTGCTTCATCCCCCTTGACTCTGAAACCAGGTTCTGCCTTTTCTCCCACGACTGGCTCCATGGGCAGGGGTCAAGTGGCGGATGGTGGGACCAGGATCGGGCCCCTTTATCTCATCAGTAGGGGGGAAGGTGATGACCCCACCTACAGCTGATGGACTCGGAACACAACGTCAATGGCCAAGAGCCTGGGACACCTGTGAAAGGGGGCAGTATGGGGGCAATATTTTGCCTCTCCAATGGGCATCAGCTTGACTTCCCACTAGACCAGCACCCTGTGCCCAGCAGCACCCTCTTCCCTGAGCCTCCTCCGCAGGCTGCACTCTTCGGCAGGGCACTTGAATGTCACACAAGGCCCTTGCCCCTCCTTGCCCCCCATTAACCTCCCCCCCAATGCAGTGTCTACACTGTGTCTGGTTCCGGCAAAGTTACTGCATTTCCACTGTGTCCCCGCATCCCACTCGCCCCCTGGGAGATGCCCAGGCAAGAAGCCCCATTGTCACTGTGCCAATTGCTTGGATTTGGGGTGCCAAGAGCTGAGCCAAGGGCATCCCGCAGGCTGGGCGGAGTGGGTGTTCTGTGGTGTCCTGGCGCCACCCAGAGGTCTGTTGGCAGCAAGCACCCAGAAACTTACAGGCGGGCTGGCGGGACCCCACCTGGCTGGGAACTTATAGCCAAACTTGTTTTTGCTGAAAAAAGCCGATTCATCCAGCACAAACCTGTTGCCAGAGCAGGGCTGGCGGCGAGGGATCCACTGACTTGACGCTCTCGTTGGAGGGGGGGGGGGGGGTGACAAAAAATCTTGACAGCATCCAAATGTCCTGTTCCCACCTTCCTTCTGGAACCAAAACGCTCCAGGGCCTTTTGTATGGAGGTGACTTGTTTCAAAACCGAAGCCAATCAGATGGATGTGTCGCCGCCACCGAGAGCAGAATGAATTTCTTTAGATTTTTTCCCGTGGATGAAACTTTTCAGAGTTTGACTTTTTTGCCCCAATTCAGAACAGGAAACATTTTCCAAAATTGTCATGGGCTGGCAAAGGCTGAATCTGAGCAGCACACAGATTCTTTGTGGCAGGGCCTGTTCCTCTTCTGTGGCTGTACAGTGCACAGCCCATTGAAGCCCTGGTTTTGATTGGACTCAATCCACGCCGACTACCCCCTTATTCCCAACTCTTGCGTCTCATCATTGTTTCTGTTGCTCATTTGTATCCTTCTACTTGGTTAGCTGTCAATTCAAAACAGAGTGCACGGAAAGTGTCACACCTTGCACAATGGTCACCTGATGCTCCAAAGCACCAGCATGATACCAATAAATAAATCAATGCCAATCAATAAATAATCAGGATCCTAGCCCGGCCCAGCCGGAAGCTTCTCCGGCCTCCAGGTGTCCACAAATCAGGAGTCAGGGCTTCCAAAAATCACAAGATTGGCTTAAAAATCATGAGACTGGACATATGTTTTTTGCCTTTTGGGTCTGAGCCATCTGGGGCTGCGTTTTCTAGTTTTTCTCCCCAGTCACAAGGGCTGGAATTGTGTTTTATTGCTTTAAATGGAAGCTGAGCTGCTCAGTGGCATCACCTGACTCCAGGAGCTGGGGGAAGATCGACTTACTCATGTGGCCAAATTGCACACACTGGCATCCCTAGGATGAGATCTCTGCCAGGGGAAATGGAGGCACTGGCCTGTTTGGTACTGAGCCAAATTTCCCTCCCTTTTTAGCTCACTCACAGTGGTGGGGTCACTTTGAGGCTTGTTGGCCATTCCGGCAGGGTCAAGGCCGCAGTGACATGACTCACAGGAACAACGCGGCAGCACCAGCTCTGTGATGTCACTCCTGAATGTCATGCCAGGGCAGTGATGTCACACCCAGGTGCCACAGCATGGCTGCAGTGACATGAC
This sequence comes from Pelusios castaneus, assembly GCA_007922175.1. Classification (NCBI taxonomy): domain Eukaryota; kingdom Metazoa; phylum Chordata; order Testudines; family Pelomedusidae; genus Pelusios; species Pelusios castaneus. Next base: position 467,221 of record ML685848.1, on the reverse strand, counting down.
TTATGCACTGCAGCACCAGCATCATGATGTCACTCCTGAAAGCTGGGCAATGCCATCACACCCAGGCGTCATTGCACGACCACACCTGATGTGATGTCACGACTGCATAGCAGGCCAATGACATTACACCCATGTGTGGTTGCACAATTACAGTGTCACAGTGACATCTCGCCTGCACATCTCACACAGAGCCGAATGGCTTAGTTCAGAATCACGGGTACCAGAGCCCCCTAGAAGTGCCAGAGCACCCCCGTGAGTGCCCCTGCTGCTCCGGCCAGGAAACGGGGTTCTGTCACACACACACACACACACACACACACACACACACAGACACACACACACACACACAGAGAGCGTGGGGGAGGAGGGGAGGAAAAATAGTCCCTCTTTAAGGCTAGGCATTAATTAACAGCCTGGCCGAGTTACTTAAAAGAACTCATTTAGCAGAGGATGGTTTCGATCCATCGACCTCTGGGTTATGGGCCCAGCACGCTTCCGCTGCGCCACTCTGCTTTACGTGACGCCTGTTGCACTTCTATATATATCACTTTCTCGTGTGCTTGCCATGTACTCCCATCTGTGACATGAGTGCCACCTAGTGGCCACCCCTCCTCACTGCACAGCGCCGCCATATGGTGCGCGTGCTGAACCAACGACGACCTCGGCTTTCCAGCGCTCCTGCAAACCGCCCCCGCGCGGTCCCGCCCCACCCGCTCCCCGAGCCGGCCTGTGATTGGCCCGGTACCTCCTCTGTGATTGGTCTACTCCAGGATGAGTCTGAGGACGTTTCGACTGATAGGTGAGAAGACCAATGGCAGAGCGGAAAATGAATATGGGACTCTGGGGCTGGTTGCGCCGCCGGCGGCAGGCCACCAATAGCCGGGCAGCTTGCTGGCGGGTGGGTAGCGCGGCAGGCTGGCGGCGGCTTCTCTTTTCCTCCAGTAGCAGCGGGCTCCATTGTTTGGTTTCAGTGGGCGCCATGAGGTGAGGGGGACGGAACCGGTTTGTTCGGGACGGGAGGGGCCGGCGCGCGGCGGGAATGGTTCTGCGGGAAGCCGCCCCCATGAGGTGGGGGGAGGGGCAGGTCTCGGGAGGGTGGCTCCTGGCTCTGCTGACGGGGGCTCTTTTCCTTCCCCAGGGGTGACCGAGGTCGCGGCCGTGGCGGGCGCTTTGGCTCCAGGGGCGGGCCTGGTAGCGGGTAAGTGCCGTCCACGGGGCACGGTGGCGGCTCTTGGACCCAGCTCGGGGGTGGGCAGCAGCTGGAGGGCTCACGCTGAGCGTCCCTCCTCCGCAGCTAGTGCTCCCCGTGAGCCCACTGGTTTGTGTTCTGCTATCTTCACCCTGCAGAGACAAAGTACCAGCGGAATGCAGCCACTGCTGGGTAGAGGGAAAGGGGCCCTTTGTCTTTGTACTGCGAAGCAAAACCGTATATTGCACGAGCTGTTCTGAAGTTTAAGAGCTTTGCTTGCGTGGGACCATTTCTAAATGGTGAACACTTGACTGACTCCTCCTTTCAAACATCCAGCTCTAGTTCTGGTGCTGCTCTGTTGGTGGTGACTCTCAGGTGGCCCTGCTTTCTGCTATGGCAAGCATCAGGCCCTGTCTTAAATTTCCTGTCTCTCAAGTAGAAAGAGTTTCAGCATGACCAGCAGGGTGTAAAGACCTCAGTTGAGACGAAGGTGGGGAATAAAAGGTTTGCTCTTCTTTAGAACACTTTCCCAACCTTGGGTGTAGGATTTGATGGACCAGTGGTTCAGCCTGGTTGTAGGGTGTCTGTTCCATCAGCCAACAGCAGCAAGGGGCTAACAGCTCAACAGTAAGAGCTCATCTTTGGGTTTTTCTTTTTTAGATTCAGGCCCTTTGTGCCGCACATCCCCTTTGACTTCTATGTGGTGAGTAACCTGATTTAGCTAGTCCATGGTATTGGCCATATAAAGCAACTGCACAAATGTTGTATTGCAGTTATGTCCTTGGTTTGAAAATAAACTAGATTTAAGGTGAAACAAACTAGGAGTCCTGTGGCACTTTTAAAGACTAACAAATTTATCTTCCACATGAGCTTTTGTGGGCAAAGTCCACAAAAAATAAATTTGTTAGTCTTTTTAAAGGTGCCACAGGACTCTTTGTTTTGCTGAACTAAACTAACAGGGCTACCTCCTTGGAACTTGATTTAAGGTGCATCTTCACAGCACAGTTAGCACACTTGAGTTAACAGCACTGGGGCTAGTGCCATATTAATAGCTCTAGTAAAACTGAGCAACCCCACTTCAAAACACTTATGCAGAGTGATTTGATTAACTGTTGCTGAATAGGTTCATAACTTAATCCCCCACAGCCCTTCAAGGGCTAACTGGGATCTTAGAGCACTGAGTTGAACTTAATTTGAGCTAGCACCTCCTGTGTGTGGATAGGAGTCAAGTGGGGGTGACTTGAGCAAACTGCTGTAAAGACACATCCATAAAGTTCCCAGTACAAACCATATGGGTTGTTGCATCTAATAGTTTAACTCAGTGCCTTTCAAACTTTTTCAGGACCTAGTTTAAAAAAATCACTTAAGCCCATGACCCAACAATTGCATCTTTTAGCAATGTGTCCCAGTCTTTTGGCAGTGGCAGAAGTGGGTGCCATGACCCAGTACTTGAGGGTCTGTGACCCAGTACTGGGTCCTGACCTGTAGTTTGAAAACCACTGGTTTAACTACTTGTCTAATACAAGATGGTGAGTTTGCTGAAAGTGGGATCTGCTGTCTGCTTTTTGGCTCATTTGAAGTAATCGGTGGGCCATAACTGGCAAGTATGTTCAGGGTATGGCAAACAGCAGCAGAGACATAAGGTGAAGGATAAATAGACTGGAGCGGGCTGGTTCTTGTCAGGACATATGGCCCACCCTTTAAGATCCAAACTGTGGAGAAAATATCCTTTCCCAATTCTCCTGCCCATAGTCCAAACAAAGCTTGGATTACCTTGGCCAAATTCCCAGAGCAATCATTTTGCCTTCCAGACTCCTTCCTAGTCTTGATCCTTCTTATGATTAACAGGACTGCTTCAGTGGCCTCCATCCTTTTTTATTGGGTAGGTTTCCCTGTCCTTACAGGTGTTTCCATCCTCTCTTGAGTGCCTCTGCAGTAAAGATACAACAGGTGTGGCCCTTGCCAAGGAAAAGAGATTAACTGTTTCCTTGCCTTCAAAAACTGGGTCCGTACATCTCACAACCAGCCACAGTGAAGATGTGTATACAGGACTGAAGGCTTCCATGTTCCATTTAAAATGAAATGCCTAGCTTGACTGCCACAGTGGAATGGCCGTTAAGAGCAGGAAGTACTTTGAAGTGAAGAATGGATGTAAAGAGTGGAGTTAAACTGGAATAATCGTATTGTCTTGTTGATATACAAGCCACTCTGAAGACCTCGTCTCATTGATGTGACACGGATCTAATTAATGTCTGTCTAATCCCATTTCAGTGTGAAATGGCCTTCCCTCGGGTGAAGCCTGCCCCAGATGAGACAGCATTCAGTGAAGCCTTGCTGAAGAGAAACCAGGATCTGGCTCCCAATTCTGCTGAACAGGTTAATAAAGCATGTTTGCTGGGTGCTTCCTATTGGAAACACTTCTGAGTTCAAGGTGTTGCCAGATTGCTTTTAGCAGAGCACTGACTATTACTGTTGTAATGGGTACATGAAATGATCTTCATGCAGAGGTGGGACTCCCTAGCCTGTTTCCTCTAAACTTCAAAGAGACACATCCCAAGTGGTATTGTGTAGCCTGCAGTAGGATGATGAAGGAAGATGCAACCATTATTTGGAAAGTGGCTTCTAAGCACAGTTGCGCTAACTTGCCTATTCCATCCCTTGTATTGGGGTTGTCGTAAACTGTTTTCTTCCAAAGCTTGTGTATTTAGCTTGGTGTCTCAGGACTCTATTACTGTTACAGCTACGTTCACTGATTCCTTTTCAGGCTTCCATTCTTTCTCTGGTGACTAAAATAAACAATGTGATCGACAACTTGATTGTAGCACCAGGAACTTTCGAAGTGGTGAGTCAAACTAGTTTGTTTGGAGAATCTATCTCCTGAGATATGCCATCTTCCCTCTGGAGGATATGGTGCACAAGAGTAGAATTTTTGGCATTCATTCTTGTTTTTCTCCCATAAATCAGCAAATCGAAGAAGTCCGCCAGGTGGGGTCCTACAAGAAGGGCACCATGACAACGGGGCACAATGTAGCCGATCTGGTAGTGATCCTGAAAATCTTGCCCACATGTAAGTGTATAGGCTTCTCCTTTGCTGCTGACTAGTGCAATAGCCAAAATGAGTGTAACCCTGTATTTCATGTCTCTCTCTAGTGGAAGCTGTTGCTGCCTTGGGAAACAAAGTGGTGGAGAGTCTGAGGGCACAGGATCCTACTGAAGGTCAGCCACTTAACCTGGTGTCCGATGTGAAGGGGGTGCAGATGAGCAGAATAAGCCAAGACACTAATGTTCCACATGGATAGGGAGATGCTCCCCGTAGACTTCTGGCCAGGGCTCTGTCATGCACAAACCTGTGCAAAGCAGATGTAACTAATGGAAATCCAGCATAAGTGTTATGGTACCACAGAGAAGGCTGAAACCCAGCCTCCCTGCTTCTAATTACCCTCCAGGTCTTGGCTTCAGCTGAGGGGGGTCTGTTGTCGCATGACCCCTCTGAGTAACCACCTTCTTTCTCCTTCAGTCCTGACCATGTTAACCAACGAGACTGGCTTTGAGATTAGCTCTTCTGATGCCACAGTGAAGATCCTCATTACTACTGTGCCCCCCAACCTTCGCAAGCTGGACCCAGAACTCCACTGTAAGGCAACTTCTCAAAGTTATTTGGCTGCTGAGTGTATGGGGATGGAGAGCTTTTACTTTTCCACTATAGAGCAGCCCTGTTTACTCAGAGACCTGCTTGATGGTGTTTTTAGAGGGAGGTGGCTTGCTAAATCAGTACCCTGTAGCAGTGACAATCTAGGGCATGTTTACATGAGCAGGGGGAGCAGCTTGGCTTACTGCTGGGATGAGTCATCAAATGTTCTGAATCAAACTCAGCCTGATTCTCCTCTTCCAGTGGACATCAAAGTGCTGCAGAGTGCCCTGGCTGCCATCAGACACGCTCGCTGGTTTGAAGAGAATGCTTCTCAGTCCACGTGAGTTTCTCTGCCAGTCAGAACTGCAGCTGGGAGGCCTTCCTGATGAAAAAGATATTTCCCCTCTAGGGAAGGAAGGGGCTTTCATCACCAGTCCCAACTCCTGCGGGTAGTGATGTGGTGGGGTCCTGTCTAGCCAGACAGGAGCATAACACCAGAAATCCAAGGCTAGCTGAACTACTGTAGGGGCACAGCTGTTTTGCTTTGCTCAGATCCACGTGAGCTACTACCCCACACATGCACACATGGGACTTTGCCTCCCCTGCTCCTGGATGATCTGCCCTTTCTGATGTGTTGGCTATTAGAGTAAGGGTTAGAGGAAAACTTTAGGTTCTTCCAAAGCTGATTTGGGGCAGAGATGCCAGTGCCCTGTCATGTGCTTTGGAATGAGAACATCTGAGCCCAGTCCCTGATAGCTGCCCCATCCATGATACTCTAGACTGGCCCTTGTCAGCCAGCAGGTCCCAGCACTGTCAAACTCTCTGAGCATTGTCCTTGTAAACATCATCTTTCAGAGTGAAAGTCTTAATCCGGTTGCTGAAGGATTTGAGAATCCGATTCCCTGGTTTTGAGCCCCTCACTCCATGGATCCTTGACCTTCTGGTATGTGAGTGGAAGACACAGTGCACCCTTTCCATGTTAAACAGTCTCTTGGGTCTAACAACTTCCTTCCCTTACCTTCAGGGGCACTATGCTGTAATGAACAATCCCACCAGGCAGCCCTTGGCTCTCAACGTTGCTTACAGGTACGTGCGCTACAACAAACGTCTTGTAGATCAAGGCAATGTCAGCTTGGAAGTCTTGCTTCTACTGGTGGTGCTTTGGGCTCTGGGTTTCTCAAGACTGTTCTGTGCGGTGTGAACTCCCTTGTCACTTCTTCAGAATGAGCAGCGTGCTGCTGCCTGTATCGAATTATAGCACTGGCCAGCAGCATCAACATAAGACTTACCTTGTGCTCTCCAGTCCAGACCCTTTCAAAGCAAACTTCAGGCTCGTTGAGAACACTGTGGGTTGCTGCCACACGCACTCATGCTGTCTCAGGAGTGTTATCTTGGGTCACCTTCCTTCATGCCTAGGGCTAAAAATCCTCTGCCATGCTGGCTACTCACCCCATGGCTCAGCAAGATGGCTGTGGTGAGTACAGTGTCTGGGTTGAACTGCCTTTTTGCTAACACCTGCCTCCCCCCACAGGCGCTGCCTTCAGATCCTGGCGGCTGGGCTGTTCCTCCCAGGATCTGTTGGGATCACCGATCCCTGTGAGAGTGGGAACTTCAGAGTACATACAGTGATGACCCTGGAACAACAGGTGAACTAACCTTGTGCATGCAGCCTTCCTGAAGCATGGACTGGGGGTGTTTATCCTTTTCACAGGTGGCTTCCCACCTAAAACTACACCTAAATGTCCACTTACCTGGTCCAGGCTTTCTGGGAAGCAGTCACTTCAGCCAGTTTTGCTGGGGGCTGCAGTTCCTTCACAGGAGTATGCTTCAGTGGGTAAAAGCAAAGTCCTGCAGAGCCCAAGTCTTAATTAAAATTGAACTATAAACCAGAGGTGACCAGCTGTGAGGCTTTGTGGCTGGGGAGGGGAGAGCAGAACCAAGCTTCAGCCCTTCCACCCAAACTGTCCAGTGGATAACCCCTGCTGAAATGCTCTAGCACCACCCCTCAGTGTGGCAGGAGTAGCAGGCTCCACTGGCTAAGAAAAGGCCAGGCTGCCCATAGAGTGATGTGTGTGTGATGCACTGTGGGGAAAGCTGCTGCCTCTTTCCAGGAGCCTGGAACTCAGCTCACGGTAGGCCACTGCATGGGTTGATCCTGGCCTTAGCCAAACACGCTGTCTGACACAACCCCTGCAGAGAGCTAGTCCGAAAGGCTCTGATCCCCAGTGCTGGGGGCCGCCTATGTATGCATTAATTCTCTACTCCCCCTGTCCTAGGACATGGTGTGTTACACAGCCCAGACGCTCGTCCGAATCCTTTCGCATGGAGGTTACAGGAAGATCCTTGGACAAGAGGGGGATGCCAGCTGTAAGGGCTTGGTGGCTGCCAGAAAAGGCTGGGCCTCTATTGGGAGACACCTCAAGGGGGAGGTGGGAAGGTCACCTCTAACTAGATGGGGGTGGCAGCAAGCACCTGTCTGCTGTTGATGTAGGGAAACCTTGAAGGGGCCCCCTCTCCTCCCAAGTATATGGCAGAAGAGACCAGTCCCCTCTATGGCTTGACTTGGTCAGACTCAGCAAATTGGGGGTTTAGGCTAACACAGCCAGAGACCTGACAAGGACACTCCTGGTCCTCACAGGGTAGTCTGGAACTTGGGTGCAGCCTTTTGTGTAAGAGTCCATCCCTCACTTGACTTCAGAGCTAACGACTCGCCTTTGAAGAAAGGTGGGCAAATGTCAGGAGTTGGCTGATGCCAGTCACTATGGTTCTGCTGTTGGCTTCCTCTGGCAGCTGCAACAGGAGAAATGGCAGGTGACTCTCGGTTACATCAGGCACTTGGTGCCAGTGCCCTTCTGAAGAATGCCCTGGAGTTGGGGTGCCAGTGGTCATACCTAGGCACAGCCCTGTGCTGCCTGCTGATATGACTTCTGTTTGCTGTGCAGACCTGGCCTCTGAAATGTCCACTTGGGACGGGGTGATCGTCACTCCTTCGGAGAAGGCTTATGAGAAGCCTCCAGAGAAGAAGGAAGGAGAGGAGGAAGAGGAGAATCAAGAAGAAACTGCTGCTGGAGAGGAGGAAGAAAGCATGGAGACTCAGGAGTGATCAGCCCAGGTAAGTCAGCCAGGAGGCATCACTCTAACTGGGACGGCCCACACTGATATATCCTGGGGGCACTTTTACCTGTAACTCATGATTCTCAGAGCTGGCTTCAGGTACCATCCCTACCCCAGATCTAAAAGGACGGTGATGCCCGAGACTAAGTGAAAAATAGCTGTCCAGTGTGCCACCTCTTGCTGCCACTAGTACAAAGCCGAGCTAGCTCCAGGGGCTTAGCGGCAGGCTCTGGGGTGAGCAGTTTGTCCCTTGTAGACCAAGCCAGTTCTCTGGAAGGGGATAGGCACTTGGGAAATAAGTGATCTAGTCCAGTAGTTTTCAAACTTTTTTCTTGGGACCCAGATGAAAAAAAGACTATTTATGCCTGCACTCCAACAATTACATGTTTGAGCAATAGATTCCAGTCTTTCGACAGCAGCAGCAGGAGGCCTGACCCATGCTTTGAAAACCCCTGATAAAGTCCCTTGTATCAGGGGAGAGTAAAGACTTTTCTGCATATGAGCATGCTGAACTTGCTGACAGGAGCTCCTGCCACACCTGCAGTTTGATGTGTATTTGCTTGTTTTTTGCAGTTTGATCTCACCTGTATAGCATCCTGCTGGCTGAAGTAATGAAGAATCTTGTGCAGAACTGAGTCTGTCCTGGTGAACGAAGCAAATTGTCCTTTGTATTTTGTCTTGGTTTTTATAGGTTATATTAAAATGGTTCCCCCTTTTTATGTGCCTCTTCTCTCCTTGTGTGTGTTTTCTCCTAGGGTTGGGAAAAGGGAATGTTGCAGATCCAACCACTGGAGAGCAGCACTTCATCACTCATGGGCCAAGAGCTGCAGCTGGCTCTGGAAAAGTCCTCTGGGTCTGCAGCTGCCACCTCATGAAAAGAGACTAAGGACAGGCTTGAGCTAATCTATCTTGGCAAGACTTGCACTTTCCTCTAAGCCTACCTCACACGGGATGCTCTGTCCTAGCCATGCCCTCTGCTCCCATCTCAGTTCCTCGTGGGGGAATATAGTTTGCACAGCTGGCACACAAAGAGCTCTCTTGCTCTATAATGCTCCCCTCAAACCAGTCACCATTCATAAGCATGAGGCAGTTGCTTTATTACTCTCCCCCCTCCACAACTAGCACTGCATTGTACATGGGCACCTGCAAGCCAAATAAGCTTACAGTACAGGCCACCTGCTGGACAAACAGCCAGAGGCCTCAGGACAGTAGTGGGGACACTTCCAGTCTACAGCCCAGCAGGGAAGGAGCACCCACCCCTGCCAGCACAGGGGATGACAAGAAGGGCATCTGCCAGCAAAGGGCTGCCTTCCCAGCTTGCTGAGGCCTCCCTCAAAGCAGTGTGGAAGGGCTGAGCTGATTCCTGATGCAGAGCTACCACGCTGTGGTACCCAGCTGTGCCTCTCCCCCAGGCAGCCCACCCCCACAGCTGTAACTTCAGCCTATACATTCAGCTCTGCATCCAGGAAGGTTGGTGATGCCCTGCAGCCATAATGTCCCCTCCCAACCGCAACTCAGAGCATCAGTCCAGCAAAGCAGCTACATCAAGGCACCAGCCTTTCGAGCCAGGCTCTGCCCAGGCTTCACTTGCCGGAGGAGCCTTGGGGGTAGCTGCCTGATGCCTCCAGGATGGCCTTCCTGCGGGCAGTCTCCTTGGCCATGCTGTGATGGAGTCTCCTCAGCCGTTCCTGCACAGGAGAGTGGTACCATTAGCAAAATAATGCTCACACAGCAGTGTGCCACTGCCAGTCAGCTGAGGCCCAAAACACCACTCTGCCACAAGAGGCTACCCGATATAGTCCTGGCCAGCTCAAGACCCTCCCCAAGGGCACAGCACTTTGAACTCTCCTCATCCCTTTGGAATGGATTCCTTCTGGCCCTAGACGAGTACCCAATAGGCTATCACCATATATACTCTAACATGCATGGACTAGTGGTCCAGGCAAACAAGCAGGAACCAGAGATTCACTTGGAGTTTAGAGCTGCTAGTTTAAATAGTGACCTTGCATGAGGCCGTAAACCACTTCTCAATTTCCCTCTGAGGCAGGACCTAATACAAGGGGGTGCTCTCCCCATCTCAGTAATAATCCTCAGGAAGGAGAGGCAGAAGGAAGAGGGCTGGGGTGGGGCCAAGCAGGTAGGACAGTAACTCATTTGCTCAGTCAAGATTCCACACCAGCTTCCTAGTTCACGGCTTGTCCCCAAAGGGCAGATACCCTACACGAGCCGGAGAGGATGGCTCACAGTATAGCACTTATCTGGGCAGAGATGGGAGAGCCTAGAGTAGCTTTTGGGGCAAAATCAGTGCAATCTCCCAGCACTCCCTTATCAGTTTAGGATGGACAGGTGAAGCAGACACTAGTGGTCCCAAGAGCAGATGGATCAATTCAGAATCCCTCAGAACCTTGAGGGTTGGTTCTTAGGCTCCCCCACCCCCAGAGCCTGAAGGTGGTGGTGTCCCTCACAGAGGGTGATGTACCCACTTGTGCATTCTGTAGGATGTTATTGACTAGCACGACTCTGCGCCGGGCATTCAGCAGCTTCTTCACATAGGGGTCCAGGTCGAGTGCAGCCTTCTGGTCCTCCTTGATCCTGCACAGCTCTGCAGGAAGAGACATGGCCAGGCAGTAACAGACTGGCACACCCCTTTTTCCCCAATCCCACACAAGGCAGCCCCCACAAAACACAAGAAGCCAATCCTACTGCTTGAGAGCCAGAGAAGAAGAGCCCCACTAAGCCCACTCCAGGACAGGATTGGCCCCATGATCCATTTCCCCAGACTAAAACTGACCAGCCCACGCAATGGGGCTCCCCTGGTGAAGCTGCTCCCCACTCCAATGGCCATTGCCATTAGTAACCTTCCTCCAATATTCACTCTGGCTTTATAACACCCCATCAGCTGTGGTTATACATTCCCCTTCCGGATAAACTGCCCCATCCTTCCCTGGTGTTCAACCTCTTCTGGCCAAACCCAGCCAGAGATGCCTGTTGGCATTGTTCAGCCAGCCCCACCACTGTTCCCAGAGCCCTGGGCAGATGGCAGGAACTGTGAGACTGGGGGGCCACCCTGCACCGTGCGGGCTCACCTGTGGCCAGGCCATCGATGTGCTCCCGAAGCTCCACCTGGCTCTCCCTGGGGAAACACAAAGGCAACACGATCAGCACCATGCCTGAGAGGAGCATGCCAGCCCCAGCCAGGGAGAACCTGGCACACCAGAACCTTAGAACAACTTCCTGGTGAGCCCTGCCCAGACCCATCCCAGGGCCATGGGGGGGGAGGGGGTCTTGCCTGGGCACCAACCCCGGGATCTGCCCCTGCCCAGCACAGAGCCCAGCCCCCCCTGCTGGGCCCAGATTCCAACAGCAGTGACCTAACCCTGAGCACCCTGCCCCACAGGCCAGCACCTCTGCCCCATTCCACCCCCATCTGCCTCCAACCCCCACAGCACCTATCTCCCAGCCAGGCCCCTCCCCAACCCCATCCCCAGCACTTGCCTCCCATCAACCTTCGTTCTTTCCCTCCTAGCCCCCCATCCCCTGCCTCCCACCCCACCCTCCAACCATCCCAGTCCCTCTCCCTGCGCTTCTCCCGTGCACCACCCCAATCCTGCCCCACAGCCTGCCCTCCAATCTTCCTCCCCTGCCAGCCCCCAATCCCGCCTCCCCCAGCTCTCCCAACACCCCCCGCACACTTGCCTCCCCCCCGTTCCCAGTCAGCCCCCGCTTCAGCACCTGACCGCGTGCACGTGCGAGTCGAGCTGACGCGCGGCCGGGCGCAGAAAGTCCAGCAGCCCCTCGGCGAAGAGGTCGCGAGCCCCGGGTCCTGGGGTCCCCGCGCCCCCGCCCGCGCCAGCTCCGACTAGCGCCGCCATCCAGACCCCACCCGGCCCGCCGCGCAACGCCTGCTGGGAAAACTGTGCGGAGCACGGTTTAGTGACCAGCCGACAAGCCAACCCGTATTTTCCGTCCAATGACGTCACCTGTTGCTGGGCTATGCAGTCCCCGGGGTGAGGCCATTGCAAAGGCCTGTGGGAAATGTAGTTTCCCACGGGGCACCAGCACCGGCATACACCGCCCTAGACCTGCCGGCTTGCTTCAGTGGAGGGGGAGCGCCCTGCATCCGCAGACTAGAGCTGTCCCCACCCTTCCCCCTGCCATGCTGAACACACAGGCCCAACCTCCCAAACTCTGCTCCCATAGGGTTTCCTACACTCCCCACCCCAAGCCCCTGGGCCCTCTCCTTTGGGCTGGACGGCAGCACAGCCCCCAGCTGCTGCTGGAGATAGGCAGATTAGGATTTCAGCAGGCACCCAGTGAGGCTGGGGCTCCTCCCAAATGAGTCCCTACCTTGCCCCTTGAGAGATGCCCCTGCCCCTCCACTGGAGCAAGGGCATGGGTCTGAGGCCTCTTCCTTGGTGGTTTGAAGTACTTGCTCCTCCTTCCTTGCTGGCTGGTCGCATGTAGCTCTGGTTCCAGGGCGAGGTTGTGCTGCTTTCCTTGCTCCATGGCTGGGGCATGATTGTACTGCTGGGGCAAAGCCCATCTTTGACCCCTGGTCAGTCTCAGGCAGGAGTGACTCCTTCAGGCCAGGCAGCCTGCTTGCCCAATCCCCTGTGCAGCTTCAGGCCAAAACACCTATGTAGTTATCCCATCAGCCAAATGCTCTCTATAGAAGGCCCCTGGGCTCTTTGCTGCTGACCCCTCCCAGGGCCAGCAGGGCTGAGAGCAGGAGATACATATCCAGCCCCCATCTTCAGCCCCAAAGAAACCAGCCCCAAGGGTCCCTAACTCTCCTGTCATACCCACTATGCAGCTGCCCAGCAGGATTGAAGGTGGCGGACAGAGGACTCAGAGCCAGGGGCCAGGAAGGAGCCAGAGATCCTGGCTCATTGTATGCTGTTGAGGAAAAGAAATGGCAGCAGACCATTCAGTTATGTAGTACAGGAAGCACAATTAGCCTTTGGAACCTACTGCCACAAGCTCTCATTTATACCAAGGACTCAGCTGGATGCAGGCTGGTTGGACAGTTTCATGGACAGCAGAAATATCCAGTTACACAAAATAACCAAGTGAAAAGGCCCTGCCTCAGGGTGGGAGCCTGGCCCCAGCTAACCCGAGTACTGCATTAGACCAGCACTTTTCCCAGCCCACCATGGGCACAGACAGGATACCATGTCAGGCCAGATGGGCCCCAAGCTCTGCTCCGTTCTCAAGGGACTGCACCCAGGAATGGGCTGCAGATGTCTTGTCTCCCTCTCTAGCATGACACAAATTCTTCACCTCCCTGCCCAGTTCCGAGATGGCTCATTGGGTGTGGAGAGGGGTTGGTGGAGCAGCTTTTGGGACAGAGCTTCAAGAACAAGGAGCGGCAGGTAACCGCATACCAGTATGAGACTGTTTTGGTCTCCACAGTGGGGAAAGAAGCCAGCTAATTTCCCCCTCCCGTACCCCAGTGCACGCTGGCAGGAAGGAACAGACATGAGACAAATAGAAAAAAAAACCCATATAATTTAAATAATGATTAAAAAAGCCACATGAAGCATCTGAATTCCAGATCACAGAGGGCCCAGTACACAGTGGCTGGCAGAGAAGGGGGGAACCATGTCACCTGCCTGGCTCCTTCCCCACACTGGGTCCAGGAGTGAGATGCTCCCCATGGCACAAATCCAGCCAACCTCAGCGCCCCATAGGATGGGCAAGTGAGAAGTACCTACAAAGTAGGCCACAAGGTGGCAAAGGCTACATGCAAAGCCCTTCTGGGTGGCAAAAGATTTGCACTCAGGATCCCTAGTTACCCTCCCTCCCTGCAGCAGGCGAAGGGGGCCAGGCCCCAGTGGGCCAGGCTGGGATTTTTGGTACTTTTAGTTATTTGGCTTTTTATTACAATTTAAATTAAACCACCCAAGAAGTGTGACTGGGAGAGGTTCCATGGAGGGGCAAGTGGCCGCCTGTAACCCCCTCCCCACTGGGCTATGCTGGGCTGCTGGGCAAAGGGATGAGACAAGGCAGAAGCATCACCCAAGGGACGGGGAAGGTGGGTGGAGCAGGAAAGGGATGGATAGTGTCCCCATGATGGAAGAGACCCACCAGGCTAGACAGTTGCTACCCCAACAGCATAGGGGTCTGCCCATGCCCCCAGGTGGCATGGTGCCAGAACCACTCAGGGACCAGTGGATCTGGGCAGTTGCCCCCTTGTTTGATACAGTCTCACCAGAGTCCAGAGACTCCCTCCAACCGGGACACTCCAACAGGGCCAGCTTGCTTTGGCTCCGTGCAGCAGCTGATGGCGGGCTCAGTGAGAGGGGAGGATCGTGGGGGGAGAGGGAGTCTTGGAACCCCACATGGTAAGATAAGGCCTCCACTGATAGCCTCATGACTGCTCAGTGATTCAAGGCAGCACTGTCCCTTTAAATCGGAGGCTGCAGGCGACTGTCTCATCAGCCCCACGGCCGGGCGGGGCCCACACTAGTTGACGGGACCCGGATCGGCCATAGGCATCATGTGCAGCACCTCATCCAGCAACTGCAGGGCACGGTGCAGGTGCACCTCGATCCAGCAGGGTGTGTGCTTGATGCTCTGGCGGGGATAGTCTGGCCCCCAGCCCTTGACGAAGCTCAGGCGCAGGATGCAGAGGCGCCGCAAGTCATCCACGCCAATCCCGGCGGCGGCGGAGAGGCCTGGGGAGGGGACAAGAAGAGACAGGCAGGACCCTGCTGCTGGGGAGTCGGGCCCCTCCCGCCAGCGTTTGAACATGCCCACCAGTCCTGGCTCCCAGCCCTGCTATGGTAACCATTAGACCCCACTCCCCTTACAGAGTTTCGAAGAGAACCCAGGAGTCCTGGCTCCCAGCTCTGCTCTCCACCCCCACTGGGACCCAAGATCCTCCCTTATTCCCAGTGGCACCTCCCGCACCCATGGCTTACTCTGCCTCTGCATGCTTTCCCCAGGCCTGGCTGAAGCCCCTGGCCTCAGTGGGGCCCCCATCACTTACTGACAGCTGGCGCGATGCCTCCCACAGAGCCGGGTCCTGGGATGTTCCCAGCTACTGCTGCTGCCTGTGCGGCAGCTGCCGCTTGTGCCGTGGCCGCCTGCTGCTGCATCTGCCGGTGGCATTGCCGCAGGTCGAACACCTGGGGGGGGCCGGGTGAGAGCTTCAGCACTGGGGTGGGGGGAGACAGTTCCTACAGCCCCCACAGGACTTAGGGTGACAGCTGAAGGTCCACAACCAGCAGCCTGGACAGAGAATGCCCTGCTCAGTTCCCTGCCCACCAACCTTCCCCCTACCTTGATGTAGGCACCGGGGTAGATCTTGTGCACGGCGTCCCCTGGGGCACGCCCGGCCTCCCGGTCCAGGTAGTAGCTCTGCACGAAGACGGCATGGTCGCTCAGGCAGCGCATCCACACGTCACCCTCACCCCGGCACTCCAGCTGCACCCCTTTGCCGATGTGCAGCCTGCGGCACAGGAACCTCAGCTCAGCCCAGCCCCACGCAGGGGCCACCCTGGAGGTGCCTCCCTGTCCCCCTACTCACCTGGCCCGCTCACTGGCGTCTGTTCGGTGCACGTTGGAGAGCTGCCCCAGACAGAAGCGGTCACCCCCCGAGGGGTCCACGTAGCCGTCAACCGTCACCACAGGGCAGCTGGACGGCACCTTGAAGATCTCCCCAACCTGCACATCCATCTCGAAGTAGGCAATGGAGCACCAGAACTCAGGACCTGCAGGGGCAGGGGGCAAAGGTCAGGCAGTTGAGAGGAGGCCCGAGGGGGGGCATCATGGCTTTGTCACTTACCGGGGTGGCTGGAGACTGGCTGCTGATATGGAGCCGAGTTATGGTGAGAGGGCCCTGGGGGGATAGAAACGGGCTTGGTTAGGTAGCTGCTGGAAGGGAAAGAAGAAGCGGCGAGGGCTGGCTGGGGAGGGGCTTGCTGGGGGACAGCTGCTAGGCCTGAACCTTGGCTCCGAGATGCCCATGGAGTCCTGGGTGCCAGGTTCCAGTCTCAGCAGGGCGAGTAGGTCACAGGTCGGAGATGTGCTCCGCTTGGACACGGAGAGTCCCCAGACATGTATCACAGGAGTTGGACTCTGTCCCCATCCACTTAGCTCCTACCACTGGCTGCTGCCTCCGCCCCAGAAGTGGTTGCACTTCCCTGTGTCTAGGGTACACCTGGGGGAGGACAGGGGCTGTGAAAATAGGGGGCAATTGGCTGCCTCCCCCCATCTCAACGCAAACGTACAGTAGTGGTTGGGGTGATGGAGTGGGGGCTGCGGGTGGCTCCGTCCGTTCTGCTGCGGCGGTGGAGGGGGTGGTGGTGGTGGTGGTGGTGGGGTGGGCTGCTCGCCCCCCAGGCTGGGGGTGTAGACCGCTGTGCTGCTACCTGTCCAGCTGGCTGCTGTGCCTGAGAAGGGGGGAAAGAGTGAGGACCCCACCCCACCCCTGATGCACTGCACCCCGGGGAGGAATTTGGGGCACCCCTGTGCCAGGCTCTTTTCAGGGATTCCTTGGCTAACCCTGGATGGCGTGTTCAGTGCTAGGCTGGTGCTGCTAAGAGTTGCACTGTGCCATCTGGACTGGAGGGTGTAGAGGGGGCGGGTACTCACTGTGGTAGGGCGGCTTGGGGGGTGCGGGATAGCCGTTCTGCTGCGAGACCGGGGGTGGGGTAGGCACCATGGATTGGTGCGGGGACACGATCTGTAGCAGGCCCTTGCCGTGCGGCATGGAGAGCAGGGGGGCCCCGGGGTCCACTGCCGGATGGGGGAGAGAGACACTGATCAGCCAGCCACCTTCCCTGCCAACCTGCCCTAGTCACTTGAGATGGGAGACAACAGCCCTCCGCCCTGGCTTTGTTCCCAGACCCTGAGTGCCACTCTCTGGGCAAGGGACCCGGCCCTGGCCCTTCAGGGATCTGTGATTTAATTGGGGGAGGGGGAGTCACTTGGGGCCACTACTGGGCTCCTGGCCAGTCCCCCCGGTGTCTGCATAGAAGGGCCCAGCTGTACTCACCTGGGGGCGACATAGGCAGGGTGGGGTAGATGTTGACAGGTGGGTGGGAGGGCTCGGGCAGCTGGAGGGGGGGCAGCGGCTGGCGGTAGGACTCAGTGGGGGGCATCCCCCGGGGCTGGTGCTTGGCCCCCAGGCCGTGGTCACTGTTGGGGGAGCTCAATCCTGATGGCACCTCCATCTGGACACAGTCATGGACAAACTCCTCCTTCACCAGGCGGGCAGGGGGGGCTGCAGTGGGGGGTGGGAAATACTATGGGGTCACTGCCCACAGGGCTGGCGGTGAGGGTCATTGTGCTCCCCCTCAGCATCATAGGGATCCCCAGCTCTCCCTAAGGCTCTGCCCCCACCATATAACAGGGCCCCCCAAGCCTCGGCCCCTGCCCCAGAGCTCTCCTTCCTGCTGTCACCGGGAACGCAGGACCACTCCCATGTCATGTGGACCCCCAGCTTCCCCTCAGGGCTCTGCTCCTCCTTCTGTCACAGCAACCCCCAAGGCTCTGCCCCCGCCCCCCACATCACAGGGCCCTCCCCAGCAGACTCAGCAGGGCGCTTCCCAGAACCCCAGGCAGCCCCACATGTGATGGGGAGCAGGACGCCTCTCACCTGTGTTCTGGATGTTCAGCCCTGCAGCAGAGACAGAAGAGAGTGTTAGTCGGGTGGGGAGAGCATCCAACGCATTGTCTAGGGGTGTGTGGGGGGCAGCTCTGAATGCCCAGTGCTGCTCCAGGCCTTGCAGTGCCATCCCTTAGCTGCCCCACACATGGCATGGCAGGGGCATCATCCAGCCTGAGCCCCCACAGCTGGCTCTCAGCTCTCCAGAGGGCTTGCTGTGAAAGGGAGGTCTTTCCCAGTGTCTGGGAGCTGCGCCACCCCAGCCCTGGTCCCGAGAACTCCAGCAGCAACGCAGATCTCAGGACACCCACCCTAGGCAGGGCCAGCCTGCCCAGCCAGGTCCCCCTTGCCCTGAGCCCCCATGGGGCGCAGGCTCTATGCCATGCCCCAGGGCTCCCATTGCTCACCAAGGCTGGGTGACACCACACGCTCGTAGTGGTAGGGGTTCACGCAGACGCTGTCGTACTTGAGGTCGAAGGCGAACTGGCAGAACTTGACATGCTTCAGCTCATTCTTGTGCAGGTCAGGCCAGCGCCAGAGCCGGGCATAGATAACGTGGGGGAAGCCCTTCCGGCCGGCCACCTGAGGGAGAGAAGGGGAAGAGTGAGGGACTCACAGCCAGACTCCTGGGTTCTAGCCCGGGCTCATGGCTCTGGGAAGGGAGCGGGGTCTAGTGGTTAGAGTGGTTGGGGGGGGGTGTGTGGTCTGGGAGCCAGGACTCCTGGGTTCTATCTCTGGCTCTGGGAAGGGAGTGGGGTCTAGTAGTTAGAGTGGGGGGGCAGGGTCTGGGAGCCATGACTCCCGGGTTCTATCCCTGGTTCCTGGGAGAGGAACAGCAAGATCCATTTGGAGCTAAATGAAGCCCCTGCCCCCCCGGCCAATGATGTGGCCTCACAGCACCCCTGAAGATTGGATCCTGGCATTCTGCCTGTGGGGGATGGAGACAAGGTGGGGTGGGGCAGGTCAGCTGGAGAATGAGCACCAGGGAGGAGGCATGAACCCAGCATACCCCACATGAGGGGACAGCGCTTCCTGGCCCTACTGGTTCCCAGGGCATAGCAACCCCCACAACCTCCCTCAGCACAGCCCCACCATGCCAGGCTTCTCCAGCCATAATCGGATACTGCCCTAGCCTTCCCCCCCATCACCCAGCCCTTTGTTTATCCCATGGGGGGAACATGTCAAAACCCCTCCAGTCACACAGGCTGCAACGGTGCCATCTTGACCCCCCCTCCCATAGAGCCCTTCCACTGCCACTGTAAACCCACCAACCCACAACACGAAGTACCCTCCTACCCAGTCTTCCTCCACGGGGTGGGTCTGGGAGCCTGGACTGCTGGGGTCTATCCCTAGCTCTGGGTAAGATGTGGTATCCAGAGGTCAGAGTGGGGGGGCTGGGAGACCCTTTACCTGCAGCCGCCCATCCAGGGTGCGCTGGATGGTGACACACTTGCTGGGGTGGGCACCATTGGTGGTGATGGCCATGATGAGTGAGTCCAGTTCATCCTTCTTCTCCTTCAGTTTCTTCACCAGGCTCTCAATGGCCCGCTTGGCGAAGGTCTCATTCTCTCCACCCTGCCGGTGGCACAGGAGGCTGTGGACGATGCTCAGGCAGGCGTCGTTGCTGGTGGGGGGGTTCAGGGACATGGTGCTGTATCCCCTGTGGAGACAGAAGAGCAGGGCAGGCTGTCATCCCTGGGCCTGCAGCCTCCCAGATCGAATGGCAAGGGCAGTGAGCTGGGGGCCATGACTCCAGATCTGTCCATGGCTTGGGGAAAGGGGTGGGGTCTGGTGGATTAGAGCAGGGGGGCACTGGGAGCCAGAATTCCTGGGTTCTGTCCCTGGCTTGGGGAAGAGGGTGGGTTTGGGTGGTTTAGAGCCAGGGAGCTGGTCTCTTCTCCACCCCTCAGGAGCAGCCAGGGCTAGTAGCCCGGGGGCCCTCTAGACATACCTCGCAATTGTTGTCCAGTTCTGTGCTCCTCACCAATGCAGAGACCTGCCCCTGTCCAGTCCCTGGCCCTTCACGGGGTCTGATTGCTGGATGGAACAAAGCCCCCTAGCAGAGCCAGGAACCAGCTTCAGCACCCAGCTCTGGGGGGAACAGCTGAGTCAGGACTCCAGGGTTCCACTCCCCACTCTCCCCTCAGTGCTAGGCCTCTAGGCTGTGACTGCCCTGAGCAGCCCCCACAGCTCCTGCTGTTCTTGGGGGAAAGAGGGGTGTTTAGTCTGTCTAGCCACAGGGAGGAGAGAAAAGCCCTATTGCAGAACTCACACCTGGCTCTGCCAGCGGCTGGGAGCAGGGAGGCCAAGCAGGGTCCCCTGGACCTATTCACACTGTCAGTCCTTCAGGTTAGTCTCGCTCTAGGTCTGTGTGGTGTCAGGCCTGGTGGGGGCTCCGATCCCAGATCGGGGTCTGAATGGTGCCCGGCCCAGCCAAGGGGCTCAATCCTGGCCTGGGGTTTGTGCAGTGCCTAGCCTAGCCTGATCCTGGTCCAGCAGGGGGCCCCTGATCCTGGCTCAGGGTCTGCATCCTGTCCAACCTACAGCTCCAACCTTGGTCCACCTGGCGGCCTCAATCCTGGCCCAGGGTCTGCATGGTGCCAGCCCCACCCAGGGGCCCCCAAACATAGCAGTGATACAGATAACCAGGAGCTGCGCTGGGTGCTAGACAGCTACAGACACATCTCATAGACGGACAAACCTGCAGCAGCTAGAACCCAGGAGACTGCAAACTGGCTTAGAGCCCAGCAGTGAAACAATCTCAGCTGGCCACCTGGATCTTGGGGGTCCTGCCACGGAGGACAGAGCAGCCAGAGGGGCTCACTTCAGTGGGGCTGCTGGATCCACTCCCGAGGGGGAGTCTCTGCACCCGGCCCTCAGAAAAGGCTGCAAAGAATTAGGGAAAACAGGAGACACCAGCCCCTCCTTGCCAGTGCGGCCAGCTCAGTGCGGAGACAACGAGACTGGAATTAACCACATTAAACGGGAGACTGGGTCTGTGCGGGAAGGTCATGGGTGGGTCAGAGCTCGCACAGCCTGATGGGGCAGATGGGGGGGTGTCCCCTTCTGCAGGAATTGCACAGGGCTGGAGTCGGGTGGGTCTCCGTGATCAAGAACTGGCCCAGCCACCCACAGACACACGGCCATGCACAGAGCATGTCAGACCATTTCCAGCATGGCTGTGCCAAATGGGAGACTGAGCGGTCAGAGCAGGGGGCTGGGAGCCAGGATACCTGGGTGCTATCCGCAGCTCTGGAACAAGAGTGGGGTCTAATGGTTAGAGAAGCAGGGGGTTGGGTGGGGTGGGGTACTGGGAGCCAGGACTCCTGGCTGAGTTTTATTAGCAGCTTGGGGGTGTGATGTGACCCCCTTGTCCTGCCAACCCCAGAGCTGACTTTGCACTCATCCCACCATCACCTGATCAGCTCACTGGGGGCCTCCATTGGGGCAGAAAGGGGGGGGGGAGCAAGGATCCGCTATCATCCCAGGCAAGGAGCCAGAGCTCTGCTTTGTAGGGAGAGGGAGAGGCAGCTGCTCTGGTCCCAAATGGGCCAACCTCCCCCACCCGCCCCGGCCAGCTCCAACTGTAGCGCCGGGAAATCACTCACCATGGGCTGGAGCCGGCTCTGCCAAAGCCTGTTGGAGAACACGTCCCGGGGCGGGAGTGTGTGTGCGCAGCACACGGCACAGCCGACGTCCTCTCCCCGGGGGAGGACTGCGCGGGACAGCCCAGACTAAACACAGCCAGTGGGGCCGTGGGGCGATGTGCTCGTTAAGTCGTCAGTCGCTCGCCCACGCTGGCCTCTTTGTTCCCCCCCTTCAAGTGCTCGGGGCCCAAACTTAGGGTCTAAGAAGAAACGACAGCCTGGAAAGAGTCCCATGGGTGAGCCGCCCCATCTGTTCTGCTGGAAAGGGGGCACTTCAGGGCAAGGCGTGTCCCCCCAGGTTTCTATTATATTTGTCTAATGGGAATTTAAGCAGAAACTCAGTCCCCCATCTCCCATTACCAGCCCCCATCTGACAGACACAGTTGAAATCCCACCCCGGGAACACAGACACGATCCCAGGCAAACAAAGAAACCGGAACAGTGGTACCCCAGCAGGATACCACCCCCCGCACCCTACCACCACCACCAATGTACAGCCGGGGCTAAAAGGGGACTGGGCTGGAGATCCTAGGAGGCCCCTGAAGGGGAAAGAGTTCATGAATTCACTTGTCTGCACTGGCCAAGTTGCACCCCCGCCCCAAAATCAGCACCCTTCCACCCTCCAGTGCCTGGCATACCTCCCCTGCCCAGTTCACGCTGGCCCACACAGGGGCCAGGCACAGACAGGCTGGCCACTCCCACCCTGTCCACACTCATGCCCTCCCGCCCAGCTATGGTCCTGCGACCGGCCGGATGAGCCCGGCATGGACCTTCCCTGGCTCAGAGTACACAGATATGGAGGGACAACACAGTAACACAATGCCCGGCCAGCTGCTCTGGTGAGTAGGGCTCTGGGCCACTCATTCAACTGCTCTGGGCCTCAGTTTCCCACCTGTGAGGCCCCACACTCATCGGCTGGGGAACCATGTCTCTCCCTACTGCCTGGCACAGTGAGCGCCTGATCTCAGCTGCGGCTTCCCCAGAGCACACCCAGCACCCTGTGTGTCCAGAGCCCCCTAAGCAAAGCGGTTCTGGAGTCCCCACAATGAGATTGTGCTTGTTAATTATTCCTCTTACAGACGAGCCAAAAGCCATATCCCAGCCCTGAGGATTTACAGTCTAGTCCAGCCAAATCAAATCCATTTCTCCTGGGCATCTGTAATTCCCTCCACCCCCAAGAGATTCTAGATATACTTCACCCACCGATGTAATTCAGCCACCTCTGGGGAGGTATGCAGCAGCTGCTTTGAACAGCCCACATTTAGGGCAGGGACAGCAGCAGGGGAAAGCAGCAGTTTTAGATGGAATCCAGGGCTGGAGAGCAGTCACTGCCCCAATTTTTAGTTTCTTTTGCAACCGCAGAGGATTGGGACCTGGGGTTTCCAATGCAGCCAAGACACTGTGGTGATGGATACGAAGAGAAGACCTTAGATGGAAATGTCTCTTTGCTGACCTGCCTTCCCCCAGGCCTCAAGAAGCCCCCAACTGACTCCAGCCACCTGCATACATGGGTCTGAGTGCAACCTGTGCCTGGTCTACTGGGCCAGGAGGGGCTGAGATGGGTGGGAGCACCTTACAGTATTGCACCCTAAGGAAGAGGCTTCCCCACCTTCCTGGGCACCAGTTCAGCAGGATGCTAGCCCTGGGCTGCACACCCAAGGCAGTGGGGCTGGTACATAACCCACAGTGCCTCCTGCTGGAGGTGGAAAGTCTTGCCCACTCTTAGCTCTCACCGGTGTCAATCAGGAGCAATGGGGTGACCCCAGTTTGACACCAAAAGAACAATTGAATTAAAGCTAAAAGTGCCCCATCCACTGGCAATTTCATAGGGCCAGGCTGGCGAGAAAGGCTGCAAATTAGACAGCTTTTCAGATAAGGGCTCCATGGGAAGGGCAGGGAATGGGGAGACTGCTTGCTGTTTTCCCCCCTCCCCGCAACATCTGTAACAAAGACAGGCTGTCTCCCTTTCATGGTTCCTCTGGGCAGCCCAGCCCAGCCAGCTGATGTCAGCCAGTGGCTGTGAAAGGGTTAATGCCTGGAACTGAATGGACGAGGAGGGAGTGGTTCCTTTGCTCAGGGGTCCACAATGGTGCCGGTGCCGATCTGGCCAGTGGAGCTGGGCAAGGGTCCGACGGCAAGACTGGGGGTGAGGCAGGGAGCCTGGGATCCCAGTTTCATCGAGCCAAGAAAACCCCATGGAGTCAGGCCCTCATTCCATGTCAGGCTGCCAGCTCCCAGAGGGCAGCCACTGGTTCTGCTGCTACGGCTTTGCCAGCCCCGCGCCCTGTCTGCCCCACAGCAGCACCTCTAGGCCCTCAGCAGAGGACTGTGCTATGTGCTGTATGAACAGAGCCAGCAACAAGTTCTGAGAGCTGCGATCTAGAGATAAGTCAATTGGTGGGGAGAGGCACTGCCCCCATTTCACAGACGGGAAACTGAGGTCCAGAGAGGGGGTATAGCCAAGGTCAACAGAAGGCTTTAGCAGGGTCTGAGACAGAACCCAGGTGTCCTGATGCCCCCAACCATGTGGATTGAACTGTCCCCTCCAGATCAGGCTGCAATGCCTATACTTACCAGTCCCAATCACGGCCACAGACACAAGGCAGAGACAGTCAGCTCTTGGGAGGGGCAGGGGGGGGGTGTCAGACTCGCTCCCCTGAACTGAGGGCTGGGGGTGCAGCAGGACCCCTCATCTCACCCAGCGCAGGCTCATCTTGCAGGGCACATCCTGCCCGACGGGATGCAGGCGAGGAGCAGAGATTGAAAGGGGGAAGGGGGGAAAGGGTCCGGAGGAAACGCACGTCAGCGTGTGAGGGGAGGATTCTTGGCCCCGAGCCACCGTGTCCCTGCTGCAAACGCCTCGCGTGGGAGGCTGTCGGGGCCGGGTAGCCCCAGGAATGGGCTTTCCTGTTGAGTCTAGCTCAGCAGCCCAGCTGAGCCACGTGGCGAAGGGGGGTGTCTGGGTGCTGGGGAGAGGCCCTTGGCAGCCTCCCCCCTGCCCCAGCATTCGTGGCTCCAGGCCCAGCCCAGCAGCCCCCGACGCGCCCCAAAAGGACTTTGGTTATTGTTCGGAGCCAGGCGGCCGCCCTGCGCTCTGAGTCAGGGCCTGGGAAAATCCTTGGCTTCGCAGCAGACACAACAAACCATTAACCCTCGCTCGGCTGGGTTTGGCTGAGACAGCACCAAGTGCATCCTGGCTTTCCCTCCCACCGCCTGCCTCCCTCAGCTCCTGCCCCCACCCCACAGTAGTAAAAGTTCAGTGGAGCTGTGGAGGCACTGCCACCCGGCTCAGGCCATCCTCACCTCCAGCGAGGCTAAGGAGACAAGCAACAGTTGAGTCCCTGCCTCTGCCCCTGATC
Organism: Pelusios castaneus; assembly: GCA_007922175.1. NCBI lineage: Eukaryota > Metazoa > Chordata > Testudines > Pelomedusidae > Pelusios > Pelusios castaneus. The sequence continues at coordinate 442,668 of ML685848.1, read as the reverse complement.
GGCTGCACAGCCTTGGGTCAGTCACCTTCCCCGTCTGGGCCTCAATTTCCCCATCACGAAATCCTGGCCTAAGAACCACCCAGTCTCAAGGCCCCAGTGCCTCTCAGTGCTCACCCGTCCCATGAGCAGGGCACACTGGGGGCTGCAAGAAATCCCAAGTAGTAAGGCAAACTGTGGGCTCTTGCCCTGCCGGGGCCCAGCCTCTAAGCTGCAGATCCAAGCACGTTAGCCCTGGGGTGCTGGTCCCAGTGTGCTGGGGGTGGGAAGGGTTGCACTAGCCAAGTGCTGCCTGTAGCAAGGTGCCTTGGAGTCTCCGCTCCTCAGAGAGGGTCGCGATGCCTCTTTCACTCTTGCTCCTCCCGTAAAGTGGAGAGCGGACAGATCACAGAGGAGCCCCAGGGTGCTAGGCCGTCTCAGTACTCGCTCAGGCAAAAACCACCCGGGCTTCTTCCACCAGGCACCTGGCCAACAGGGTCTCTCCACAGCGCCATCCCTCTCTGAGTGTCCTGGAGGTGGCACGTTCTGGCACACAGACCACTCACCTGCCACTAAACTGCAGCCAGCTCTGGGGAGGAGGAAGGCAGTTGCTGTGCACCGGCTCGGAGTGACGCGGCACCATGGGCTGGAAGAGGAAGAGAAAGAACAAGCTTGTACCGGGCTGCAACTGCAAATAGGCTCAGGGCAGCAGGATGGAATTTCTCCAGGAGAAATGAGACCAGGACACTGGGCCTAACACCTGGTGTCTCAGGAGACAGACCCTGCACCGCCTCAGCCATGCAGGTGCTCACATCATGGCATGATAGACCAGCACGTGTGGCCTGCAGCAACAGAGAGACTGGCCAAGTCCAGCTCCCTGCACTCCCTCAGGCCAGGGCCAGCACAGACAGCCAGGGGAGTTCCCCTCTTCCTGCAGCACCCTTACACCTTCCTAATGGGGTTGGGATGTTACAGCAGTCTTGGCACAGGGAGGGGCCCCCACTTCTGGTATTCAGAACATCTCCCAAGTCTTCACGCACCCCTGGGGCGACTGATGGCTCTCGCCCACCGTCCCTTGCAGTTGCCAGCCAGCCAGGCTGGGAGGCATCTGCCCATAAATGATGCCTCTGGAAAAGGGGAGCTGGCAAGCACGCAAACCGAGCCAGGCTGGGGTGTGTGTGTGAAAACACACTCTTGGGAGCAGGGACAGCCTCGCACAAGGGTCTGGGGCAAATGCACAGGGACTGGGGGTCCTCTGAAGAGTAGAGCCTGCGGGGCAATGCCTAGAAGGAGACAAGTGAAGTTCCAGCTCCCTTTGATCCCTGCTGCTGTGGCCTCGCCCTCTATCCAGCCAAAGCAACTCCCCTATCCTGAGCTTTCCTTCCTTGCTCCCATCTGCCACCTGGCCCATGGGCTCCAGCAGCAAGTCTGCAGTGGGGCTTTGGGGGAGGGTTGTTCCCTGAATTGGAACCCCCAGTTCTGACCCTGCAGGAAGGACACTGAGGCACAGGGCAGGGCAGGGACTTGTCAAGGCTGCAGAGCAAGATCAGGGCTTGTCTGCACTCTGAAGTTCGTCAACACAACTGCTTGTCGGGTGCCTGGTGGATGTGCCTGGCCCAGCAGAGGGGGCCTTTGTCAGCCCCAGCAGCGTGTGGCCCCAGCAGTGCTGAGCCTTGGAAGGTGTAGCCTACACACGGGGACAAAGGGGCCTGGTCTAGCCTGGGAACCAAAAGGCAGCTCTTCACTGGAGTCCAATTAGCACCTCAAACTCGTGCCAAGATGAAGTAGCTTCATCTTGCCCAGGCTGAGCTGCCCCATGAACCCGCTGTGTGAACCTGTCCGCTCAGCGTGTGTTGGAGCCCCGTCTGGTCCCCCGCCCAGCCCTGCAGCACCGGACTCTGGCCAGGACAATGGAGCCAGGATCACCACCCAGGCATTCCCAGCCTCCAGCCCCATGTTGACCTCGCCACCGCCTGTCCCTGTGGCCAGGAGTGAGAGCGGGTGGCACAGCCTGTGGAGATGGGACAGAGCTCCTGGCCTGCCCCTCATTCCCGCGCCAGGGCCTTCGGCACTCTCACACTGTGCTTTCAGAGACGATGGGCTTCTGCCACAGACGAAGTCTGTGCCTGGGAGGAAATCGTCAAATTCATCCCCAGTGCTATTCTCTGCTCTCCCAGGGCCTCGGCCATCGCTGCGTTTCCAGGAGTCCACAAGTATGTATGCACCGGTTTCAGTTACACCTGGATGCTCCCTGGAGGCCTCATCTTCCTCTCTCCCCAAGCTAGGGTTGGCCCCTCCCAGAGGGATTTGCCAGCGCCCCACAGACTGGCACCTCATCTCCACAGCAAGCCCATCATGGCAGCAAAGCTCCAGTTTCACCCCCATCTAAATTCCAGGGCTGGATCCAGCTGTGTTGGTCACCAGGAGGAATTGCTAAATGCCAGGTGAGAGCCTGGCCTGGCCCCTGCTGGGCAGGAAACATCAGCAAGGAAAAGCAAAAATCCAGGCGCAGGAGCAATTCAGGATCAGCAGAGCTAACATGGAAGGGCCAGGCTGGCACAGAGCTGGCATCCATCCCATGCTCCGACAGTGGTCAGCCCCAACTGCTCTCCTTCACTAAGGGATTCAACCCCCATCACCCTGGAGCAGACCCCTGAAACACAGGAGAGACCGAACAACTTCACTCAGCAGGTCAGCAGGAGAGATGGGAGAGAACCAAGGGCTCCCAGTGCCCTGACTGTTAGGCCATATGCTTCAGAGATGCTGCCTGGAGCTTCTGGGCTCGCCTCTCCTGTGAGAAGTGTCCTGCTGCCTCAAGCATCCCTTATGGGCAGTAGGTTAGCGCTTAGGTTTCTACAGGTCGTTGGCTGAGCTCCAGTTTTCCTGTTAGCCACATAGACATCAGCCCCCCCCTTCTGAATCCGGCTCCGCTGTGTGGCTCAGTGACGCTCCGTGGCAATGAGTTCCACAGGCACATCGTGCATTGGGTGGCCATTAAAGCATCAGGATTAGCCCCTTTCAAGATCAGAATAACTCAGGGGCTTGTCACAACCCACGGACCCTGTAGGGATTCCCTTCAAACAGCCACAGCGCCGCTTCCCCAACCTCAGCTTTCTACCAGAGCCCAGGGATGGGGAGAGGATCTATCCTGGGCAAGGAGGGAATCCACGAGGAATCTGCCGCCACTCTGTCCCCTCCACATGTCTCACCAGACAACCTCAAAGTTCTTCTGGAGGCGCTGGGAATTATCCACCTGGTTTTAACACGGGGAAACTGGGGCACGTATCTGTTCTTCCCCCCGCCCCCACACATTAAGGCCGTGTCTACACTAGCCAGTTTAGAGCAGCACCGACACAGACACGGCGGCACAGCTGTAAGAGCGCTCGTGTAGACACACTCTGCCGACCGGAGAGAGCTCTCTTGCTGACACACCAAAATTGGCGTAACGAGTATCTCCCGCCAGCACAGCGCTGGGCACACAGGAGCACTTCTGTCGCACAGGGGGTGGGAGTCTTTCCACACTCCTGAGTGAATAAAGCTTTGCCAACCTCAGGGCTAGTGTAGACAGAGGCGGCCTTTGGCTATTGGGGGCCCCCCTAGAGGTGCACAAGGCCCACTATAGGCCTGCAGGGTCCCCTCTGTGACCCTGCCTTCCCCACCACTCTGGCCCCAGCTCCTCCCACAAGGCCCTGGCCCCCTGGGCCAGCTTCTCCTCCTGCTGTGGACCAAGACAGACGAGACTTTTGGGGTAGGCAATAGGGTCCCTTGCAGCTCGGGGCCCTCGGCGTGCGCCTGCTTCACCTACCCCAAAAGCCGCCTCTGAGTGTAGACAGAGCCCAACACTCTGCAACTGTAACAAACAATTTTCCAAAGAAGGGATTGTAAAAAAGAGCCAATCCACGGGTAGCAGCCAGGACTGGCCAGACCAGATCAGAACCAGGACCGGCCTAGCCCAGTGGCCATCACCAACCACCACTGAGAAAGGGGTTCAATCCCTGCAGTGATGGGATACCTGATCAGCAGGCCACCTACAATTAGAAAGACATTGCCACGGGGTGGCGGCAGGAGTAGTCTCCTGCACCTCTGTCCGGCTTAAAGCTTCGCACACAGGCTCCCAGCCAACCCACTCAGCCCTATCCAGGGCTGGTTTGTGAGAGGTGGTGGAGTGGAGGAGGGCTGGTGTCCAGCTGGCCCTCCCACTGCCCTCCCCTGAAACACCAGACTGCCACACAACAAACCATGGGCTTCCAGTTCCCCTTGCTGCTGAGCCAGGGGGTCTGGAAGGTGACTCTGGTAAAATGCCAGGCATGCCTGTGCTCCCAGGTTGGGATCTCGGGTCCCGTAGAAGCCACGGGCCAAGCATGGAGGAGAATCAGAACTCTGCATCAGCTGGGCATGTCTCCCCTCCCCCCAGCGGGGGACAGGATTACACACACAACCCCCGCCCCCAGCGCCAGGGCCAACCCAAGGCCTCTGTTCCGGGACAGGCTTTTGTCGTGGCTCAGGGCTTTTCAGAAACCTGTCAGGGCTCATTCTTCCACAGGTCAGGCTAGGATCACAAACCTCCCTCCACCTCCAACCAGCAGCTAGGCAATGCAAACATAGGCCTCCTTCCTCTATCTCTGCTCCTCCCCCCAGCAGAAGGGGATCCCCTGATCCCTAAGAGCCCCCTACTCCCAGCCGACACCCAGGCCATGAACAAAGGGATAGGCCAGTGGTGCCCCCCTCCTCCCCAGTGTCTCAGCACAAGCTGGTATTTTATGCACACTCCGGCCCCCACCTTCAAGGTTTCTGGCCACACTCCCAGCTGCTACACTGGCTGGGGGAGGGGGGGGAGAGGCAGAAAGAGGGCTGCTATTAAGCCAAGAGCCCCATTTGGAAGGGGGAACCCCACTCTCTGGCTTTGGCTCACTTGAGGGAGGTCCTGGGGATGAGGAGAGGGGGACGGGTGACCCCCAACCTGTGGGGAGCTCCTGACACAGCTTAAGTTCTGCAACTTCATGCGCACTCCACAAGCCACCCAGCCTCCCTCTGTTAGTCTTTAAAAGTGCCACAGGACTCTGTTGTCTGTCAGATACCTGTTAGTGAAGCCTGCTATCCTGTTACTTTCTGAGTGGGGTGGGGGCAGGCTAGGGGAAGTTGGTGCATTAGTACAGCGATTGGGGGTGGGGGCTGGGTTTCATACGTGATCTATCAGGGCTGGCCTAGGGGAGCAGGTAGCTCTGGGGTCTGAACTGCCTCTCGGGTAGGAGGATTTAGAAGTTCCCTCCACAATCCAGGGGAGGTTGATAGATCGGGATTTGCACATCCCTGGGGGTGGGAAGATCTGGATTTGCACGGCCCGGGGGGGAGGGGTAGATCTGGGGGGGTTGCACGGCGTAGAGGGAGGGAGATCTGGGGTTTCCACGGCTCTGAGGAGGTAAGACCGCGGTCTGCACGGGCCCGGGGGGGGGGGGGCGGGCTGGAACTAAGGATTGCACGGCTCGAGGGAGAGATCTGCGGTTGGCACGGCCCCGGGAAGGTCTGGGGCTTGCATGGCCCGTGGGGAGAGGATCTGGTGTTTGCACGGCTCGGGTGGGGAGATCTGGGGCTTGCACGGCCCGGACACAGGAGGTACCTGCCCCGGGGGCCTGTCGGGGCACTGCGCAGGGCCAGGCCGGGTACTCACCGCCGCCCAGTCTCGCCTCGCACCGGCCCCGCCGCATCCCCGCAGCCCGGCCCGGCTCCGCTTTGCAACTTGTTCGCTACAATAACAAAAGGAGAAGCAGGAGCGCGTGAGGCGCTGGAGCCCGGCAGCCAATGAGAGGCGCCGTGACAGGCGGTCGCCCGGCTCTTGGCCAATAGGGACCCAGCTACCATGGCGAGCCAGGGCAGCTGCCAGCTCCACAGATTCTCAGCCCCCCTCCCCACTCCAGGTTGGGCCCGAAGGGGTGAGCCGGGCAGAGCACAGACTGTAGGAGGTGTGCAACTGGCGGGGGCGCGGAGAGCAGTTGTCGCTGGGCTGAAGGGGGGGTGGGATAATGAGTGGGGCAAGCAGCAGATTGCGGGGGGGACCCAGGTTCTGTAGCTAGGCAGGGGCAGTGACTGGAGCAGACAGCAGGTTGGGGAGGACACCTCCCTGGCTCTGGAGCTGGGCAGGGGGCAGTGAGTGGGTCAGGATGGCGCGGACCTAGGCTCTGAAGCTGGGCAGAAGTGGGGTGGGCAGCAGGTTGAGAGGGGGACCCAGGCTCTTGAGCTGAGCAGGGGATAGTGAAGGGGGCAGGTTGCGGGGGCGGGGACGACCCAGTCTCTGGAGCTGGGGAGGGGATAGTGAGTGGGGCAGAGCGCAGCTTAAGGCTGCACGGAAGGGACTGAGGCCAGGCGTCCCAGATCAGGACAGGACAGGAGGCCACTTGCAAAACCATGGTGGGGTGGGGGAGAGAGGAACAGTTTGTATATGCCAGGCTCTGGTGCCTGTTTTTGTTCTTCCAGGCACTGGAGCCAGGGACCCCCCTCCTGCAGCAGGACCCCCTTCTCACTCCTTTCAGTGCTGGCAAGGCCTGGGCTCCTCCAAAGCCCCAGCAGGCTCAAGCACCCCAAACAGCAGGATTTAGCCCAGATTTAGACCTAAACAGCTGAAAGGGGGACAGGGAGAGCAGCACAGGACCCATGGGGCAGCCAGCGATAGATAGCTCCTTCTCTCACAGCTTCAGCTTCTCCAGGTTATTTTACCGAGCAACTTTTGGTGTTAATAATTCAGAACAGTGAGAGGAGGGCAGAGTGGTGGGGAAACGTAGTGCTCACAATAAGGAAGGGAAGGGACAGGTTTAGGGTGAAGAGCTGTTCCTTCCTTGTATTTATTTGCACCTTTAAAGCAAGTGTTGGCATTTTTAAAATGCTGCAGAGGAGGGAAAGGAACTGTCTTTGCAATTAGAAAAACAAATGAAGCCAGCTCTTGGTTAGACCCGTCTTCGCTTAGGGGGGTTCCACTGGGCGAGCTATGCTGCAAAATCTCCTAGTATGGCTCATTTACAGCTGTAAGAAAAGTGCTTACAGCCAGGGACCAGTAACAAGTACAAGTGCATTCAGACTAGGGCTTCCACCAGCAGAGCCAGGTCTGTAAAACACGCACACTCCCCACCACCAGGGGCGGCAGAGCATCTCTGTGCAGACCATGCTTCAGTCCTGGTCTTCCCCTGTGGTAATTATAAATAGGAGGCAAAATCCTAGCGAAGGCGCAGCAGATGTAGTTGTAATACATTAGCAAGTCAAGGTACACGCTAACCTACCTGCTGGAGTTTACCTTGCTCCGCTCACACTGTTGGAAACTGCAAGCTGCCTTGTCTGCACGAGGATTTTACCATTTGTTAAACGAACACCTGGTAAAAAACCTTTTCCCTGCTGTGGACACACCCCGCACATGCCTGAGCCTACTGAGTTCAGCAGGGCCACTCACATCTAGTTGGAGACACCCACCGTCAGCATTAAAAATCCTTGTTTCTAGCAGGTCTTTAGGGGCTATTTAAACCCTCCTGGCTGCAAATCCCAGCCCTTAACTATTGGGGGTTAGGATGTACCTGTTCCGGTGCAGGTCAGCACCTTGCTGGGCATTCTTGCACCTTTTGCCTTTAGTAGCTGGTGCTGGCCACCGTCAGAGGCGAGATCAGGCTGAGGCAGGGGCACAGGTCTGATCCAGGAAGACAATTCCTAGCCTGAGAGCTCAGGCTAAGTTGTGTGGTGGTTTCTACTGCCTCTAGGGAGCATCAAGGGTATGCCACAGGACACACCCTAGAGCAGGAGGTAGGGATAATCTCCTTTCAGTGACCAACATGCAGAGCAGGCACCACAGGCCCTTCCACCAACTTTCCTAGGCACCAATGGCCACTCCTCAGGTTCTGTTCACTGACAAGCTGGGCTCCTGGGGGAGTTGTGCTCACACAGCAACACCTAGGCCCAGCTGCCAGGACTGTAGGTAGTTGGAACTAATGTCAAGCTCACTGTCCATTGACCAAAGAGCAGTCTTTAGTCGCTACTAACCCAGAGTCTCCAGATCCCATTACCACTCCCTGGAGATGCCTCTTTCCCCTGCCAAAGCAAAAATCCCTACATCTAACTTCAAGCCCTCTCAAAAGAAACAGACTGTTCCGTTAAGTCTCTCAGTGGTTGCATTTACACTATGAATTTTAAAGCCCTGGTATTACCCATATTTGAAGGGGAGGATGGTACATGTCTTATGAACTCCATCCACCCCGAAACAAACATTGTTCTGAAAGCCAGAGATGTGAGAAAAATGTAGCTGGAATAAGCTTTGAGAAGCCTTCTTACATGAAACATGACTGGGCTGATGCTGCAGCAGCACCCAGTGGCTGCAGGAAATCAGATGAGCTCTTCCAGCATTAAACATTTCAATGTTTTGGAATTTATGGGATGGGCAGAGATCTTGGGAAGAGCTGGGGCCTGCTTTTGTGCCTTTGCTTTCCAAAAAATTGTTCTATAAAGACTCCTTTCTGTTCATGGAGCATTTAGTAGATGTTTAAGGAAACAGAGTCTAAGTGCAGAAAACAGGGGCATATTAACACCTCCATGTCTCAGAGTCCCCCTACTCACAGCCCAGTCAATGTAGCCTTTTAGGTTTTCTTTTCCAGGCAGCAGCACAATGCTGTGATGTTTGCATTTAATCCTCTCCTGCTGTCTCTGCCAGCCAAAGGGAGTATTTTTCCTTTCATCGTTCTAATATGGTGGGAAAACTTAACACAACTGCTGTGTTGGGGGTGGTGTTAGCAACTGAAGTGCCCCTTTAATGAATGATTAAGGTACTGGTTTAAAAATGGTATATACTCAACCGGCCAACATGAAAGCATCAGCAGGGGTTGTGGGGACTGAGTATTTTCAAGGGGAAGAGGTCACGCTGTCTAACGAGGTTAGGAAGGAAGGTCCCAGAGAAGCACTGAGAAATCTGTAATAGCCATGTGTGTAGTAGTTTGGAAGCAGAATGTGCTGAAAGTGCAAATGCTAAGTTACATCACAGCATTTGTGTGGGAGAAGGGAGTCTGCAGTGTGAATCCCCTTACATACTGTAGCATTTATCAGAGCCAGACACAATGGGATAGCCAAGGAAAGCTGAGGAGAAACATCAGTTTCCTTCTTTGTATTGGCATACAAATTAGTGGGAAATACTAGATAAGCAGCAGTATGTATAACAAGCAGCTCCCAACCTCCACCGGAGAACTGGGATTTAAATGATATTCCAGCTAAAAACAGACTGCCAGCCAGTGAAGAGGAAGCTACATTAGGAGTGCGTTCTAACCTAGAACTTGTTTTCTAAGCACAATCCCAATGATGTTCTGTTCCAGAGAGGATGGGAGTTTACTGCCCTCTCATACCTACCATAGAAGTTATTCATCCAACAGAATTCACAATCCACAAAGAATGCTGGAGAATACCATTCTTATAACTTCCAGCCTTTAAAAACTCCACATAGTCCACATATCATTTTTATAATTGTTTCTCCTTTGTTTGTCACAACGAACCAGAAATACAAGATTTCATTGAAACTGGAACAAGTTCACAGGATGGTTGAACTTAAATCTTCAGGTAGGGGGAAAAAAGCAAACCCCTTTTCAACTTCTAAAGCCAACCCAGGTTAAATGAGCACAGAAGCCACAGAAGTTGGTCTGGATTGAAAATTCAGTTTTGGTTACACTGAAAGGTACCAGCACTTGTTGATAAAACCAATTTTGGACCCAGTACTTTGGAGAGACTATTCTACCCATGATTTTCTTTCACAGACGTCGTTAATGTGCCTGTTTCAAAATCCTTAAAACAAAAACTAGTTCTTCTCTAGATTTTCGTACACAGAAGCCATTAATGCCATCCCTTCAAACATGATGCAAAAGAAATTCAAATTTTAGCCCCCAAATAGTCTTTAGCTTGGAAAATCTTCTCTGCACTATGTTAGAATGCTAGCAACTATTGGGGACGAACTTTTGGTACAAAATAAAAGATTGACATGTCTACAATAGAGGAACACTATCTTCCTTAACCTGAATTTGATTGATTAGGCAGTCCTGGAGAGAGTAGTTTTGGTATGCTTATTTCAGATGAGTTATTACAACGATAAAACTGCAAATGTAGAAATTTAACATTTAGCCACACTATGGGATCAACTCCTATCCTGAAACAAGCCACTAAGAGTAATAGGCACATTTAACCATGTGACCCCCATAGTTTCAGCACCAATGAGTACTTCACCAAGAGAAATACAGATTGTGGCATACATGCAACATTTTCCCTTCATGAGACTAAGGAACTTAGTGTGCCAATGCGGTCTGGCTAGAGTGCTGAGCACATACACATTGATGTCAGTGGCTCTGTCTGTCACATTCATGTCCAGAGTAGTTAGGACAAAATATAAAAGCCAATCCAAAAAAGGTTTCATACAACATATAGTATCAAAATGTAAAAGGAACACACTAAAATCTGATCTCTTGGTAAAACAGGGCCGCCCCAGTTCCTGCAGGTCCTTCCAGCATGAATCAGGTTTTTCCATTTTTAGCTTATGGGCATTGACATACACATTAACTTCAATGCAAGTCCATCAGAAGGACCATCAGTCATTAGTTTCTGGATCTGTCTGAGCCATGTAAGCATCCAGCTCAGCATCGAGGTGTCCTTTTGTTTTAGACATGTAAGCATCTAATTGGTTGTCCAGCTGTTCCTTGGTCAACGCAGGACGTGCAGACCCTCTTCCTCGTCCTCTGCCTCTGCCACGACCACCGAAGCCCCCTCTTCCCCGACCTGCCATGCCACGACCTTACAGTGAAACGAGATGACAGTTATGGACTACACTAAATACACCAACAGACTTGCACAGAGAAAGAGCAACAAACATTATGGATCGGAGGTAATCCCACCAGTGAGAGGTTAGCTACGGCTGCCTGTGTGCCCTTAACCCAGCCCCCCATGCTGCCTAAACAGGCAGTATGTCTGAGTGTGTGGTTCACTGAGGAAGCCCCTCAGGAATATTACAATGCTCCGTGATGAGAAGCTCCCGTGACAGACAATACACTACGCAGTATATGAGCGCGCCACATGCAAGGCGGAGTTAGGCTTGTGAGCTATAGTGCTGCTTACCGGATCAGCCCTTATCAAGTCACTCCCTTTGGCTCTCTCTCCCATTGTGCATCAAGTGTCTACTCAAATCCCTGGGCACTTGTATCTCTGCTCTCAGTTCATCCTCCAACCTCATCTACTCATTCCACTTTATGTTATCACCTCCCACACTGCCCCCCACCCATGCTTGGGATATTTCCCTTCCTCCTATACGACTAGAACCCTCTTTTCCTCCTCCAAACCCACTTTCAGTAACCCGTCTACATCTGTCTCCTTCCCAAAGAGTTTTTCATGTTTCCTTGTACTAGTGGCATATTTGTCTAAATAACATTCAACTCTTGGGAGGAGGGATCTTTCCTTTAAGCCCATTTTGTAAAGCACAACATATGTTTACTGCACTCTAAATAAACATACCTGCTTTATATAGCACAAGAACTAATGACTTCCTATTTGTGGGCAAGTTACTAACTATCTGTCATTTAACGGAATGGCAATTCACATTACACAGGAAGACTTTCCCTTTGAACAAGAATAAATCACCGACTTTTGTGACAGACCATGCTATTGCAATGCCAGCAATCTAGAATTATGGAGACAGACCTTTAACAGAGAATATTTTTGCAGCTGAGTTTAGGCAGAATGAACAGTTGTGTGGACTATTTTTTATAATCCTGTTCTATATCAGCCAGCATAACAGAGAAACCTAGGGCGTGTCTATATGGTGACACTGACTAGCAGAACTCTGGGGGTAGAGTTAGCAGGATATACAGACACTTTGAAAATAGCAAAGACTCCACTGACTGAGATGCCTTTTGAAGTCAGTCTTGTACAGGACTGTGCATGCCCATCAGCATCAAAGCCAGGGTCAGTATAGTAAGCTGCACTTTACATTGCTTGCTACCATTTTAGCTTGGCATTAATCCTTAACATACATTGGTGCCTTCATACATTAGACAGTTGCTAGCCAGGTATAATTTGTGTTTATTCCCCGCCACCCTTCCTACCAAACTCCAGACAAAGCAGCAATGTCATTAATGATTCAGAATAAGCTTGCTCTAGACATATCCACTACATGGACATTCAATGTCAAACTAATTCTGAGACCAGTTTCAGTCCAATAGGACTGAATTAATGTCATTCTACCAGTAAGACCAGGAAATGTTGTTTAGTCTCGCATATTAATGCCCCAAAAGCAAGGAAGTTGGAGGCTCTTACTTGCTTTGTTCCACAGCACCTAGGAACAAAGGGGCTGCGAAGTTTGGCAAACTCTCACTGGAAATCAATGGCACTTTTGCTAAAATAAAAAACTGCAGCATGTGGCTCACAGGGAGCTACAGTTGCTGTGATGTCTCTGTTGACATTTCTCTGGGTTTGGGCATTAATGATTCCACTGTGTCAGTTGCAATCGCAACCTACTTTTGTTCCAGTGCCAGTCCATTTGGGGACTGGTGTATACTATCGAGTATCTAAGAACAGATTCAGTTTCAAACTTCCAGTGAATAAATCCAGGGCTTGGGGGAAAAAAAATTCCCTTCAAGAAGCACGTAGGAAGCTTCCCTGTTGAGGTTGGCAGCCAAAGCTCTCAGTTTCTGCAGAAGTGAGGCTTTCATTTAAAGAATGGATGTTTCTAGCACTCTATGGTTATGAAGGTTACACTTCATTTCCATTGGGAAAGTTAAACCATGCAGTACAGAAACTGCACCCATGTCTTTGCTGCTACTCAAAGCCTCCCCTAGCAGCAGCATGATTCTGACAAGACCATGGTCAGTTTCACAAACAGTAGTCAGAACTCTCTGGGAAGCAGTGACACCAGTAGGGAGCCTGTCTTTCGGCACAAAGCCTGCGAATATCAACTCCTCAAAAAATTACCATGTTTGAATCCATCTATATACTGATCCAAACAAGCGCATCTTTGTGATGCAGGTTCTACTTCATGGGTGCTTATACACATTATATTTTAATCAAGAAGTTGAAAGTTAAAAACTGCTCCAGTTTCTTCTATAAACAATGTCCTCATTCCTTTTCAGATGTTAGCACACTAACCTCTGCCACCAATTCCTCCACGACCCATGGCTCCTCGGCCTAGACCACCTCTTCCGGGTCCACCACGACTTCGAACGCCACCTCTTCTCAGGCCCATCCTAGGTGATACACCACGTCCTCCTCGAAGTAAACTCTGACCTTTAACAGGGTGAGAATCAAAACCAGAGAAATCAAAAGAAGCAGCTAGCTGTCAAACTGAGCAAGCCACCGCTAACTAACAACCCCCAGGTATATTTTAGTTCCCATATTAAGATTCAAAAGGGCAAAGCAGCACAGCACTGCTGTCTGCCATCTCCAAATGGCTACCGTAAACTCAGCCAACGTACTCACCCCTGAGAGGAATGCCTCCTCTTAGCAATCCCCTTGCTCCACGTCCACCACGCATGGCTCCTCGTGGCAAACCTCTCTGACCCATTGGTAGCCCTCGTCCTCCAATGGCTCCACGAGCAAGAGGACCTGCTGGCCGGCCTAATCGTGCCTGGATATTACTTTTACCCAGACGCTGCTTTAAGCTCTTCTGGAATGAAAGATTTAAAACAAAAAACAAAAAAACAAAAAAACAGGAAAGTCATGCAGCTAACAGGGATTTACGATGCCACTAGTATAGATGGAAGCAGATACCACCAACAGCAAAGGAGGAGGGCGAATCTTACACAGGACAAAGATCCACTGCAAACTGTTTAGATCACATCTAGAAAGGGACAGTTTTTCACATGTAAGCCCAGAGCATCTAAAACTATCCCCTGGGAGCAATTGCTTGCATGGAGATAAGAGTAAAAATGCAGAATTTAAGAGCTGAAAAATATCTTTGTTTCCATTTTAGAGTTGTCACTGAAAAAGTGAAAGACACCCTATCGCCAAGGTGGGCTGCCGACTTCCATCTGAGAAAGGTGTTCAGGTGCTAGTTAGTGGTAAGCCTGCTGCAGACACTAGAGACAAGAAGTTAGATTGTTCACAGCCAGGAGATGTGTGCATTCAGCCTCTGATAATCATATGCCTCAAAATTTCTGTTCCAGTCCTATCAGGTCTAGATTTCCCCAGTCATCCACAGAGACTAAACCAGCTGCTAAGAGAAGATTATGGTAGCTTATAAAGACAATTATGGAAGGGTGCAAATGGGAATATTTATCCTCACCAAAACAACTGCAGTTAGCGCCAACTTAAGTCACAAGAACCAAGTAATTATGAGTTAAGATCATGATTGTCCTCTCTCCTCAAATGCCCAATAACTAAGCTAAAGGCAAGTTCTAGAGGGGGAGCCGTCTCAGTCTAGCTCAGCAAACAAACAAGGAATCTTGCAGCACTTTTTGTTAGTCTTTAAAACTGTCACAGAAGACTACTACTTTCTTTTTCTCTTTTTTTTAAAGTTAAAGGCGCCTATCAATGCTGAGGCAACCGGAAGGGCAAAGGCCCCTGGTGCCTAAAAAAAGTGGCCAGTAGAGCTAGAGCAGGGGTGTAAAACAAGTGGCCCATGAGCCAGGAACCTCTTCCATCCAGCTTGCGACTGCATTAGGCAGGACTACACTTTCTCCCTAACAGAGAGAGTGTGGTCTCGCATAACCAGCAGTCTGCAATGTCGTGAAAGTGTCAGGTCTCATCACAGAGCTGGGTATGCACACTCTCCCTGAGAGCGAGAGAGAGCGCGTGCCATAGTATTTCCATTTATGGTATGTACGATCCACTTGAAGTACATTTAAGTCAAATCTGGCCCACCAGAGCAAATGAGTTTGACCCCCCTGAGCTAGAACGATGTTAGGTACCAGCCATCCTCAAGTACAATCAAAAGATTTCTGCCATTCACAGTTCTAAAAGTTGTTATACTGGCTAGATGAACTACAACAGGCCTACACCACCAAATCTTTTACCCTGTGCAGCTATCCTGAGTGAAGTGGGCAGAAAGGGGGCTGCCAAGTTTTGCGAGTTCATAGCTATGACTCTATGGCCTTCCTAAATAGTCCTCAACCACCAACCAGCTCCCAACGACCAACCAGAACAGATCCTTCAGCCATTAAGATACTCTTCACAGTCCCTGTTCTCTTAAGTACCAGCCATCATAAAGTTGCAGAGGCATAAAAGGATGCCCAACTTAAGTCTTGCCTAAAGCTAACACAAGTGTAGCTCTTTCAGAAAGAATTTCTTTAAACCAGCAAATTAAATTTTTAACATGGTATTTAAATCAATGTGTCACAGAAATTCCTAGCAGTGGAGCATCCCAGCCACAACGCACTGAAAATGGACAGACCATCCTAGATCTTTCAAAGTCAATTATTGTGATGACAGCTGAGAACCCTGACACTACTAAATTATACTAAGGTTCCCATATTTGTCCCAGAGGAACACATTGGGGCTGCCATCTTTAGTAAACAAATGTGATTTGTGCAGGCTACCAGTTTTAGCATGCAATGTTCTACTTAATTCGCTGGCTGTACCTCCATATTAGATATATTTATATGTATTTCCATATCGCTCATCAATTCTGTCCACGTCGCTCAGCAAGAGAAAGGACATTAGAGGCAGGTTGTGGTCTGGGACTCCAACAAAAAAATAATGGACTACCCCTTTCATAAGGTCCAAATTTCTTGGCCAAGGTATTGTCAAGGTTCAGATACCTGAGAAAAATATAGAAAGACCAATGATGATAATAGTAAGTAAATTAAAAGATTTTGCCGTCCATTCAAAAGCATCTGGTGGTCTGGATTTGGCTCCTGGTCCACCTATTAACTTCACCATTCTATGGGCTGCTTTTGACCACCATAATCTACGCTAACTGAAAAAAAGCTGTGTTCTACCATCTTTTCCATCAGAAGTTCCAACACGAGCCCCAAACTCAATATAAATTTTCTTCTTAAACAGCTGGGCAAGATCCAGAACAGTGTTTAATCCTAAAAGATAGAGTGTGCATGTGTGTGATTCCAATGAAAAAGTGAAACAGGTGCCAGAGGTCTGTTCTTTTTTTCCTCTCACAGGCTCCAACACCCACTGACTCAGCAAACAAAAGGAACAGTGTACTTTATGAAACGAGACTTATCTATCTTTTTCTATCATTAGTGCACCCCTTATGAGATTATACTATAAACCCTTTCTTGTTGAAGTCACAAATTACTCAGATCTGAAGCTTTTATTTAGAAGCTCCAGACAGATAAAGTTTCTCTTACTAGCATTTGGTTCTGACTTTAGGGACAGTCGGCTACTGAGCTCCGAGTGCAATGCAGGCTGTTCTTTCATGAGAAGGAACATAACACCAAACTCCAGCACAAGAGTCAGATAAAGATTCCTGCTAAGTGACAAGGCAGCTCTACTAGGAGTCTTCCACAGTTCTTTTCTCCTAGCATTACCAGCATGGTAAGGGATTACATTTAACAACTACTGTATTTAAGTCATGCGGTGCTGCCATTTAAAGCTAGCATACAGCTGTGCAGCACCCCTCTCCAAACCCGTGTTTTAATATACTCTTATTTCATTGCACCATACATACACAAATTTCAGAAGAATTTCTCTAAGTCTTTCTCTGCTCTAACAGAAGATTAAACAATGTGTTATGTTCTTAACAGCCCAAGATGCTCTGATAACAAGCACTTAGGCACCAATAACATAGCTAACTGCCTCTTGGGCACCACATTCTAATCACTATCTTATCAGCAAGGACTCACATCTAGCAGACTCCAATCATAAAGCAATGCACAGGGACTGTTTAATTGTGATGAACAATTCAACATGCAAACCCCTCTCTCAGATCTGCTGTTCCACACTGGACATTCAAATGAAAGCCAAACCTTTGGGCTGCTCAGCAGTACGGGTGCTGGGCACTATGAGGATATCAGGCACTTACATTTCAGGAACAGTAGGAGTCTTGTTACTTTAGTAAGGATATACAAGAACTCAGTTTTAGTTCATGTAGACAACTGCTAGCAATAGCTAAATCAAGAAAAAATCAGGTAGGAAACCCCCTCCCCTGCAATAAACACACAAAAAGAGCATTAACAGGTAAAAAGAGTTAACGTGAGGCAATGCAAGAGCAGCTAGTTTAAGACATGAACTGAGAAAATCCCAGAAAACAGCAATCAGAATATTTATGTGGGAGAGGGGAAAAAAGTTCTGAAATTTCATGTCCCCTCTTCTGGAAAATTAGTAAAGAGGAAATTGAAAGAAACCACCAACACAAGACATGACAGACTAACTTAGTGAAGCAGTATTAACAGGTTATAAAGCATTACTTATCTGCAGTGACCATGGAAATTCTCGTAACTTCTCTTCAAGTCCCTCCAAACATTCTCAGCTCTTACTTTCAAGTGACACCTTGCAAAATCCTCATATCCTGAAAAGCCATCAGCTGCGGACAGGCATCACCAACTGTCTGCAGTGGAATAGGATGCTTTCTCTCACCTGCTTAAGTTTCAAGGCAGCCTGAACAGAAGGTCTATTCTCCATCTGCTGGGCCAGTCTTCTGTTTCTGGCACTGGCCAGTTGCTGCTGCTGCTGCATGGTAGCCCGAATATTCACTGGCATCGGCTGTTTGTTCTTCAGCATATTAGTAAAGCTTCAAGGTCGAACAAAATGTGTGTTTAAATAAAGTTTTATTACAAACATTTACGGTATTTCATGGATCTCAAGACTGGAGCTCCAGATCCCATGAACTTTATGTAAAAAGTGGTACACTTAGATCATGTCATATGCGAGTTATGTATTCCTCGTTTTCCACAAACGTGCTAGAATAGGAAACTTAGAGGTGGATAAGTGCAATATATTAAATCACAAGTGATAAAGTTTTAAGTTATTGCTTTTAAAGGTGGAAGAAGTTATGAAAAACAAGCAACAAGCAGAAATGACCATGAGAAATGAGAGACATTACAAAGAAACAGCAAAGTAAATTGAAATCTGACTGCAAAAGCCAAGACAGATAGATCAGGGGGCAAATTGTTTAATAGTTTGGGGGCAGTAAGCACATTTATGAGAGATGTGTCACTGACAACAGAAGAGCAAGGCTCTGGCATAACACTTATAGGGAGGATAGTTCTGTCACCATAAGAGGTGCCACCACCTGAGTGCATTTATTTATAATACAATCTCTTTGGCTTTTGGGAATTCCTTTGGTGTATTAAGAATTTTCTGCCTTGAAAAATTATGTGGCATGAACATACCACAAGAAGAAAGCTTCCTCACCAATAAGAAGTTTCTAAAGAGTCCTAATAGCTAGAAATGACAGGAAAATTAAGCATTACACAGTGCCTGACATGGTCTGGCTGGAACTAATAAAATTAACATGCCTCTAAGTCCCCTACTATTAGAGGATAGTACCGTACCTAACTTTCTGCCTGCCCTGACATAAGCTGCAAGCACTGGCTAAGATTACTGCTCACTGCAGCGCTCAAGTGAATATAAATGGCTTCATTTCTCCTTGGCTTAATGATATTAATGCTTAATCTGAGAGTGATTTAGTGAGAAAGTGAAATGATCAATGATCAGAAGCTTCACTGTTAGTTCATTGCTACTGATCTGCAAAAGCTTAACGGCATGAAAGAGCAGGAGGATATTTAAGAAACAAAGTAAAAAGAAAGCAGTGCCAAGAAAGAAAAGCAATGGAGATGAAGCAAAGCATTTGCCTCTTACAAGGCCCAAGAACATCGTTAAAGGGCCTTTGGGCTGGTCTGGTGGCCTGCTGCGTGCCTCTTACAGGCCAGACCACATGCGTGTGTCTACCTTGGACAAAGCAGCAAGCCTTCTGCAGCTTTGATAACATGCTATCATGCTGCAGTGTCAACAATATAAAATGTAAAAACACGTGGAAGAAAAAAAGGAGGGTGCGAGGTTTCTTTTTCGAAAATAATATAGCCCACCATAGTTATGTCTCATATCGTTTAATATTAACAGCTACTGACAAAATCCTCCAAAATAATAGCCCTTTTAACCTTGTGTACCACATCTGTTGCGATTTAAGACAGAAGCGCATAGCTGCCTGCTTTTTTTTTTAGTTAGGTTAAAATAGGGCAGAAACCACGCTGGTTTTGGACACTGGACACAGTGACAATTAAGTAAAAATTTCTTATGAGCTGAAGTTGCTGTTGGCTTCCTCACCGCTCGTTCAGAGACATCTTGGTGGTGCTTTTTAGCACAACCTTCGGCGCTGACTGCGCAGCCATCTTCAAATCACGATAGTCTGAAATGAACAACAGCCAGACTTAGCAGGAATAACTGAGCCCATGAACTTATTTCGCTAGATTTTCCAAGCCAACATTCTGTGCATGGAGACAACTTAGAACCATGATCTTCAAGTATCTGAAGTGGGATTTTCTCCCGGTAAAGCTCATGCGATATCTAAATTTGTTAGTCTTTAAAAGTAGCACAGGACCCCTTGTTTGTTTAACCATGTAAATCAGTGATGCTATTGCACTGGCAGTGCATGCCATGGCATCATGAAATATCCTAAACCCTAAGTTTCAAAAAACTAGTGCAGCAGTTCTCAACCACTGTGCCGTGACACTTGTGCCTCCACACAGCATTGTGTTGTGGAGAGCCAGGAGGGGAGTGGGCTAGTGTCCCCCCAGGGTGGCAACCCACAAAAGGTTGAGAAACACTGAACTAGTGAGCTATGCCATCTCTTCTCTCAACGCCCGTGCCTTTTCCTTGAAAGGGATGACAGACTTGCTCCGAGGTCAGAAGATGCCACAGAAATATTAAATTCCCCCTTCATTCAGCATTTCACTTATTTAACAGCCCAGTGAAGATATGATCATTCCCAGCGGGCTGGCTGCACCCAGGATTTGGTTTGGCAGCTTCTGACACCCTCGAGGGCCTGGCCGCGATATTTCCTCTGCCCAGGTTCTGACCTACGCTGCAACTGGCACCCCAGCCCGCTGAGGCCCAAAATGATGCCAACGCCGCCCCGCCAGCAGCACCAGCGTGGAGCAGCATTGCGGACACGAGGCTGCCCCGATGGCCCAACCCCCGGCCTGGCCAACGTCTGCGGCCGTGGCACGAGGAACTTCCCCCGCTTCCCAAGCGCCGGGAGAGGCGGCCGGTTATCGCCGGGGAAGGCCGGAGCCCGGCGCCGGGCACGGGGACAAGGCAAGACCGCCCCAGTGGAGCCCACCGCGGCCTATCCCGCTCCTCCCCTGGCCCCAGGCGCCTCCACAGCCGGGTCCCCCCTCACCGAAGCAGACGGTCGCCAGGACGCCGGGCGGGGCTCGCAGGGCGGGTGGGGCTGGCTCCGCTCGGCTCCGTCCCCTCCACCCGCTCCCGCGGCGCTGCCTGCGGCACTCGAGCGGACCAGGCGCCGAAAACAAAATGGCCGCCGCTTCCTTTCCCTACTCCCCCCGCGCCGACGCCGAGCAGGGGAAAATGGCGACCGGCCGCCGCGGTGTGCGCAGGCGCGGGAACTGGCCGCGTGATTTCGCGCCTCCCTCGCGGGGCCTTGTATCACGTGATCGGCCTCCTCCCTGCCCTTTTCCCGCGAGGGGGCGAACCACCTGACTATTCGCTTTCAGGGAGGCGCTGTAGAAGAAGGGCGGGGCTTGGGAGGGATTCATGGGCGGGGCCCTGGATCTGAGGGGGTGGAGCTTGCAGGGCCCAAGGCAGGCGTGGAGGGAGGGGATGGGTCTGGAAAGGCCCTGCAAGTTAGGTCAATTTAAGGATGTTAAAGTCGACCTAAATAAAGCTGCGCCCACACCACTGTTAAGTTGACTTAATAACTAATGGTCTTTAGGTCAATTTAACCACTAAGTTGATTTAAGTCAACCTAAAACCGGTGTGGACGTCCTAGGTCGACTTAATGCCTTCACTAGACCTAGGGCTGGGGACAAGGGAGCTGCGGCTCCCTTCTCCCCGGGACCATGGCTGCCTGGCAACATGGGAGCTGTGGCTCCTTTCTCTCTGGGACCCACAGCTTCCCGGGAAAAGGGAGCCATGCGGGACTCCCCAGCCAGGGCTTCAACAGCGAGGGAATCCCCTGCCAACCGGGCTAGGGCTCCAGTGGCGAGGAAATTCCCTGCCAGCACTGCGGGTGGAGCCCTGGAGTGGCAGCGGATTCCCTCGCCCCTGGAGTCCTAGCTGGGGAGCTCCACGTGGCTCCCCTTCCCTCAGGAGCCGCACGCAGCTCCCTTGTCTTGGGGGCTGGGGTTCCCAGCTTGCCGGGGAGCCGGGCTCTCCTTGTCCCCGGGAGGCTTCCCTAGCTCAGGGAGCTGCGGCTCTCTATGGACCTAGCCAGTCGACGTAAGAGTCTAGTGTAGACTCTCTAAGTCGACTTAACAAGGTGGATTTTATGTTGACTTAAGTGGACCTTGTTAAGTCCACTTAACAGAGTCGATTTAGTGTTTCTAGTGTAGCCATAGAGAGGTTGGGACTCAGTGTTTGTGGGCCCTGGCCCAGGGCAGTGGTTTTCAAACCAGGGGTTAGTACTGGGTCGCAGATCCTCAGGTACTGGGTCATGGCAGCCCCTGCTCTTGTTGCCAAAAGACTGGAATGCATTGCTGAAAGATGTAATTGTTGGGTCATAGGTATAAATTATTTTTTTCAAGAGGGTCCTTAGAAAGAAGTTTGAAAACCACTGGCCTAGGGCAGGGCTCTAGGGCTGAGGGGGTGCAGTGGGGGGCTCCAGGGCAACTGGGGGCAGTATCCTGGGCTAAAAAGGGGTGGACATCCATTGTGGCCCCCAAAGTGGGTGTAAGGACTGGCTGGGTCAGGTGGAGGGAGTCCAGAGTGGAACCAGGACCAGGAGCTTTGTCTGTGAGTCAGGATTGGCCAAGAGTGGGGTGCAGAACACGGTTGGAAGCTGAAAATTGGGGTTTGCTGCCAGGGGACGGAGCTGGAGCAGAAATGGGGACAGAGTGAGGTGGGAAGGATATGCTTCCTCTCTGCCCCTGTGGTGGAGGTCCAAGCTCAAAACTCTCCCCCTCCCAGGTTGCCCCCCAGTTTGAGGTCCTCTGATCTACCAATTTGGGCTTGCCAACAAGGTGGAACTGGCAGAAAAATGTGCAACTAAGATAAAGAAAATAAGGCTTAGTCCCCGATCCCCCTTGAATTACTGCACATCCACATCAGCACCACACAGGGCAGACTTTGTTGCTTCAGCTCGCTGTTCCTTTGACTGCCCCATCAGTTTAGAATCGAGATTTGTACACTCCTGGGAGAATGCACTCACTTTGCAGTGCCTGTGGTTTTGTATTTGCATAGGTGAGTGTGTGTGGTGAAGAAATGCTGTGTATGTTATATATGCTGCATTAACACCAACCTCAGACTTTCAAAATCATGTGTCAGACCTCAAAAAATCACTAGATTAAAAATCGTGAGGTTTTAAAACATAATAAATGTGGGATTTTGTATATTTCCCTGCTGGTTCTGGAGCCTGTAGGGTTCACATTCTCCAGCTTTTTCCCACAACCCCAGGGATTTTTGATTGTAAATGGTAGCTGAAAATGTCTTGCCATCTCCTAGTTTCAGAAGCTGGGACTTCAAGAAAAAACAATTACCACAAAGCTTGTAATAAAATCACCATATTTGGCAACACTGTGGCTTCAGGGATCAGGGTTAGGATCATTTTCATTATTGAAAAACAATTTTAAAAGACATTTTAAACACACCTCGAATGTTCAGATGCTTCATAGCGTTCTTTTCTGCTTATTGGGCCTGCTCAGTAACTCCTTTGACTGCAGTGGGTTTACGTTGTCAGAGCACTAGCAAAACCCACTGAGTATGTATGTTCCTTTGAAATGATAGGGATTTGTCTCATTGACTGTGCCTAATCAGTTAACTGTTGTTAGGGTTCAAAGTTATTTTCTGCATCCCAGGCTGCCAGCTTTTCTTTTGTGTGTGGTGGGAAGGGGAGATTGGAATCTGCTGCAAAAAACAGAGCAATGCCTGAGTCCAGCATCCGATGTTTTCAGATCCTAGGTTCAAATCTCACCAGATTTGTTCCAGTCCTTTTCCTTTCTGCTTGCAGTTACATTGATCTCTGTGCACTTTGGTTGCCTCCGACGTGCCTTTCAATACTGAGCTCCTGTTGTCTTTGCACAGATGTTGATGCCAGGGCATTTTTCCTAAAGATACCCCCCATCCCCACCTTATTCTTCTCCTGAATCTCCCGCTCTGTTCCTGACTGCTGTGCACAGATGACTGCCATCCACCCCAGAGATGGCTGCTGTTCACTGATATTGTTGGTATCTAATTTGCAAAGTGTCTCGGCATTGTACCAGAGACAGGTCGAAGCCACGGAATGGGCGGGTGGCTTCAGAGCAGTCTCTCCATCATGCTCAGTGTCAACACTGCTGGGCCCACAAGGTGGCACTCCCTCCCCAGCATGCTGCTCATGGAACAGCTAGTACCAGTCAGAGGAGGCTGTTTACTGGGCTCCTGATGGCCCTGGCCCCTTTGGGAGAGAGATAAAAATGGGTTCTTCCCCTGGGGAATTGGTGTGGTGTCCTGTTTGTCAACTTCCTACCCACCACCAGAGCAGGAGGCCATCAGCTCCTGCCTGAGTCACCTGCATTTCTTTTTTCCCCCCCAACCCCATCCAGCCATCCCCTATGTGCCCCATTTCCCTCCCAGCAGGGGCCTGCCCCCCTTTCCCACAGAGACCAGCTTTCTTTGGGCAGGGATCCCACCTGGTGGGCCCTGTGCCACGTGGCACCAGCGAGGAACGGGCATGAACGCGGCCCACGTGGGAAGAGAAAAGCCCAAACTAATCTCTGTGATGACCCAGTGGAGGCACTGGCGTTATCCTGAGACCTGCCATCCCAGCACTGAGGCTGGGCCAATGGGAGGCCAAGTGAAAGGTACAAAGCCCAAGGTGGGGAGCAGTTGCTTGGCCCATGGGTCAGAGGGGGATGGCCTGGTAGGCCTGGCGCAGAGAGCAGTAGCAAGAAGCCACTGGAGTGCTAAGGATGGGGTGAAGAGTGAGCAGGGGGGGGCTCACTGGTGGCCATGGTAACTGGAAAGGGTGACTTTCACATGTCCCTGACCTGGAAATGGATGACTCTCACCCACCCCCCACCCCTCAAGGGGGACCCCTACACTGACAGTCCTGAGCCCAACCCCATGGGTCAGGGCCTGGTCTCCACTGTCTTTTAACAGTGGGGATAATGTTGACATTGTGACACCCCCATAAGCTCTCCCACCTCCACGGCAGCAGTGCCCCCACCCAATGGCTCAGTGTCACGCTCAGGCTCAGAGGAAGGGACATGACGCCTGTTGCAGATTGGTGCCTTTAATGAGTAGCTCTGTCTAGCTGGTTAGCGGAGCGCCTTGGGCTGGCTCAGACCTGGGGGCGGCGGGAAGCTGTGGCTCTAGGGGCTCTCCAGGTGGGGCAGGCTCCCTGCTCAGGTATCCTCCCAGAAGAAGGTGTTGCAGGCCACGGTGAGAGCAGCCACCAGCACCACAAACTCCTTGAAATCCACCTCCCCATCGCCATTCTCATCCAGGTCCTGCATGATGCCATCCACAGTGCTCGCATCCTTTTGAGTCTGCAGTGGAGACATTTGAGTGAGGGGCAGGCAGAGTTAGTGCAGGGGGCCCTGGGAGGAGAGGCCCCTCTGGGAGGGGAAAGGGACCCAGGCCTCTGGGGGTATCCCCAGAGAGAGGCCCCCCATCTGGTGTTCAGGATAAACCGGAAAGAGGGATTGGAAAGCTGGAGGCACAGAATGCCGGGGAAGGGAAGGGTTAGAACTGCAGTGGGAGAGGAGAAGCAATTGGGAGCTGGGGAATTTAGAGAGGAATGTTGGGAAACTTCATACCAGAGAGTCCCATCAGCCTGGGAGGGGCTGTCAGCCCAGCACTTGGCATGTTGGAACCTTCTCTGGCCTCAGCCCAGGGGAACAGTTCTGCCCCAGGACCTGGCATAGCTCTGCCATCTCAAATCCCTGCTCTGTAGCTGGCTACTAGCCACAGGAGGGAAAGCCAGCCCCTGGGCACCGGTGGCCCAGGGGAGAGGGTGTCATGGGGTCCCTGGGCTGGAAAAACGGGGTACCCTATGGGCAGTCCCCAAGGCCAACATGCTCAGTACCTCTCCTTCTAGCACCCCTTTTCTCCCCTCACTGCCCTCCTGGGACTGGCACAGAGCCCCACACACAGGCCCTGGTCCCTACCTCCAGGAAGCAGCCCAGCTCATTCTGCAGCAGCTCCTTCAGCTCCTTCTTGCTCAACTTCCGCTTGTCGCCCTCCTTGCCCGAGTAGTTGTGGAAGACAGTAATCATCCCCTCCATAGCGCGCTCCAGCTGAGACGTCATGGCGCCGGCTCTAGAAGAAGCACCTAGAAAGGTTGAGGAGCCTGGACTCTGGCTGGAGGAAGGACTAACAAATCAGCTGGCCCAGTACAAGTGCCTGCATGTTCCTTCCCCGCCAGCATACCTGGAGGGACCCATGGGTGGGGTGAGCAGCCATGCAGTCCACCCAGCCCCCGCTCTCCCCACAGAAGCTGCCAATCTGGGGATTGATGACAATCTGGTGGCCATGGCAGCACTTCTGGAGATGGGCACGGCTGCCCATGGGGAACAACACCATGAGCCAGGACTGAACCAGGAGACCACAGGGCCCAATTTCCCCTGCCCTGCACTGCATGGGTGTCAGATGCCCTTGTTCCTAGAGGGTTGGTCCTGGTGGAAAGGCTAAAATCACATGCTGGGCAGTGATGAATGGGGCCCGCAAGAGGTAGGGCGGGATCAGGCCCTGCAGCCAGCCAGTCTCCCAGGGAAACTTTCAAGGCAGCAGTGGCACCTGCCCAGGTGGGGCCTTTCTGTGTCCACCCATTGCTCCCCTCCCCTCAAGACCAGGGGCCTTGCTGAGCCGAGGATGCCATCAGCACAAACCAGTTCAGAGTCCCAGTCCCCGTCCCCATCTCTGGCACAAAGCAAGCCCAGACTCCAGGTTGTTGGTCTCCACCTGTGTGGCTGTGTCCAGAGCTGGGGGGCAGCTGCCCTTCCTTCTAGCAAAGCTCTGACCCACACGGAGCAACAGGGGCCAGGTCAGAACAGGGGTGGGTGATGCCTCTGGAGGGAATCAGTAGCCTTGAGCTCACCTGGACCCCCACCTGAACAGACACAGCCCCTAGTCTCACCTGGGCTCCCCCGGCTAGCCAGCTGCCTCAGCGTTCTTGCAGAGTGAGCCTGAATTGACTGGTCAGTGACTTTAAATAAGATCCAGGCCCCCCTTCTCCCAAGAGGATCTGATACCAGAGACTGGACAGCCCTATCTGGCGATGCGAGTCCAAACTCACCTGATTTAAAGGGACAGAGACAGCAGCCTGTGTGTAGCGGAGAAGCTGAGTGTCAGGCGCTGCAGAGGCTAACAGACATGAAACGACATGTCTCGTGCACCCCTTCCTGCACGTGCACTCAGCCTTGGCTCACTCTGGCCGACGTGCCTTTGCCTTGGCATACACCGGGCTCTACTTTGTAGTGGGGCCCCAAATACGGGACACGTGCCCCGGAAGAGCAGAGGATCCACAGGGGGCACAAGTAATTAAATGTTTGATGCTGAAGCCCCCATCCCAGCCAGTGCCAATTGAGGGGCATGGAGGTTCCAAGTCACCCACCCAAGGGGCTAGTCAGTGAACAGGTCCTCAACTCTCTGCTGTTTAAAGCGGAGAGGGGTGCTCACATCTGCATCAGTCCCATGGACCTCATTCCTGAAACAGGAATCTCGCTAGCTCTTCAGGAACAAGCCCCATCTCTGCTGCCATTGCCTTGTGGGTTGATTGGCAGCTTCTCAGATTCCCAGGTCTGAAGGGACCCCATGATAATCTTATCTGACCTCCTGCGTAGCCTAGGCCAGAGAATTTCCCTTCATTTGTTCCTGCTGGAACCAGAGCAGTTCCTTCAGAATTACCCAGAAACACTGACGGAAAATCCCCCCAGTCCATGGTAAATCATTCCAGTGGCTTACGACCATCAGCAATAACAAGAGGCATTTGGTCTCTGATCTGCATTTGTCTAGCTCCAGCCGGGGCCAGCACAGCTGTGTTACTCCAGGACCAGTGGCAGTATTTTGGGTCAGTGTTACACATTAGGACATGCTTGGACATGCCCTCACTATAGACAGCCAGATGGTGTTACTTTGGTACCCTGGCACAGTGATATTACAGTATTGGTGGGGTAGCTGTGCTGGACGGCCTGGCACTGTTACTCTAGTATGTTGTCCAGTCCCCTGGCTTAGTGCTGTGCAATGCTCTGGTATATTTTCTCCTGAATCGGTGCCAGCTGTGTGGCGTAGATGCCTGTAACCCATCCTGCTGATAAGGTGTCCAGCTATCAGGTGTCTCCTGGCTGCTTCTGTTGGACAATGGGAGCCAGCGGGGAGGGGGCTATCCAATAACGGACCCCCCTGGCCTTATGTTGTGTGTCTATAGAAAGGCCCCTTGTCAAATTAAAAAATCCCAGCCTGAAACAGCGGAGCCAAGAAACCAGATTCCTGCCCCGGAGCTTGGCGGACAAAGCGGACCTGGTACAGCTCCTGTTACAGACACGGAGCCCATGATATGCTCCAGCGGGGTGGGTGCATCAGTGTCGCTGGGGAGAAGCGGTTGTCATGGGTTGTCGTGCTACTCCAGACCAGGTCATCCCACTGATTCCTGGCCCCCAGCGCTGCCGGTGAGATTAGCTGCAAGGCTGATGCCCCACGTGCTGCCCCAGACCTGATCTCATGCTGAGAGGCAGCATGTCTCGTACCCCAGGGCCCTGGGGAGTGGGCAGTGGGGTCTCACGCTCTGGGGGACCATCCACATCCCTGCGAGACCTGTTCCATCTTCCCAGACCTATGCTCTAGGGATCAAGAGTAGCGGATTCTACCTCTTTCCCTGTGCTGCAGGTATGGTGCCCAGATAGCTCTCTATGTCAGGGCTGAAGCCTACTCCACTTGCCCCAGCATGGCACAGGGGGCGCTGTGCTCCAGGAGATGCCACTGTTATTCCAAGCAGTCATTGAAAACCGAATTCCTGAGCCCCTCTCTCTGTTGTGCAAGAGCTGGATGGTAATCTGCTGGCTGGACTGAATTCTGATGCAGACACTAATTTGGGGAACTGATTCTATCCTGGCTCGCCACCTGCGGGTTCAGTCACCCACGGCATTCTTCTTCCTGGCCTGGTCCCTGCAGCAGGGCAGCACCATCCAGGCATTCCTCTGGAGAGGTGGCCACATTTTGGAGCTGGGTGATGCACTACTGTCTAATTTCCCCACCTCGTGATCATCACTAATTAGACCAGGCTTGTCCCAGGGATGCCTGCCGCATACAGGGCTTGGAGATCCTGCAGGGAAAAGCCTCTCTAGAAGTGTGAGACAATGTAACAAACAGCCCCTGATCCCCAGCCCAGAAGTGCCTGGGAACATCCTGTTGCCAAACCTCTTAGAACTCCTGGCCTCCTGCCCCAGGAAGTGAGGCCCCTGCCCCTTGAACAAAGAGTAAATCTCCATGAGCAGTAGAGGGACTATGACACACGGTTAATCAGGAGAGGGCAATGGTGTATAGATATGCTGGCCAATGCATGACAGAATTGCCTGGGAAAGGGGGTTGCCCCACAATGTGCCTAGGGCAGCAGGTCATATTCTCAGCTCCTTACCAGGTGCAGAGGCCAACTCTGGGGCAATCCTGGCTTCTGGAGGGAGCTGGCCTGTGAGGGTGTGCAAGAGAGCCATCCCGTTAAGGTTGGGCACTGTGAGGTGGCATAGCTCAGGGGGCTGTGGGTTTGATTCCTAGTGCTGCTGCCATGGGTTCCTCTTTAACTTTAACTTGGGATGAGTGCAGGGGGCAAACGGGGCTCTGGGGATCATAGAGGGGAATGGGGGTGGGGGAGCACAGAGCAGAGCCCCTCATTCCCTGGCATCTGACCTGGGGAGTCCCCTGTCCACAGTAGGCCAGCTGGGCCCTTCTGTGAGGCCAATCCAAGCTGGCCTGGCATAGTGTCCCTGCCTGTGGGCCTGGGGCAGGTAGGATGTTTACAACAGAGACAGAGAGCACATTCACCCAGCTGCTCTTCCCCTCACCTGCTTGGCTGCTGCTGTTGCTAGTTTGAGCAGAGTGGGGTGGCTGGAAGGTGGGGCAGGTGGTGGTGGTCTGTGGTTGCTTGGCTGGGGGTGGGGGCATCCCATGAGTCTTTGGCTCACATGAACTCAATAAAACCCTAGATCAGTGATTAGCCCATTTGAGATGGGCCCTGAGCAAAGGAGAGGGAGCTAGAGGGGTTGGGAACAGTGGTTAAAGTATAATTTGATGGGCCCTAATCTCCAAGCCCCCTTCCCATATTGTCTGGGCCCCCTTCATGCATGTGTGGGCTCCAGCCCATCTAGGCATTTGCAACCACTTCTCAGTACCACATGCATCAGCTATCGCTCCATAAATATATTTATAACTGTATATGGCATTTATGTCACAAAATAGCAAACACTGCATAACACAATAAATACTGTGATTAACAACAGTGGGGCGTCGGACCTGCCAGCAGCCAGGGCAGGGTGGAACGTGCATTCTGCCTGATTTTTCTATTTTTAGGGGCCCTGGAACTCTGACCCCTCAAATTTGGGGGCCTCAGAACTGCATTCCGGTGCGTTCCCCCTTACTTTAACCCCTGGTTGGGAACTACTCTGGGACTCTCCCCTGCCAAGATGCCCCCAGACTCATACCTGGTTCCTCCCCCCAAAGCTACTTTCCATCCTCCGACACTTGGGGGCCCCAATCCTGCTGCCATCGGAGCCAGCCAGTGCTTTGCCTCACACAGGAGCAGGAGCAGGCCCAAAGGCTCTGTGGGCCCTGCCCCACACCAGCTCTGTGTGCCTCTCTGGCTCATGGACACACCAGCACCTTCCATGCACCCCATCTCACACCCAGAGTCTGACCCCCAGCCCCTACCCCAGCTAATGCCCAGTCTCCCCCAGTTCATATCCATTAGCTGACCCTACCCCTGCCCCCCTAGTCTCACTCTTGGGGCCAGATCCTTGCTCCTTCACCCCCCACAACAAGTCCACTGGCTCTTGTCACCCCATAGCAAGTGAGAAAAGAACCCACCCCCGTCCTTCCTCGAGCCCACTGGCCTGAGTGTCCCCTCCCCCTTCTAGTCTGTTTGCTTGGGGGTCGCAATTTTCCACTTACTAGTGGGGGAAAGCAGGGTGCTGCTGCAGAGACCTTCCTGCCTGCTGCGTGTGCTGAGCCTGAATGTCTCCCCCCTTCGACTTGCTTCCCCAGCCTGCACCGCCCCCACTGTCCTGCCCATGTCCTAAGAACAGGAACTGGCAGCTGGACAGAGCCGGGGAGGGCTTGCTCAGCGAGCACCCGGACGGCTGCTTTGTCTGACTGGCCAGCAGGCTCTCCCCTGCTGGGATGGGAGCCCTTTCCAATTTCTTTCCCTAAAACTCTTGCTCCGTGTCCTTCTCCCTGCCTCTGATTGCATGGGGCTGGGAGCTCCAGGGCCTGATTGCACCCCATAGGAAACCCTGTCTCTTGGTTCCCCACCCCAACACTCCAGCCCTGCTCCGTTCTCAGGCCCAGACTGTCCGGCTCCTTGGCTTGCGAGACTCTCGGGCCCTGATAGTGGAACCAGATAGGGGCTGTTGGCTTCTGCGCTGGGCTGGGGGAGGCAGACGGAAATACCCTGGCAGGGCCCAGCTGTCACAGAAGTCTGGTGTCCTCCCAGAAGCTTGGTTATGACTGTCCAGCCCGGCAGGGCAGGAAGGGGGGAGGGGAGGGGCTTCTGTCTGTACAGATAAAACCCCAGCCCAGGTGCCAGGGTGTGTGATTGCCAGCTGTGCACTGTGCCCATGGCAGGCACTCAGGTGTTACCATACGAAGGCTGTTACCTGGCTGGTAGGCTTGGCTTATAGCTGTAAAGCAGAGAGGGGGCAGGGCTGCACTTACAGCACAGGACTAGGAGCCAGGCTTCTTGTGTGACTTAGTTCCCATCACAGCCTTGTTCTGTGCCTCAGTTTCCCCATCTGTGAAAGGTGGGTGATAATCATGACTGAGCCCATGTAGAAATGTGGGGATTAACTCATGTTTGGATAAAGGCTCTAGCCTGATGGGAGGCTTGACAGTGATTTTAGCTTCCAAAATGCCAACTAATTAAAGCGCTGTGCTATTATTATTTCACAGAAGGGGAAACTGAGGCAGTGGCAGGTTAAATGACTTGCCGAAGGGCATGGAAGATTTCCATGTGAGGTTTAGAACTCAGGAGGTTTGTGTCTTCCAATCCTGCACCTGTCTCCGACACAGCAAGTTCATAGCAGTTTGGTCCATTAGTGTCTGGCCAGAGTGTGTAAAGAGTACGAGATGGGTTATGCCTAGCACTGCAGGGAGGACATTGCCCAGGTGCCTTGGAAGAGGGGTCCTGTCCTAGGCAGGCTGCTGGGTGCCACTGCAATACAGTTAATAAATAATAACCAGACACTGACAGACAGAATTGGACTTTTGAAGCAGAGCTGGTTTCACCCTTGATTGCAGAGACGTGAGGGGCCGGGCCTGAAGCCCACCAAAAGTAAAGCACAGCCCCCCTTGGCCTGCACTGGGTTTCAGCTCAGGGCTTAGAACTGCAGCATTTTACCAGACCAAGACAAATACCATCTTAGGTATTTTGCTGGCTCCCTTCACCGTGGCATCTCTCACAGGTGTTTATCCCCCCCATACCCTCTGAGGCAGGGCACAGCTGATATCCCCTTTCTATAGAGAGCGAGCTGAGGTGAAGTAACATGACCAAGGTCCCCTAACAGTTCAGGAGCATGGTTTCCCTGGTTTCAGCACAAGTCCGACAATGGTGCCTGAATCATGCCTAGACCGTTCTCCCTCTCTGGAGCTGCCCTTTCAGCGCTGAGCTGAGCTGGGCCCAGGGCTGAGAATCACAGAGCAGCCTGAGGCACTTGGCCGATGGCTGGTTCCCGTGCGTTTTAACTCCCAGTCCCCTTTGGTGCATTTGAAAAAGCTCAGCCTAAAATTTCTAATGTTCCAGGCCGGATTCTGATCTGGGTGATGTGGGCGTAAAGCCTGACTCATCTCCCTGAGTTCTAGTGAACTGTCTCTGGATTTACAACAGGGACTCTGAAATCAGAATATAACCTTGAACAAACCCCACCGTGTATTGGGTCTCCCAGCTTCCTGGCCCGGCCCACGGGGATCCAGCCCTGGGGGAGCTGTTGGATGAAGCTTCTCCCAGATAAAAAGCATGGTAAAAACTGCTGCAGAAAATCCACCCCCAACGTGTCCACACTGGCAGGGCCCAGGGACTAGCTATTATCAGCATGAGCTTCTGGGGAGCGCAGCCTGACGAGACAAGCAGATCTCGGTATCTCAGAACAGGTTTCAGCCTCTGCCGCTGTCCCGGATAAACCAGTCATTCCTGTTGCTGCTGGGCTGGGCGATCTTGGCTCACTCACGGATCAATTTGGGGAGCAGCCTCCGCAGTTACACATCAGGATCCACTGGGGTGGCCGAGTCCCCTGGGCAAGAAGGAGGTTTTTCAGCTCTGGAATTTGGGAGGAGAAACTGATAACATGTGTCATTGATTTCAGGGCTAGCTCCCAAAGGCCTGACTCACTGTTGCCCTGCACCTTGTAGGATTGTTCACGACTGTGTGAAGTGGCTGTGAAATGCAGCTCAGAAGGGGAATGTTCTGCAGCCACTGTGGAAATGCCGAGTCAGGGTGTAGGCGCTGGAGGCTGGGGTCCCAAATATCCCTCCCCAATACACCACACTCATGCTGAAGGCTGAGTTGGCTGCCACAGAACTCTAGAAACACTGGGATAGATCCTCCCCTGGGGTGTCATGGCCTGGCTTTGCTGGATTTCCCAATTGAGGATCTGCCTTGTTGCCCCAGATACCCAGAACCTGGGGCAGCTGCTCAGTCCCCTCTAAGCAGGTTTATGCTGCCACCGATGGCAAAACAAACAGGAGTGGAGACCAGAGCATTGCCAGGGGGATCAGAGGCCGCAGGGAGAAGTGTGGTGTGACTAGCCAGACAGATGCACTTCCAGTGTAGCAAGGAGGTGAGTCGGGGATCTCTTTACATCACTGAGTAGCTCCTTCTGTCCTGCTTGTCTGGAGATGGCTGCAGAAGCCGGGTTGCCCAGCCGCTGTGGAGTCTGGGAGCCATGAAAGCGTTAGAAGGGGCTGGGGCGAATTCGCTGGGGAGAGGCACAGTGTAGGGCAGCCATCAGCAACCTTCCTTTGCCCCCTCACAACTCTTGGCTCAGTGGACATGGGAGCGACTCTGCACATGCCACTAAAGGGATCTGGGCTGTGACAGACAGGCTCTGTGGGCTGCTGCTGTAAATCAGAACAGTCCCAGGCTGCTCAGGTTGTGCCCACCCAAGCCAGAGCCTTGGATCCAGTGCACAGGGCAGAGAGGGAGCACGGGTGGCTTGAAGCTGGGTTAGTAGCACTGCACAGGACTGGGCCCTGAACATCAAGGGCTTTTATTAGCAACTAGGCTCAGCCAGATTCCTGCAGAGCAGCTGGGAGGTTCCAGAGGGCAGAGAGATCCTGGCTCTTCCTAGCTTGCCCAGCAGAGACGGACCTGGCTCCCTGTTTTGGGGAGCAGAGAGCAAAGGACACCTGGGGTGCCTCCGGATTCTGCCCCCAGCCTGGCCATTCCCAGGTTACTGGGAACTCACCAATGCACTGACAGGGCTTGGCAACAGAACAGGCCGTCCTGGGTGTAGGGGAAGAGCGAGAGGAAGGCTGGGACAGCCTCTTTGTGCCAGGCCTGGGCTTGGGGCAGGGGGTTGGGATCCAGGTGGTTTCAGGTCTCGACGCTTTAAGCTGGCCAGGGAGGCCCCTGCAGGAGGAGGGATGCTCAGGGGCTGTTTACACACATTATGCTTCTCTGAGTTATGGTTCCCTGGGGCCCCGGTGGAAATGCAAGCAGGATCTGGCTTGTTTGGTTAAAAACCACTAAAGAAAATGTATCATGGGCTGGACTCACAGGGGGCAGCTGCGTGCGGCCATGTCTGCATGGGAATGCCCCGGATCCCTTGGGCTTGGCCTTATGGTGGGTTTGGAGGTGCCTGACCAAGCCCATATGCCTGTCAGGGTTCAAAGGGGGAGGGCGATGCTGAGAATGCTTTCTGCCTTTGCACTGGGTTTGTTTGTCTCACTCCGTGGGTCAGATCCGCAGCTGATGTCAATCAGCATCAAGCCATGGATGGCCTGTGGCCTGTTTATGCCAGGTCAAAGTCTGGCTTCGTGCCAAAAGCAGCCGCTAGGATTTTGCCCAGCCATTTTGCTCCATTAGAACACTCTCCTGTTTGTTTTCTTTTGGCATAAATAAGCTAAAATGCCCTCCTCCGCCCCCACAGGAGCTCAGCCAATGCAGACTGCCTGCAGGGTGGAAGAGGAACTGGGGCAAGCGACAGGAGAGAGAAGGAAAACACCTTAGCCTCCTTTCATCCAGAAAGGACCTCAAAGTGCTTTACGCACGCTGCCCCACCACTGCAGTGCAGCCCCCTCTGGGGTGGAATGCAGCAGGTGTTTAGCCCATTTGGGCCAGGAAGTCGAGATTTCATTTGCTCTGGTTTTAGCCCCGGGCGGTTTGGAGAAGCCGACCCAGAGCCAATAGTGCCTGAGATGGCAGGCTCATTCCCCCAGGCTGCAGAGCAACTGGGTCATAAGAGGCTGAATTCTTCGTGGTTTTGGGGAACTCACATTCACATTCAACCTGCTGGAAAATAAACAGCTTGTTTGTGTATTTAGAAAACCCAGCCCAGCCTTTCCCCCAAAGTCCTGCCAGGCTCTAACAGACACTGGATTCATGGCTCTGGGAAGCAAAAGGACACAAAGCTGCTTTATTTAGCCCCACAGGCCACAGCCCCCAGACGCTGGGCAGGGATTGAGTGTCTGTGTGTGACTTTAGGGCAGATGGGAGGGAATAATAATGTGATTTGCTTAGCTCTTTTCCTGCCAAAATCCCTCTGCAAACATTCCTTAGCTAGTCCTCTGTACGGCCTTTCCAGCCCCATTTCACAGCTAGGGAAACTGAGGCACAGAAGACCAAACTGTGAAGTGGCCATGGAACCCAGGAATCTGGGATGCCAACCTCACTATGCAATCCATTAGTTGCTCTGCCCTTCGGCTTGCGGGGGGGAGGGGGAGTGTCACACGGCTGTGCCTTGCGGATGGAAGGTGCAAGGCATGTCTAGTTCACGGACAATGCAGTCAATGATAATTGGGAGCTTCCATCCCCACAAGGCCCTGGCAGGACTCCGTGGCTCAGTCTCGGTGGCCCTGTCAATCTGTGGCCATCATGCAGAAGCTGCCGATGGACACTCGTCCACTGGAGCATGGTCCGAGATGAGTCGAGGTCTTAGCCCTCTGGACAGCCCCCTGCCAAGGCTGTAGTATACTATATTACACATCCCTCTGGCTGCTGCTGGCATCTAGCTCTCTGCAATCTCAACCCCCTGCTCTTGCCCCAGCGGGATCCTACTGCCAAACCCCTCCTGAGCCTCACAGAAGCTGAGATTCACCCGTCCAGTAAAGGAATTGGTTTTGCCAGCTGGAAGCCGTGGGGAAAGTGTGACAGATTGGTACAGTTTGCTGCCCCCTAGTGTCTCTGTCTCTGCCCTGCATCCTCCCCATCTGGTGCCCAGCTTGTCTGCACTGGGGACTCCAATGCCAAACGCCCTCCTCTTGGCACCGAGACTCCCCCCTTGGGACTTTTCTTAGTGCACTGGCAGCAGGCAGGTCCTGCCCAGGACTGGGCCCTGCCTCAGCTCTCTGCGCCCATCGCTGCCTGTGCATTAGCGAGGGGACCACAGGCGGGGAGATTGGAGCAGGATTGATGGGGTGGGGGGAGCAAAATAGTGACCTCACTCTGCTGGGTCCGACAAGCATCACACGGAGGCCTGGGCTAGGAAGACCCTGCTGAGTCCTTGCAAGCTTGCTTGCAGCAGCCGGCTTTTGTCACACCACTTGCTCCAGGAACTGGAAACTCCCCTTCAGCCTCTTGGGCATAAACCTCCCACTTTGAGTCTGTGCCAACTTGAGGCATCTGCTCAGCTTGCAGCAGCCAATCCCTGAATCTGTCTTGATGTCTCCTGCTATAGGCACAGGTTGCCACACAGGCTGCAGTGCAGGCTGGAGCGCAAGTGGCGATGCCCAGGGACCGAGCTGGGTGCCTGGGCCGCAGCTAACATGCTGCAGGCCTGAGTCTGCCAGCCAGGCTGGCACTGGTGGAGTGGAAGTGCTTGGGAAGGGATCAGGATGAGACCCTCCTGCGGGGCTGATCCTCCCCTGCAGGGTTCTGAGGCATCAGTTGCTGGCTGAGCTGGGCTTCTGGGCTGGAGGGGTCCCTGGGTCTGGCAAATCCGTGGCATTTTGCCTGACGTACCTGCCTCCGTTGCCCACCAGCCTTGTCTAATGCTGGGCTCTGCAAGCTCTTTGGGGCAGGTGGATGGACAGCACCTGGCTCGATGGGGGCTCCCGGCTCAGGAGCGAATCATTAATCATTGTAATTATGGTCTCAGAACTTGTATCCCCCTCAATAACTAGTCCCTGCTGCCCAGCCCTGGGTTACCAGGACATTGGCCACCCTCCCTTCAGATCCTGGCCCCCATGTGCCCAGCACATCTCCGCCCTGTCCTCTGAGGCTCCATCCTTCTTCTGTGAATGGGGCTGGTGGGACCAACCTCCCCAGAGCGACACCCTGGTCTGGTCTGCCAAATGGCTGACTCAGAGGCCCTGCCAGGGCTTTCTGGCAGCATCAAGGGGCCTTCAAATGGGAGGAAACAGCTCCTTTAGAATCCTCTCCCATACAGGGGCCTCCCTGCTGGTGTGGAGGGGAGCAAGGGCCTTGCACTCTACAGCTTAAGGGTGGATGGGGGCCATGGCCCTGTAGTAGGTACAGGCCCAGTACAAGGCCCTTAAGCAGTTATAGGCCCAATATAAGGCCTCTAGCCTGAACCAAACTAATGTCAAGATATTGTTAAACTAAGATACGTCAAGAGTTACATAAGCACAACTTAGCACATTCCATAAACCAGGCACCAAGACATCCAGGAACATTCCATAGATAAGAAAAAACAGGCTGACCCTTCCCAGAACCAGCAACATGATGGATAGGTAAAACCAACGTGTACAAGGTAATAGGCGGCACCTAACTGCATCAAGGGGCCAAACCGTAATACGTCAGAAACATTGTGAAAGTTTCTAAGTGTATAAAAATGTATTTCTGGGATGCTTCGGGGTCCGGCCTAGGGGGCAGTGGAAAGTCCCGCCACTGACTAAGCCGAGTCCATTGTCCTAGGGTCAGTCTCTGCAGTGTGCCTCTGGATGAGTCTTAGAGCACTCCAAGGGAACTGCTACTGTATCCACCGTGACAATAAACCTGGTCGACGTGCCTTCGTATCTTACTAGACTCTGTGGTTATTGGGGGTTCTCTTCGGGTCTGCTGTGTCAGCTAGCTGCAGGAGCTGGGGCAGCGCTTACAGGGAACACACGCACGCAGCCGAGTGATACCAACATTGGAGAGAGCAGAGCACCACACCGAGAGCCTCTGACAACAGGCCCGAGTGCAGTGCATTATGGCTATTGTTTCCCCCAGCCCCAGTGCCCATACAGACCATGAGCATAGGACATAAAGTCAGAGAAGCCTCGAGGCTGCTCTAATGGCTGCTGGAGGCTGGACAGGCTGGATCAGTCATGTGGGAGTAATTTGCCCCTTCTCAGTAGATGATGTGTGTATGTATGAGATGGGGGGGGGTGTCATTCAATTAAGTTAATAGCAGCAAGAAGTATTTCTCCACATGACGCCCAACCAACCTGTGGAACTTGTTGCCAGGGGATGTTATGAAGGCCAAAAGAATGAGAAAAGTCCATGGAGGCGAGGCCCATCCATGGCTATTAGCCAAAATGGGCAGGAAGGCAACCCCAAGTTCCAGGTGTCCCTAAACCTTTTGCTGCCAGAAGCTGGGACCGGATGACAGTTATTATCACTCAATAATTGCTCTGTTCTTTTCCTTCCTGGCCACACCCAGCAACAAGACAGTGGGGCAAGACAGGCCCTTGGTCTCACTCAGCATGGCCAAACGTCTGTGGTCATGATAGGCCACAGCAAGTGCTAAAGATGGCTTCAATTCTCTGGCTCTTTCCCTGCCCCCATGGTGTGGCAGTGCCCTGAGCATCGTGCATTGCCAAATGATGGGGAGACAGAAGAGAAGAATGGGGAGACATTAGCTGTGTCATGCAGGGAGGCTGGTCCGGGACTGAGCTGAGCAGAGCACGTATCTCAAGTGCAGCCACTCGCCATGGCATCAGCAGCTCCCCAAGACAAGCAATCCAGTATCTGGTTCTGGGGCCAAAGGGAATTTGCACCAGGCACAGCGAAGGCATCCGCTCAGCTCTCCTGGCCTCACTCTCGGGATTCCCAGGGACAGGGGAGATCCCGGGTCTTTTAATGCTTTGAATCTCCTTGGAGATTCAGTCTCGACATCCTGGGGTGAAGATTAACCTGTCATTAGGCTAAATCCTTTCTGGATGGCATCACTTCCCGCCTGACAGCTTCCCCCAGGTCAGGTTAGGCCCTGGGGCGCTGTCCATTCCAGGAGCGGTGGCTCAGTCTTGATCTGGGTGTGACTCATGTGAAAACCCTGTCCAGTTCCCTGGTGGCTGATTCACTGTCCGTCACTGCCAGTTCTCCTGTGTCTGGGCGCCTGTTGCATGCTCTGCTAGGATCCTATCAGGGGCAGAGGTTACTGGCTGCTTGGAATGGGGAAGAACTGGCCCAACTTGACGGTGGGGCCAGCATCCGGAGGAGCTGGTGTGCGTGCACGTGCGTGCAAGGTTTCTGGGCGGGACACAGAACTAAGCGTGTGCGTGGCTGGGTTTCCCTAGCCTGTCAGAGGTGCTGAGTGTGTCAGGGCTCATCTAGAAAGTGAGGTGTCCTCCTGTTAGCAGAACAGGCCCTGCTGAGGAGTGCTTGATTGGAGCAAGACTCAGGATTTCATTTCAGTGCTTGCCTTGTCACCCATGTCTGGGTGTGTTAGCATAGGGAGTATTCTGCTGCGGAAAGGCTTGACTTGTGCCAGGTGCTGCACATACAGATAGCAGGAGATGGGCCTGGCCTTGAAAAATCTAAACAGGCAAAGGCTGTTTTCTTGTCCGGTGGGGACCTACCCCCCCAAAGAAAACAGAGGCCTGCCTAGGGTCAGGCAGGAGCTCAGTAGCACAGCTAGAAATTGACACCACCTTTCCTAAGCCCTTAACTCCCTGACCACGCAGCCCTGTGCTTGCTGATGGCAGGATTTCACAGTAGCCATATCTGGGGTGAAGGGGCCAGGGGGAAAGCTAGGAAGCCTGATTGTCTGGGTCAAGGAGCCCAACTCTCTGTGGCCCTGTGCCTGTTGCAGGGGGACGAGTGAGAGGCATGTTTGGAGCTGGGGGGGAAAACACGTGACTTCGGCTCCCCAGCTACTGCTGGTCATGGGCACCCTCTCGGATTCTCCACAGCCGTGTTGATGGACGCAGTGGAGGATCCCACCCGTGGTGTGCAGCAGTGGGGATCAGCGCTCCATGCAAGCTTCCGGAGCAGCGGTGAGGATTGGGGAGCCTTTCCCCAGAGCCAGGCGTGGGTGTCTGGGAAAATGTGAGCACTTGGGTGTGTGCAGGAGGGCAAGGAGCGGCCGGTTGCTCCATTTCTTGATGACAAATGCTGGAAAATTTCCCAAGGTTGGAGGCTGGGTTGACTTGGGGCCATGCACCCTCCTTCCCCCCATTTGTTATTGGGCACAGCCCAGGCTGTGACTCTCTGCTGGGTCCCAGCAATCTGGGCAGCAGCTGAGCAAATATCAAGCCCCCACTAATGAACCCCAGCAGCCTTTGTGGACTCTCTGTGTTCCACTGCCTGTGCAGATTTCAGGCTGACAAAAGCCAGCCATTTCCCTTCGCCACCCACATGCTGCGAGCCCCACCCCCAGCTCTGCCCTCCCATGCCGCCTCCTCCAGAGGGCTGGTTTCTGCTCAGAATGACTTCATCAAGAGGGTTCCAGCTTTCCCTTGGGGGAACTGGAATCATAATATGGCCTGGGGCTCTTGGATGGGGCCTTCAAATGGGGCCATGTTTTATGGGGTGGGGGCAGCCACCCAGCATCTCTGCAGGGCTCAATCCCACCCAGCACATATGTCTCCATACCCCTACCTCTGGGTTCTTGCTATGCCTGCTGTCCGATATCTCTTTCTGGCTTGTGGATTGTCATCCAGTGAGGTACCGCCTTGCCTGGACTCATCCAGGGTGGGACGTTTTGCAAACTTTCCACCCATTCCTGGATGGCTGGAGCTGGGGCTCTTGGATGGGGCCTTCAAATGGGGCCATGTTTTATGCGGTGGGGGCAGCCACCCAGCATCTCTGCAGGGCTCAATCCCACCCAGCGCATATGCCTCCATACCCCTACCTCTGGGTTCTTGCCATGCCTGCTGTCCCATATCTCTTTCTGGCTTGTGGATGGTCAGTGAGGTACCGCCTTGCCTTATACTAGCTGGGCTCCTCCAGGGCGGGGCGTTTTGCAAACTTTCCACCCTTTCCTGCATGGCTGGAGCTGGTGGCTGAGGGCAGTAGATGGGGCTCTGGAAGTGGTCCCTGGTCTTGGCGAGTGGGATGAGATCTCTGGCTACAAATGCTGCATTGCTCCAGCATATCACAACCAAAGTGACTCAAGACTACCTGGGAGGAATGTGCGACAGAGCACCCCACCAACCTCATGGACATCCCCTCTGCTTTAGCCTGCCCAGATCAGGGGCCATGGGTGGCATCTCCCAGCCTGGCTGGAGTCACATGATCAGCAAACAGCCTACAGGCCTGGCTTTGCCAACTTGCTTTCAGGTGCAGCCTTCTGTCCTTTTATCTCTGGCTGGGACCTGAGGGAGAACCTGCAGTGAATATTTGCCCGTGGTCAGGGACTCTGCCCGCACTAACTCAGGAGAGCTGGCCTACTGGGTGGGGTGAGGCGTGTGGTTAAGGCAGCCTGGAGAAGTTCAAGCAGGATGGATAAGCTGGAGAACAGCTCCTCACATTCCCATCTGGACACAAGAACAAATGGATATAAACTGGTCCTCAGGAAGTTTAGACTTTAAATCAGATGCAGGTTTGTAACCATCAGAGGAGTGAAGTTCTGGAATAGCTAAGGGGAGCTTTGAGGGCAAAAAATCTAGCTGGCTTCAAAACTGAGGTTGGTAAATTTATAGAGGGGATGGTATGATGGGACAGCTTAGTTTGGCAATTGACCGATCTTTGACTACTAGTGGTGGATATGCCAATGGCCTGAGATGGGAAGTTTGATGAGGTGGGTTCTGGGTTATTACAGAGAATTCTTTCTTGGATGCCTGGTTTATAAGTCTTGCCCACATGCTCAGGATCTAACTGATTGCTGTATTGGGGTTGGGAAGGAATTTCCCCCCAGGACAGATTGTCAAAGGCTATGGGTTTTTTTGTTTATTTTTTTGCCTTCCGCTATAACGTGGGGCATGGCACACCTGCTGGTGGATTCTCTGTACCTTAAAGTCTTTAAACCATGATTTGAGACTTTAATAACTCAGTCATAGGTTAGAGCTTTATTGCAGGAGTAGGTGGGAGGTTCTGTGGCCTGCATTGTGCAGGAGGTCACACTAGATGGTCATATTGGTCCCCTCTGACTTTAGAGTCTATGAATCATGTGCCCTCAAACAGCAACTCTCTTGGGGCTGAGGTCTGGAAGCAGGATCACCCACTCCCCAGGGTGGGAAGCTGCCAGCTGATGTCCCACTGCCGCTGCTGGACTTCACTGAAAGTGAGACTCAATCACATGGAGCACAGATGACCCCCCAGAGCAGTGTGTTGAGCATCCCCTGTAGATAAGCCCATCCGAAGGCTCTCAGTCCTTTAGCTCTCATGCTTATGGTTGTAGCTGGGTGAATATTTTTTGTGTGAACCCTTTTTCACTGAAAAATGAAGATTCAGGGCAACCAAAACAATTGCAGAATTTTGGCCACTTCTTTTGCATGAAAAAATTGGAAACATCAAAATGGTTTGACTTTTCCTTCTGCTGTTTCCAGCTGGACAGTCTGTTCCAGAATTCCCCTCAGTTTTAGTTTAGAAAAACATTTTCCCCCCTTCCCCCCCCCCCCCGCCCTTGAAAATCAGAAGGCAACATTTCAGTTTGGGGCATACAAGATGCGTCCATTGACCTAAAACTTTCTTCGACATTTGGGTTCTCCCTACCTTTACAGACATGTTTGTTTTGGGGGGGCGAATGATTTTGCCGACTCTGCAGCGATTCACACTGGGCTGCGCCCAGCTTTGCTCTGTGGTGCCTGCCTGCATCCGACATCACAAACTGGAGGATAAATGTTGGGCATCTTAGCTGGAGAAGGCCTGGCCTGGGCTCATGTCTGGAATCAGTCATGGGGAGGAGCTGTTGCTGTACCTCTCCTAACGGGGGCTTAACTCTGGGATTTGCTACTCTCTGATCTGGCAACACCCTCCCTGGCCCAGTGAGGAGCTGAGCTCTTCTCTATCCATCATGGCTCTGTGTGGCTCTTATTGCCGGGTTCCTGGTGCTCCAGCCAGGCTGCCTGTTTGAATTTCAGGGCTTAGTGATTTTTTGCCCCTAAGCACTTGGAAGCCAAGAAGAGAAAGACTCATTGCTCTGTGGCTGTTCTCTTCAGGGCACCTTTTGCCGTTGGGAGCGTGGACTTCAGTGGAGCAAAATTACCAGGTAGAGAGAGTAAAGGGAAGCTGGAAGGGAAAGCTTCTAAGGCGATGCTGAGCATAAATAAATGACGATCAAAGGGGAAATGCTTGGGTAATTTGAACCCCCAAATTAACTTTGACTAATTATTTTTCAAAGCCTAATATTAACGGTGGCGATGTCACAGAGTCAAACATCAGTTCAGTCAAAACTCTCTCGGGTTTGGGTCTGAATTTGCCTCCCACCCCCCACCAGCCTGGCTGGGCTTGCAGCTAACCAGGCCTGGTAGCCCCTGCCAGGAGCCAGAGCATTTAACTGACTAAGTGAGGCCAAAGTGAAGGCCCCTTCCCTCCTGGGGAGGCAGGTGAAATATGAGGGAAGCTGATGTGGACTCGAGGCTCAGAGTTGGGCTCTTTCGAACAACCCAGAGGGTTTGGGGGTTGGTGGCAGGGTAAGAGCCTGAGGCTGTTTGGCTCCAGTGATTTGGACCAGGCCCGTCAATAGGAAAATAAAGAAGCAAAATCAAATTGGTGTTGGAGGGGGAATGGTCTGCGTGAAATCCGTCTGGGCTTTTGCTAGCAGCAGCCAGCTATGGGGAAGGGGGTTTGTCGCAGGGAAATACTGCTTGCTTTTTGTCCTCTCTGCGTCGCAAAGTGAAGCACAGTTTCCTGGAGCTAGCCTTTCCACTGGGCTTGCCAGCGCTCACTGGCATGAACTCACTCCCATCCTCTCGTTTTCCTGGTTCCTGCCGGCCTTAGCCCCGATCTCCCGTGAGCTTTTGTTTGGCTGTCTGTCCTTCTCTTGTTAGGAGACAAGGGCTTTTTCTGGGTGTGCACTTGCTTACTATTGTCCCAGCCAGGAGGGACCTGGGGATCTATTGCTCACTGTGGTGGGCAGTGACTTGCTCCAAACTTAGGAAGTTGACTGAAGCGGGGGGGGGGGGGCGGGGCGGTGGGGGCGTGGGCGGTGTTTGTCCGACTGGAATGGGAAATCCTACACCGCTCTGCTGAACTGCTGGAGCGGTGCGCTCTGCCCCCCCAGGCCGCTTGCTGGGTATAAAACCATCGCTGGGGGATGCAACCCTCCCTGTCTGCAGCTTCTTCCCAGGCGGCACACCGGGGTAAGTGGGGCTTCCTTTCCTTGATCTGGATTTGCCCCCTTCTTCTTGCCCAGCCGGGGCAGGGTGTTGCCCAGGGAGAGTTTCCTGGAAGTGGGTGTGTTTATGTGGCTGCTTCAGGACCTGGGGCCCTTGAGCTGTTTAACTGAATCTGGTTCCAAGAGTAGAGGAAAGTCTGGAGGGGGGTTTAGAAGCTCAGCCCCCACAAACCACTTTAACGCCCCACCAGGGCCCCAGCATCTCTGGCTGTCATCTGTCTTCATGGCATCTGTTCTATGCTGG
This sequence comes from Pelusios castaneus, assembly GCA_007922175.1. Lineage (NCBI taxonomy): Eukaryota > Metazoa > Chordata > Testudines > Pelomedusidae > Pelusios > Pelusios castaneus. Next base: position 398,550 of record ML685848.1, on the reverse strand, counting down.
GGCCCCTGTGTCCGGGGGATGCTGCACTGGCTAGGAAAACATTGGGGAGAGGGAGCAGGGGAGAGGGGAGGCAGAGAGATGGCACTTTCCTAGGACGGAGATGTCACGCCAATCGTCTGCCCCCGTCATCATGCCCAGCCACAGAGGCTGTTGGTGCCCCCCTGCCCCCGGCCCTGGCTGGGCTGCAGCAGGCTGGATCCTTCTGCACACTGGGGCCCTTTGTCTGCCAGGCTGGCTATGGCTGGGGATATGGGAAGGGATGATGTAAACAGGCGGCTGTGAGCCAGGCGGAGTGAAGGCGCGCTGGTCAGCCCTGCGCCACCCGCACGGCTGGGAGCTGGCTCACTGTCCGGCTCACACCCCATCCACACCCGCCTGTTAGGAACTGGACAGAGGCCCACCAAACTCAATGCGCACATGTCAAAGAGCCATCCCAGCTGAGCAGCTCCCTGTCCCTGCTGACATGGCATAGAGGGGTGACTTCCCAATGGTGCCTTGAGCCACCAGCCAGTCCCACAGCATCTATCTATCTATCTATCTATCTATCTATCTATCTATCTATCTATC